>JAODKN010000001.1:30762811-30790088 GCA_026774425.1 Petrocephalus zakoni
AAGATGGATGGATAGAGAAACACTCTCTTTATGCTATATAGCTCTTGATAAGGGTCAAACCAAATCATCCATGCCGTGCCCTTAGTCTGCCTTTTGTATATGTCTGTGTATAAATATAATATGATATAATGTGTAATATATAAGGAATATTTATTTATCTTTTTATTTATTTTTTTTGGCCTGTTCATTTTTCAGACAGGATGTATTTAAAGCATCATTATGTGTGAATGTGTTTCACATGACATGTCCAACTAACACTTTAAAAATGCGCCTTTTAAATGCTTTGGGACCCAAAAAAGATTAATTTCATTCCCTTTTGATATTATGCTTTCAGTTCTTATTTATGAGCCTGAGAACCCAGAGGCCAAACAATTTATTCCTCTCATTGAAGCGAAGTTACTGAAGGGTAAGATTGTGGCCTGTTATCTTTCTCCCATAGATCAAATCATCTTTCCATCTCTGCTGTAATGTGGCACTGCTTTTAACTTATTACCGAAGCATTTTAATGTTATTATTGTTTGTCGCGTTTTTCCTATCATTTATATCCAGTTTTCTTGCAGCATTTTATACTTCAAAATAAAGTAATTTACATTTTTATGAGAAAAGTAAAAGCATATCCTTCTGTATATTTTAATTGACTTTTCAGGGAAACATTTAGTATGGCACTTAAGTAGGTAAAAAAAACATTTAATTGACTTCTAAATTTGACTGGTTAATGTGAAGTCAATGCTGCAGAATGTTTCAGGTCAGCTAAGGCCTTCACCCATTTGCATTTGAAGAAAACAGCCCTTGCAGAGCTGGGCTGTTTATTCATAATCTAATGAAAAATACTGTATTAGCTGTCTTTTAAATTGCTGTGTGCTGTGTATGCATTTAAAGTGAATGCTTTTCCTTCCATTGTGTATTTGAAATGATGACTATTTATGAATTTCATATAATGTGAAGTACACAGTGCAATTCCAGTTAAGTGCATGATGTTGTATAGTTTTGTGAACAAATGCTTCAAATACTGTATAACTCAATATGTACTTAAGATTATTTCCAAGATGGCGAGGAGTATAGCCAAAATTAGCAGTATTTTTATTTATATTTTTATTCCACGGGTGTAAATCTTTTGTATACTTACTATTCACTATCATTTGTATTTGCACACAGGCAAACCTGTACTTACCAAGTGTCAGCGATGTAACAAAGTGATTTGAATTTGATTCGAATGAAATCTGTTCTGCTTTGTTCCGATTTGAATCGTTTGTAGAAAGAATGTAAAAATCTCCTGTAGTGTTTACGTTCATTAGCACACCACAGTGCTTCCTGAGGGTGCTGAATGTCATGCTTATTACTCTGTCACACCAGAGCTGGAGGAAGAGCAGAAGGAGGAAGACGTTGGCTCGCACACCAGCAGCAGAGATAGTGAGAGTGAGGGGGAATCTTCGGAACATTCCAGCTGCACCTGCTCAGAGGATCTCGAGGAGGAAGCTCAGGCACCTGCATGAAGTGATGGCCACAGAAGTATCTGAGCAAGGCATTGTGGGACTTTCGGGCAGCACTGAGCAAGGCATTGTGGGACTTTCGGGCAGCAATACTGCTACTGTCTTATTGATATTAATAAACATAGTTAATCCCATCTACATTCATGTTTTGATTAATTGCTTTTTGATGCCATCCCTGGGAACAAAGTGTCACAATCTCACAGTTGGGTTAGGCTTTTATAAGATGCGGTCTCAACATCTAGTGTTTTTTTCCTCATGTATTTTGCTAAAATGACTGCCACAGATTGACTTTATAGAGCTCGTAGTTCCTAAAAAGACGCGTACGAAGGCAGCTAACGTGTGTTCGTATGCCCGTAGGGCGGAGTGAGGATGCAAGCAGCTGCCACAAGGGAGGCATGCGCCTATAGCCTATAGCCTACATTTATGTAGTTCGTTAACTTTGTTATTACTAGCTGAAATCTACCCTCCTGTTATGTCTGAGAGTCATTGGGTATTAATTACAGGCTTTGCGTGGGTATTACAAGTAAGTGTTGCATAACTTAAACCTCATATTAGTTACCTGCACACTTACCGATAAGTGCATTAATTACTTCCGTGAGTAGTGAAAGCGCTATTTAATTGTCTTGACTTAGTTGATACTACATTAAGTTATTCCTATTTATACCGGCATGTACATTTGATCCGCGAATTGTTGCCTTAACCGGATGTGCATTGTTTGCTTATTATTGTTACCAGTGGCGACGTCCAGTCGTTAAATTAGTACGTTATTTTGTAAGATTGATTTGTATTACGGGACGTATTGCATTGTGTTCATTAGGTGAGAATATTATAATATTTGTCATGTTGCTATTACTGCTTGATTCAACTTTGTATTCATTTAGAGCAACACTCATAGATATCCCTGCATATGTACCTATGTTCCTGGTTTCTACGTCTTATCCCACTGCAAGTAAATAACTGAAGATGGACGGCGGTGTCTGACTCTTCCAGTCAATTCTATGCAGTATGTCTTTACAGGCCTGAACGACTGCCCGCAACGTTTCTACCTCACCTGAACCAAGTTCATTTAGTCCAAGTCGTCCTACAGTTTAGTAGGGCTTAGTGTAACCCACACTGATGTGAATAACGTCGTTAAAATAAACGGCGTTAACCAGTAACGGGTACTCTAACCAATTACTTTTTCCATCGTTACAACGCCGTTACCGTTACTGAGAGTAAAATGCGGCGCGGTACTATACTATACTATACTATACTATACTATACTATACTATACTATTATTAAGCTCATTGTAGCTGTTTTCCCCCGACCATTGGCTCTCAGTCACAGGAGCTGCAAAGTTTTTTTTCTTTCTCTTCTTTGGTGAGGGGGGGGGGGGGCGAGACAACCTCATAATAAGTGATGATGATTGGCTGAAGAAGGGTAAATGGTGAGCCCAGAGAATTAAAAAGTAGCGTTTTTAAACTGAAAGTACAGACATTACTTTTCAAGAATGTATATGTTAAATGTACATTATTCCCAGGAACAAAGTGTTTCGCCACGTCTGCTGTAAGCAATTCTAATCTCAATATCTACAGAAATATATTAAATTTAATTTGTCTTGTCTCACATTGTCCCACGGCAACATTAAGATAGTGTAGATTGGCGTACAATGTTTTCTGTTAATTTATTCCATTAAGTGTCACTCATTCATTAAACATTTAATATTCAGTTTTATTATAAATAATTGAACATACAGTTAAATTTAAAGTGCCATTAAGGGGGGGGGCTTCAAATTCTTTGATATATTTGAACATTAAAAAATGTTACTCGATAATTACTTTCCCTGGTAACTAGCTTTAACTTTTATAATGCTGTAACTCAGTTACTTTTTGGAACTAGTAGCTATAACTACTTCAAGCAGAAGTTCAACGGGAGTGTAGCAGCTAGGGAAAAGTGCTGTGCTCCATGTCTTCTGCCTTAGTTGATAAGGTGAAGTCTAGTGAAATCCCTCAACATCATCTACTTGGTTGTAGAAAAAATCCTTTCCAGCAGCCCGCCTTTTTTGCTGTCACTGATATCCTCTTTGTCACGTTCCTTATACTTTCCCAATTTCTCTCATTACACATGCAGAGATAAGACTTGTCCACCTATTGTTGTGTGCGGTCCCAATTCCACTCCGCTATAGCTTTTCAAAATTTCACTTATGTCAGTTGTTTTTGGTTCTGATTCTTTATCAGCCTTGAGGTTTATCTTTACTCGGCGCTGCGCCTGTTTCTGTGCGCGTTGGAAAAGTTTTTTTTTCTTTCTTTCTTTCATTTCTTTTCTTTCTTTTCTCTCAGCATCGGCACGGCGAGTTCGAAGCATGACCAGGGCTCATTTACTAAGGGGACTCTGGAGCGACTTGCCTTTAGGTATTACAGTTCACAATCCGTGCTGCCCGGAGAAGCGTATAATCCTGTATCGGCTCCTACAGTCTCGCAGTGAGCGATCGTCCCTGAAAAAGATTTCATTAGAGCCATTATGTCCAGGTATCGGCGGTGCAGCGCAGTGAAATGCGTGCATTCGGCGATGTGCCAGGGTATGTGATGCAAATACTTGAGTGTGAGAATCACCTCCTGTAATTTTTTCAACCTGGCCGAGTCCTTAAACCTTTTTAAATCTAAGTAGATACACGCAGTCTTAAAACACAAATAAGTAAAGTAGCAGGAATCAGCACCATCTGCTGACCAATGCGAAAATATATTTTCCGGCGTTATGCATAGCTTGCGTGCCGTGTTTTACGGATTCCTTTTACCTAACACCTGTTTCGGTTTAAGCATATTCTTCGCACGGTAGTGTAGTAAATAGACCGATACATACTAAAAAGCCGTCATGTTTCAGAAATTACTAAATTCAAAGCTGTACTTGCCACTGGAAAATTAAGCCTGTTTTTGTAATAATGTACTAAGGGGGAAGTCGGATATTGCCTCGGCGCTTGACACAATTTACTGTACTGGTTTAAGATACCATTGTCTACGTTATAAATTATTAAATCACGTATTTTCGTAGTTAGTGATCAGAAGAGTACCATTTCCCGTATAAAACGTTTACGTAATCAAAACAGTTCAAATCGCATATATCCCCTCATTTAATTACTCAGCTTTCGTAGAGAATCGCAGGGTTTGAATTTGGCCGATTCTGCACTGCCACCTTGTGGATTTAAAAATTACCTCCCGAGCCCCAGGCATTAAATTTCAATGACATTTATCATTCCCCTCCTCTAAGAATCCAAGAATGAGTGAATGGAGGGAAAATGTTTTTTCCTGACCTTGCTTGGTGATTGTAAATCTATTGTACGGAAATTAAATTAGTGCACAATAAATTGTAGGTTTATAGAATATTTTATCTCTGCTTAATATGAAGTAAGTCGCAACAGCTACCAAGCACGAAGGTATTTTGGGCACCGCCAAATGGAAATGACTTCATAAGTAGCAGACTGACACCTGGCGACTGTCCCTCCCCGCCTGCTGTCCGCATATAGAGAAGGTTAGAGACGTAATGTGTTGCTCATAGGATCAAACTTCCTAAGTCTATGTTCGTGATCTGGATTCTAAATCGAGGTATAAAACCCCAAAGGCAAAGAAACACCTGTAAAAAAAGTATCGTTATCGCAGAAAAGCGGCACATCTTCTCTCCGTTTTTCCCGGGTGATGCGAATGTGTTCGATACTGGAGGAATTTTGTTCAAAGGCATAAGAAATGTTGGCGTGACTCATGCGCGCGCAGTAATGGATAAATAGACAATTGACGGTGAAAAGCCGCACAGCAAACGCACTTCATCTGAACAGCCAAGGTGGATGGGATTTTTTGCAGTCTAGTTACACTCGAGGCTTTTTCTTGGGACTATTAAAGAGGATTTTAATCCTAAATGGTGCCAAAGCTATAATTTCCCAGAGTTTCTGGACAGCCTGTACCTGTGCACCTGTGAATAGTCGTTCGCACGGTAAGACGCCTCTGTTCTGTGTATATGATATAATATGATGTTTTGCAAATAACTAAGCAAGTAAGAAATCGCTAATAGCAATGGCATAGTTATCGGGATAACTGTTCAGGACTAATAGCATGGTACGTCGTTTCGTTTAATCCCCAATTTTCTATTTACTTTTCATACTGAATACAATGAAAAACAAATTGCCATTTTCTTTAATATTTAGGGGATTATTTGAAACGTATTGTGAAAATATGTTGTGAACGTGAAGCCCGTTCGTTCAATGCTGTCATATCGTAAGATCAATGCTTTTCAGTTACTATTTCAGGCTATATTTTAATAGCAAAATCAATATACTGCTTTGTAAATCAATCTCAAATTATTTGTCGAAATAATTATTCAGACACCGTTATCGTTAATTGTTCTGTATTAAAATAGTCAAGGGTTGTCCTACAAATCGTGCGAAAAATCAATGCCGATGTGACGTGACAGTCTTTTTTAAACTAGTGTAGTTATTGATCTAAAATATTTTCTTCATCATTTTAGAGAAGGATCCTGTCACTCACCTGCCGATGCAATTATGTTTAACTGCACGGTCTGCTGGACCAATTCATCTCACCCAGACATAAGCTAAATGGTACAGATTTAACAAAGCCTATAATTGGGGCATTTAGCATTTTCGCTGAGAACGTTTTATGGAAATCTTTTATCAAGACATCAGGTTACAAACAGAATCTAGCTTTGTGGCTTTAATGAATCCGCTATTTACGCTGCAGATGTCAGCTTTTCACTCTGACATAATGAAACGCAGTAACGTTGTCAAGAGACTGAGCGTTAGTCTTTTACCGTGTCTGTATATGGAGTTAGACTAATTGTCTGCATCCCAGTCTGCGAGTTGTCACGCCACAGCAAGTTCTCTAATGACGTTTGAAAATAAATGGACCCGATCAACACATCTGGTTCTATCAAATGAGGCGCTGCGTTCCATGGAGGCTTTTTACCTCCTCTACTTCGCCGGGGTTATGTGATGCGCACCGCTCTGCATTTCTCTGCATGCAGGTTATACATACGAAACGGGTTTCCTAAAATTGAAAACTCTGTGATTTATTACCCACGGTAAAAAAAAAAGAAAAAGAAAAAGCTACTCCATTCTCCTCTTCTTATAGTGACCTATAACTTTCCATCGCGACTAAAACAAAGAGGCTTTAGCGAAAGTGTCAGTACACCGGAGTGACGACTTTGGTATCTGAGGACTGATGGCGGCATCTGCACCTTCTTCAGGCGGCGATTCCGACCCCAACACGGCTAATTTACGACCACCATCCACAAGTAGGTCCATCACAGATAAACCGCTGTTTCACTCTGTGATGCTCTGATATTGCTTACTCTGTATGCAGTATTCCATTTATCATTTATTTTCATAAATAATAAAAGGAAAATAGCTCGCAAGTGGTTCTTATCCAACAAATCACCACAGCAGTGTATGTGCAGTGAAACTGCTCTTGATAGACAAACCGTCTTGTCAAACTGCTGTGCTGAGAACACGCAGCCGTTAGAAGAAGAATGATTGCTGGGACACCACTAAACTGTCACCGCTGATAAACAGTAATCTGATAAATAGTAATCACATAAGTGTTTCTTTTTAATATTACAAACATAACTGTATTGTTTATTTTTATTCATTCTATAATTATTCATCAATGAAATTATTAAAATTTAGCAGTTAAACATCAAAACCAATGCACAATTCAGTTATTATTATTATTATTATTATTAGTATTCACGTCGAGATTTATGCTAGTAATTACTTTCATCACCATAATAGTAGAGCAATAACCAAGTGGACGAGTGACTAAAATAGATCCATTTTAATTCTAAGCGTAAGGCTCCTAGTGTAATTACGTGAAAGCAGGGCTAATTATTGGTGCTTTCAGTGGGCCCTAATGGCGTTTCGTTTTTCGTTGACTTATTGTAACGCCTGCAGAACGGAGCAAAATCTGAAGGCTGTTATGTTCCGGCAATTTTCGCAATCAGCTACACAAGAAAGAAACTGGTCCCTTGACATTGTGTATCTGTAATAAACAACGACGCACTCGCCAGAGCGCTTATAAAAAATGTATGCACAAATATTTATCGTATCTTACATATTTTCTATGAATATGATACACCTTGTACTAATACTGTATTAGCATTCTGAGATGAAACGATAAATAATACGGATTTTAGAGGAAGGGACTGAATGCAAAATAATAAAATTAAGGCTCTGCCGATTAGATTTATTTTCTTTTTTTTACTGCAATATTGTCTCCTCGGGTTGCGATCATCGGCGAGTTCTTCTTTTATTTATTTATTTATTATTTTTTTTTTGGGGGGGGGGGGGTTCCATTATGTTACTGCCATGCTTTATCTCGTGCTCAATGACCTGAGGCTGCAAGGGGGGTCGGTGTCGCGGCACGTTGCTATCACTGTCTCTGAACCCGCTCTAACATGTAATGTCACGTTGCTACAACGGATAACGTTACAAGTAGGTTAATACAAGCTGAGTATTAATAGCATGCATAGGCCTACATCAAGCATAGGATCCAGGCTATAGGTCGGAATACATAAATATGTCCCTATACACATATATTATTGTATTTGTATTATATATAATGCAATATATAGTATTATCTAATACTTGTTGAATAATTATTCAGACACCATTATCATTAATTGTTCTGTATTTAAATACTCAAGGGTTGACCTACAAATGTATGCATGTATGTGTATATACAGGAACAAACATATAATCTAAAATAATTAGGTCTATCTACATTAATATCCCGAAGCCCACAGGTATTTTAACGAAATATGTGGCACTTATATGCCACCATATGCCAATGGCCACCCAATTAAGTTATTTTCCTCCCAGTTTGATTGACGAATGTCCAAAACCCTGTTTTACAGGAATGCTGAAATGTGCTTCTATTAGAAATTTACATTTTCAATATCAATGAAATAATGGCAAATCAGATCCACGTTTTGTTAGAAACCGACGAATACATTCAAATAAGCCGAATTTCTAAGGGGAGGCAAAATGCTCATTTTCTGCTTCATTCGGCTCCAATGGATGCATTTTATGTCGCCAGCTGACATTTCCGTTCTCAACCAGAATAAAAGTGGATGCAAATATGAATTTATTATATTTCAGCTTTTCGAAATAATTTTATTCCAGCCTATGACGCTTGGTGCGGAGTTGCACATGGATGTACAAGGAAACTCGGGATGAAGATTTGTGGTAAGTTCGAAACGATATTAATTGTGTTGATTCAGACTCAAATCAAATCAAATCAAAACAATTTTAAGCCACCATTCCTGGTTATGCAGGCAGGAATAATGAATAGGCCTGATAGCTGTGCGGCGACACTCATTTTCAGACAATAATTTAATAATACCAGGGTTTCCGTACAGTATGAGCTACCTGAATATTCAGTTTGTCTTAGTATATGAGAATGAATAAAACAATACACACATTTGAACAATGGGTCAATCCACAGTAACTAAACATCGTTCGTTGATGTAATTTGATTCCTTTACTGAAAGCTTTCCTCCATTGCTAATCACACGAAATGATGTAGCCAAATCGTTATTTTTCCCATCTAACAGATTATGAAACGTACCAGACGCGCAATACGACGCGCGGCCATGGCCTTCCCATTTGTTTCAGTATAGGCGTGCATTTCTCCTCCTTGAAGCAGAAATAGAGCGCGCTGCTGCTGCTGATGATGATGATGATGATGACGCAGTCGACGACGATGATGATGATACTGATGATGACGAATGAAGTTGCAGTGTTGCTTATCATAATAATTATGATACGCTGCATTACATAAATTGCTATTTAACCTAAATAGGAAACTGAAAATAATTCAGTGGAATACATTTATAACAGGAACATAAATCGGAATATTAGTTAGAAATAGGAACAATGTATTTCCTTATTCTTTATCCAAAGTACGTCGAAGCTTTACACAAAACATAGTATTCTATCTGTGTATTTTTATTAACTTTATTGTTTCCGTTCGCCATTCTACATTATTTAAAGCTACAGGGTGCAACAGATCAGTTTTATGTTGTCACTGAAACATCTGTATCTTCTAGAATGCAATACTTATGATTAGGACTATTAAAACAAACAAATAAACAAACGTTTGCAATCAAATATGTCATGCATACCTAACTTAAAGCCGATTTGCTTGACTGGGTCGTAATTCTGTAAGGACACGACATTCGCCCTCTAGTGGCAAAAAAACTATGGTTCTGAGTCTGGAAGACTGCATTTTATGTCACAGTGTGCATGTAAAAGCGCTGACAGATGCATGCATGCACGCGAAAGGGTCATTTTACTCATATATATTTTTCTCATTGTTGCCAAGTTATGTGTCACCGAATGAACAGAAAAACAGTGACTATAGGCCTATTCCGATTTAATCAATCGAGCCGTTAATATAAGAATATAATTTAAAACATGTGCATATGCCTATATTAATTAAAAAAAATGTTTGTTTTTTTTTTGTATTTTACGCGATTCAATTTGATGCATTTAGAAGGGAATGAAAGCGGAGCGATAAGGAGGCTTCTCATTTACATGGCGCCCGGCGTCCCGGCAGCTCTCCGTGAAATGCTCGGCTTCGGTACTCGTTTGGTGACCATATTGTTCGCAGCACTAAAATAATGTTCCTCGCTCCCACATGCATTTGCAGATTTGTATTCATAGGCCCTTATCTGTCAGAAAATGGCTCCGGGGGAATAATAAAAAGATTAACGAGAAACTTATTAAATGGCTATTCATCAGGCTCCTGTTTTTCTGAGATAGCGGGAAGGGTGTTACGGAACAGGTTGAAGGTCTCAATCTCATACGACGTACAGGCATGGATCACACTACCTACAAGGATCTTTAATGAAATAAAGTGTTAACAACAAGCATTAATACTTCCTTATTATTATTATTATTAGTAGTAGTAGTAGTAGTAGTATTATAAATTATGATAAATGTATTTAATTTTCAAATGTATGAAAATATTTAATTTGATTCAGATGCGCCGTCTCTCCATCGAAATTGTTCGAATGTTTGATCTATTTTTAATATTCATCTAGAAATTATTTTAACTTATTTAAAATGCTCGATGAGATGTTAAACATGACATCTTATTTACATTTAAGATCATTTTTGTATTTTAGAGCATGCGAGACCCTTATAAAAAAAAACTACAAGTCTTGTCTTCTCAAATGCAGAACATTCAGAACCCGTACTGCCTCGGAAATGTAGATGACAGGATTTAATGATCAATTTTCTTATTTTTCACCAAGCCCAGAGACAGATAGGGCTCTTATAATAGGTGTCCTTATTTTCAATTTCTTTCATGAACAGCCACAGCTACGCTTGAGCGCATTTAACCCTGTGCTTGTCGTTGACCAGCTTTAGGCTCGTGTGTGCCCAGGGAAGGAGTTTGGGGGAACAAGCAGTGTGCACGTTTTGTACTGTAATAATTATATATATTATATTAATCACGCTCACAGTTATTATCCTCTAGAATGGTGCTATTTAATGACCTCGTGTTGATTTTTATTCAGACAGCACTACCAATGTAGGCTAATCATAAATAAAGTAAATAATAAAAATCTCACCTGACTGTACGACTGGTGGGGACTACGGTTTTAGCCGAGCAGTTTTAGGCTTTTGTTGTTTTTGTTTTTTTTAACGTTTTATATTAATATAGGTGGACAAAATAAAATATTTCGCATATAAATTTCGCAAATGAAATATTTCCCGATGTCTACTCTTTCAATTCTGCCTAGAGGTATGAGTAGCACTGACGCACTGTACAGTACTCATCCCAAGGCCTGCTTAACAAAGTAAAATATGTCTGAGAGGCCTAATGAGAATTTACCGCCACGCTAAATGGAAGAATGGCTGTGTTTGTTTTTGCATGAGTGACTTTACGTGCTGATGTCATCGTGGGCTCAATCTACTCACCGCAATATATATAGGCTTCTCCTAAACCACACCGGGCCCTCCTCCCAGTAATTAACCAGCCCGCTCTATTCAAATAGAAGCAACCTATAAGCTGCGTGTTAAGATCCAGTTACAAAGTCAAAACGGTAATAATGCTAGGAAACAGTAATCTCCCGTCTCGGACTTCCTCTGTCTTGTGCGACAATCTAGGTTTCCTACAGAAGAACAACAACCTGGAAGAGCGAACTAGGATCGCAAGTTCCTTCAAAGAAAGCCAGTCTTCCAAGAACGTCCTGTCTAGTGACAACAGCAGCAGAGACTCCAGGTTCAGGCGTGTTGAAACTGATTTCTCTAATCTCTTTGCTAGAGGTAAGTGCACTTACTGATATCAGCGCCCGGCCGGGGTGTATGCAGTCTACTCGGTGTACGACTTAGCGAGGCAGACAGCCGGTTCCTGAACAGATTCCCTCGGTCCGCGGTGCTGAATTTGGGAATTAAACGTTGCAGCCGTCACAGACTTTAACGACTGCACCACGTGATTCTGTTATAAGATAAACGTTTCGTTCACTTTTTGCTCAAGATAGCGTTTCCTTAGTCTGTAACGAAAATATATAATTAGCTAAAAGTAATTAGGTATATTAACAAATTAAAATATTTCCTTAGTGTTGGCGTGTTTTCCGGTTCTTTGTTATTAAAATTCAGAATTTCAGTCGTAGCCGATAAAATGTATCCACACATCCATCCATCCACGTCATAACCGATAAGCACTTAAAGCAATTGTAATTTTAAACCTATACAAATGCTTAAGTCAGGTGAAATGGTCCCTCTTAATTTCCCATAGTGTGACTGCTTGTGTGAATGACTGTGTAGTCCTGCAATGGACTGGTGTTCTGGGTATCACCTTCCTGGGACAGGCTCCAGGATCCCCAATACATTTACCGGATAAGCGAGTAAGGAAGAGGGATGCATGCAATGGACTAAATACTTGTAGTTTTTTTAGAGTAGTGTGTGCCATTTATATCCCACGGCTGGTAAATTGCTGAATGGTGGGTAGATTGATGGATGGATGCCATGTATATAGTGAAATTAAGTCTAATTCATACATAAGGGTTATTCTTCGCGGAAGGTTGGTAAAGGTAAGTAATATTAACTGCAGCCCTGCTGCTCGTGCTTTGCCTTCAGGTGAAGTTATTGAAATAAATGAATACCTGTTACTTCCTTATGGCCAGAACCTGATAATAACCAATTTCTTCACCTTTCAATTTCAAGATTTGTTGCCTGCGAAAAATGGAGAGGAGCCAACCATGCAGTTCCTGTTGGAGGTCGTCGACATTCTCACGAACTACGTCAGGAAGACCTTTGACAGGTCTACTAAAGTCCTCGACTTCCACCATCCACACCAGCTGCTTGAAGGCATCGAGGGCTTCAACCTGGAGCTCTCCGACCAGCCTGAGTCTCTGGAGCAGATCCTCGTGGACTGCAGAGACACCCTGAAGTATGGCGTCAGAACAGGTAGTGTGAGCCAGGTTTACCCCGTGCACTTATCAAGTCCGTCTATATTGTTCATTGCTTAGGGTTCATTGGCATTTATCCTCACTGCCCTTTTCATTGTTTATAAGGAGTAGGAGTAGGAGTAGGAGCAGACACTGGTGCCCCAAGGGTCCATTCATAGCACAAAGGGTAGAAAATGTTTCTGAAATGTTGTGCACTGTGTGTCAACAATGACAATTAATCACCTTTCATGTAATTAATCACCTTTCATTAATAGTCTAATAGCTGTAAAACCAAAAGAGACAGACATGTCTAATAAAGTATGCTTTGAACAGTGTACAGTAGGGAACAGCGCACCCTCATTGGATTTTTGGCTTAACTGTGGTTATACTGTACATATTTATTCACTTTTATACTGTTTCCATTCAACGTGTAAAAGGACAATACATAAATGCTGTAATCGCTCTGAAACTAAATGTCCACTGAAGTCTGCTTTGAACAGTGGGCCATAGGGGATAATGCACACTTGTAGGACTACACAGCGGGTGACAAAGTTTTTAGAACTATTACACCATCGATGTACTGGCCCTTGTACATCGATGCAGATACTGGGAAGTGCTAAGCAAATGGGATGTGTTCATGCAAACATTCAAAAATTAATTTTAAATTCACCCACAAAGACAACTGGAAAACCAAGGGGTCTGCAACTGTTGAGATGAACTCAAGTCAAACCAATATCTTGTTACAGCTGAAATCACCAATATTCGATTTTGCTCAAACGGCGAAATAGTTCCAATCGCAAAAATAATCGGATCGAATAAATACCCTGCATTTACTGACACGGACGCAACCTAAATTCACAAGATGTTCAGCGCAGAAACATTAGGGTAATTGTGGCTGTGAGTTGGTACCAGACAATGCTGGTTACACTCAGTCATAATCAGCGGGCTGGGAGCATTTTGCTTTCCCAATAAAGTACTGGAGAGAGAGTTGTCCAAGACTGTCTGTCGGCTGTTTTATACCAAACTGGGATATGTCACGGTAAACAGAAGCAGACACGCTCACTCATTTGAGACGTCTGAATGTGCGTATTACTGGAGCAAGGCAGAAACAACCCGTGCAAATCAGTCTCCCTGTGGCATGCATTAAGTCACATTCACCAGGAAATTCAGGCCAGGCTGATAAGTATAGGCTATAGGGGCTATTGTGCTTGCACAGTTTTTAATAAGCCTAATACATAATATTCAAAGCAAATTCTGTTTTTCCGGCTGTACCAAAACCGTGGACCGAACCGTGAACCCAAAACTGGAGTTTTGTGTACCATCTCACCCATACTAAATATACACTGTAAATGGAAAATCTAATAAATACACAATAAATTAATCTAATAAATCTTGGGTTGGACATGTGAACACATAGCCTAGGCTAATGTAACCTGTGTGGCTATTGTATCATTTGGCACTATAGTTAGTCCTGGAAGGTCACACTGTAGACTGTCAGCGATCGGTCAGCTATTTCTCTTAATTACAGTTGCATCTGTGTTACAAAGACCAAGCAGTAGACAGCACAATGATTTCCATTACTGGGTTTATGTTGGCCTCAGCTGGGGCCCCGAATTTGTTAGCTTGCCCTGGGCTCCGCCCTTCCTCAAAGACGGATCTAGTACCGCACATCAAATGTCTGTCCTATCTGCCTAGCTGGCTTTTGTTAAAAGATTTTAAAGCAGGAAAACCGAATACTGAATATGAGGCTCCACTTTAGCGTGGTTTGCAAGTAGCAGTTTTGCTACTACTAAACTAATTGATCATTTCAAGAGAACATATTTTTATAGAAAAAAACAGGTAAACTATCGGTATCTCTATCTAATGCAGTTTATCCCTGTACAATACAGAATATGTCTATTGTCAAAGAACAGAAATGTTCAAGGATCTTTTAAAGACAAGAGAATTTTATGGGAATTTAGGCTTTTATTGGGGATATTAAACCTTTGATAATACTACCTGTATCAACTTTAATGTGAAAACATAACAAAACAAAAATATCTTAGGGATCCGAAAGAAATGTCTCAGATTTAATTTTTCTCAAGAGTGATGTGCATTACTGTACATTTTGTACTACTTTGTACTATTTCAATTAGCAAATTTATGTCTTATAGAGGCTACAGAATTGGACTGTGTCACACGTAGGCCTACAAATGTTTGAGGTGCCTGAAAAAATAACCTTTAAAATGATGTTTGAGTGTAAAAGCTATTCCCTTGATATGGCTGATCTCAGTGGCAGCTTAATGAAGGCTTGTTAATTTTAGTGACAGCTGTTTACCTCGTATTGCACTAAACTAACCGTAGCCTCAGGAAATTCCAGAATGATTTATGAGCTGTTTGGAGATGCAGACACAAAAGTCATTTTCGTACCGCTGTGTTGTACCTGTGTGCAGTTTTTATATGGAAAAGTAAATGTTTCTAAAATGGATAGAGTTTTAAATGTCGTGTTTATTATGCTGATAATTTATTATATTTGATATACTTCTCAATGAAAATATTCATTTCTGTTTAAATAACTGTTCAAATATCATTTATTAGTCAACTAGTATGTGCATCTGCTTCATTAAACTTAATGTTGAATCTCTGTCTAGGTCATCCCAGGTTTTTCAATCAGCTGTCCTCTGGACTTGACATCATCGGCTTAGCTGGCGAATGGCTCACTTCCACAGCAAACACAAACATGTAAGTTGATTTCAGACTGAGATGTAGAAGGACCTCTTGCTTTGTGCCAAATGTCAGTCTTAGGGGGTGATGCAATTGGTACATTGGCCTTAATGTAGATCTTGCATCTCAGCAGTGCTTACTACTATGCATTCAGTGCTTACTATTATGAGGGGAATGGTCAGTGGGAGGGTCAAATTGCTGGCAGTGGTCAAGTCTGACAAAGGGGTTGCTGATCACTGCAGGGGCTGTAATCATGTGTTTGCCACCAGGCTTTGAATGCTGCAGCTATTCTCAGTATTTTTTTTGGGGGGGGGGGGGGGCAGAAAAAAACAGCAGCACCTTCTCTCTTTTCAGATAACACGGGTACGAGCTACCAGATGCTGTCCTGAAAATAAATTTCGGTCAAGCCTGAAATATATTAATACAATGAATTAGATTATCTTCAGAGATCTTTCTCGGTCTGTTTGCCTGTAGCTCGTAAGGATAAATGTATTCTCGATAACGGGTTTGGTACTGTAGATAGAGGACCGGGGACACTGCAAGTTTTTATTGTAAGCAATGTTTTTGCTGGAGCACTCGCTTGAAAAAAAAATATAGCCCTGCAGGCAGGTGAAATTGTATATTGATCAGAATTGGCAGTTACACCAGGTCTGAATGTGTTTTATATGATGCTTATGTAATGTGGGTTAAAGAACATGATATGAACATATAGGGTTCTAGAAAGGTCTTGATTGTATGTGGTATCAACATTTAATAAACTTGGATCCTACATTGCAAGAATTTATTTCAAATGAGGACTCAAAGGCAGATGAGTTCTAACATGTTGAACGAGAAGTTGACTTGTACCAGATTCAGGTTATTACTCTGTTGGCTGACGCTCATTTTGCACTGGTATCTGCTGATTAGCTGGCTGTGACCGCCGTGTCACCTCTCCGATCCCCAGTGGCAGCGAGGCATGACGGAGAAGGAAACTTACGCACCACAACACAAAAATCGGGTATCGGTTATTTGTTTTGTTTGTTGGCTGCACTGGTATTGTTGATCGATTAGCGTCGCATATTCAGAAGGTAGGAGTGTCAGTCTCTTTGACGCCGTAGCTGACATGTAACAGCACACAGATCATACACAGATGTGAAGGTCAGGAATAGGAGTGTCAGTCTCTTTGACACCGTAGCTGACATGTAACAGCACACAGATCATACACACATGTGATTGTGGCTTCTGCTTGACGGGTGTCCACTAGAATGTCTGATCTTTAAAATCCACTCATTCCTTACTGTGATATCAGTAAAGTTACAGAGTAAGAGGCACAAATATTTATTGCTTTCATCTGATAAAATATCGACCGAAAACCGACCTTTAAATTAGTGTGTTCAATTATAACTTTTAAGGTGCCAACTTAAAGAAAGTCATTCCTGAATGCAGCTGCTGCCTTTAATCACCCTTGCAGATGATTTACCTTTATTATTACCGCTAGTTTGAGGTGTGAACATGTCTCTGGAGCCTTTAACCGTGTAAAGATAATGTGAAGCTCATGGGCTCTTGGTCAGATAAAGGAATGGCCGTATTTACTCAACATGGCAGCACTAGATGAATTGTACCAGAGGGCTGACTGTCATTTGCTGTGAATAATGAGGAAATGGTCGATATTATAATTACTCTTGACGTTTATTGACTGTCACCTGATATACTAATGAAACTGTCCCCAGGGATTATTAACAATAATTTCACATGAATAATCACACAGATCTGTTTTTTTCGTCTTTGAAATTACTCCATACTTTTTAATTATTTTTGTCGTCCTTGTTCTGTTTGTCCGTCAGTTTGCACACAGAAGTCTGTTGTGTTATTCTTAGCGTGTCTCCATTAGTGGAAACAGCCACTGACGAGCAGGCTGGGAATGCCGACGAGCTTCCATTCCAGTGGCCCGGAGAGATGTCCTGGGAAATATCTTAGTAACTCAGTATTATATTAGTGAAACTGAGTACACGTAAGCATACAAAGCGAAACTTTAACTAGACAGCTGTCTGGTATGGGCAGCATTTTTCATGAACCAAACCCTCGCTCAATTGTTTTACTTTTCAGGATGGATAATTTTTGTCGGGCCTCCGACTGAGCGAGAGCCCGTGGCTTCTGGCTTTCCAGTGTGCTGCCTTGGTGTGCCTTCCTGCTGGCTCTCTGCTGTCCATTCCAGGCCCAGGAAATTTATTCTGCGCTAAATCGCCTCTTATCTCACCAGACCATAAGCTCCCCTTTTTGCTCCTGCCATTTCCTGCCCAGCAAAACGGCTCTGTTTATTTTGACAGATAGCAATCAAAGAATTGTGCTGTTTAATTAAAAATCTCGCTGACTGATAGAATTATTCAAAATGCATTATAGCGCTCTCATTTAAAGCCAATATTTAATTAGAGAACAATACAGCTACTATATCAGTAATGAACACGTTACCAAAAAGAACATTCTGTCCAGGAGAATATTTTGCATTCTCAAGAATTCTGATTTGAATGTAATATATAAAAGAATGTTAATGACCTGTCTGGGTGCAATTTATTATTTGTTCTGGAATAGTGCACAATTTTATGTGTCATCAAGAGGAAATAGATGGTGGTAGAGTACTGTAAAAAAAGACTCGTTTTAGCTTGGATTGTCCATTGCTTACCTCTATTGACAAGCATGGTGATGCTCCATGGAGGGGGAATGGCCCATATTTGTGGTTATTTTCAGGTGACTGAATCCATAGGTTGATAATGGGGCTAATAGAACATGTAAAAATAGATGTTAACGGTCCGAGTCAGAAGAGAAACAGTCCTATTTATGTAACTTCCCCCCTCTCAATTTGCCTTCTCTGTGCTCCAAGTACTCCTTCTTAGTGGCATATCCGTAATGGATTTTGCCCCAGTGCTACACCACAGTCTTTCCGTTTGAGCTGTAACAAATAGCTCCCTTAATACAACTTGACAGAGCTCTTATTGAGAACTGGCCCCATTGAAAAGAGAGTGGCGGCACTTTCAAACCCCGAAATAGCTTTTCTCAAGAAATCAGTAAACGGTAAATGTAAATACATCTACGAAACGAATTTCACTTGGTCTACCCACATATTGTAGACTGACGGTGAGGTCTGCGCAACTTAATGAATAGGATTTTTGAGTGAATCTTTCTTCCGAGGCTTATTGAGAACAAGGGGTGGTGTCAATCCATGCACAGTTTTGACATTTCATAATTTTGAGGTGCACGTGGATTAAAACATCCATGCCCACTTTGACAGCAAGGTAAGAGTTGGTAGATACTCCCTTAAAATGATCTATCTAAACCAAGCCATGTTTTCTACCCAAGGTTCACATATGAGATTGCTCCAGTGTTTGTGCTCATGGAGCAGCTGACGCTCAAGAAGATGAGAGAGATTATTGGCTGGCCAGGTGGAGAAGGAGATGGAATATTCTCCCCAGGTATGTTTCATACCACTTCTGCCACCCACCCCCTGTGCTCTGGACTCTGGGGCATGGAGTTCCAAATCAAAATAACACTGCCAGAGACTTGCAACCCCTACTACAAGGTTGAAGCATGCAGACAATGGCACTCACATGCACTAATAGGCAGAGGTTCAGAAAGTACAAATCCAGGCCAAGATTTTGTTTCAACCAACCAGGTGAGTACTCTGTAGCTTTTTTATATTCGGCTGGTTGTTTGAAATGAAATCTTAGTCTTAGTCTTTGTTCTTTCTGGACCTGAACTTTCCACCTCTTCTTATAGGTCTATTCATACATGGACACAAAACACAAAATACATGGACATGAAAACACAAAAGCACATAATAGCCTAGCTATTAAATAGTATTGAACTCAGGTCCGGATCCTTTGAGGTATCTGCTTTTTGGGGGGCGGTGGTGAGGGGCACATACAGGTTCAGGACATATACCGTGCAAAGGGTCTGGATTCTGCTCCACTACCAAGGTTAGTTGTATTTTAGCTAGTTTGCTAGGTTGTGGCTTGTCAGGTCTCGAACTACCTACTGTATCTTTACACGTTACTAAGTTAGCATTCCTAGCTATTATTTCTAAGTGACACAAGGAGGTAGTTTTACTAGATGCATGTGTTGGATTAATACGAAATTATATTATACTATATTAAGTACTATATTAATCATTATTTTCACCTAAGACATAAATGTTTTGTCAAAAACAAAGATAACAAACACACCTCCATTGCATCTGCAATAATTATTAATTTCATCGTAACATCACTATATCCTGCTGAGCACATTTAGAGTATAATATATGCAATAACAATACAAAGTTCCTTTAAAATGCTTTTTTATTAAACATACACACAGTGTTGCTAAGGATAAAATTCATGTACAACTATGTAGCACTATTAATGATACCTATGGTGAATGGGACTCTCCACCCTACAACAACGTGTCATGTACATTTTCTGCCTTAAATGTGCAGCATGCGGTCTCATCATGATGGAGTCACATCATTTTTACACCTACCTAGGTAGTAGCTACTATCAGTAAGCGGAACATCATCGATTTTCCATCCATATGTTCCAGTAACTTAATTTAAGCATGCAGATAACAATGTGTTGCTACCTTATGTTTAATGTGTTTAGTTAGAAGGTGGTGTGTGACTTTTAAGACTCCTGTGTCTGAAAATTTGTTGCTTTGATTCTGGTTTGATTCTGCTCCCAGTAGATCTATCACACCACTATTAGGCCTGAATACTGAATACTGGCAGTGGACTAGTATTGGTCGATGGACCAGTGATTGAGAACCCCTACTGTAGAACATAACTATCAAGTAGGTTCATGATGTTGACAAGTGGCCCTGAAAGGTATCATTGGAAAACAATGTGAGGTCAACAAATGCCGTATTTTGCTAAAGTAAGAATTTTACAAGAATGTGTGGTGTAGCATGTATGTGACACTGTCTAATGTCTTTATGTCATTGTACAGGGGGTGCCATATCTAACATGTACAGTGTGATGGTAGCACGCTACAAGTACTTCCCTGAAATCAAAACCAAAGGGATGGCAGTGGCTCCCAGACTAGTGCTCTTTACCTCGGAGAATGTATGTTTCCGGTTCTTAAACCATCCATATGCATCATCTTGATGACTTTCAGTCCTACTGTTGATTCACACTAAGGTTTAAAAAGTATTGAGTATTGAGTGAATATCCCAACTGTTTTGTTCTTATTGTTTTACAGTGGTTATTTTTTTTATACTTAAGAAAGTTTCAACATATTCTACTGCAGATAGTTTTTCTAAAATAGAATTCAGATTGTTTTCTTTCAGATGTGTGTCACTTAAGACATCTTATTTTGGATTTGTCTAAGGTGAGGTTTTTCTCTATTGCAGAGTCACTACTCAATAAAAAAATCAGGTGCAGCTCTAGGCTTTGGAGTCGAAAATGTGATCTTGTTGAAGTGCGATGAGAGGTATGTGAAGCCATGTCTTTTTAAAGTATGCTGTATATAACCGACTGCTCTTCCTAATTGTCACTGGCTTTCTTTTTCCTTCTCTGTGATGTTTTTCAGGGGAAGAGTCATTCCAGCTGACCTGGAAGCCAAGATTATTGATGTTAAGCAAAAGGTGAATTTCTGTCTAAAGATTAGCGTGCTCTTGATTTCACTGAATGTGAAGTATCAGGTCAGGGTGCTGGAGCAGTACTGAGCTTTAAAGCCAAGCTGTCAGACCACATTACTCGCTTTGCTGGTGGTCTGCACCCAAGTCCATTTAGACACACTTGACACAAGAGCACCAGGGTAATGTTTGGAGTGCACAAGTCGATGAAGCAGTGTGATGTGTCGTGCTCTTTTCTTGTAGGGCTACGTCCCACTCTTTGTGAACGCCACTGCTGGAACGACTGTGTATGGAGCCTTTGACCCCATCAACGAAATTGCAGATCTCTGTGAAAAATACAACATGTGGCTCCATGTGGATGTAATTGCTTTTATTAACACGGGAATTGTACAAACCCATTTTCTCCCATTGTTAGAAGAGATTTGGAGCTTTCCTGGGTTTCACACTGTGTTTGAATAGGGGGCCTGGGGAGGCAGTCTACTGATGTCCAGAAAGCACCGGTACAAGCTGAGCGGCGTTGAGAGGTACGAAGCATTCGCAGTAATGGGCGAGCTCATGATAGAATCCCCATGCAACAGGTCGTGTGATGCTGCTGTTGTTACAGGGCCAATTCAGTTACCTGGAATCCACATAAGATGATGGGTGTGCCATTGCAGTGCTCTGCCGTCTTGGTTAGAGAACCGGTAAGCAGCCAGAATGCATACAGTTGGTATTGTTGAGTTCCAGGTTGGGTCAGTGCATAGTTCCTGCTGGTACTCTTACACTGCAGATGGTCCTTGCAGGGTCTGCTCCAGGGGTGCAACCAGATGTGCGCCGGGTACCTCTTCCAGCAAGACAAGCAGTATGATGTCACCTATGACACTGGGGATAAAGCCATCCAGTGTGGTCGACATGTGGATATCTTCAAATTTTGGCTCATGTGGAAGGCAAAGGTGGGGTTGCTCACAGTCCATCTGGGTTTACAGGTTGTAAATGTTTATGTACACATCAACAGAACTTAATACTCAATACTCCTGATCATGGATTCATATGATGATGCAGCTTTTCTTAAAGTGAATTTTGCCTCTAAATGTTGCTGACCATTGTTGACCAGTTATAATGCATACTACTCTTCCTCTAGGGAACAATAGGGCTTGAGCAACACATCAACAAGTGTTTGGAGCTCTCGGAGTATCTCTACACCAAAATAAAGAACCGTGATGGATATGAGATGGTGTTCCAGGGAGAGGTAAGTCATTCCCTCTATTTTTCTATTTCCATTTTGCTCTGCTCCCAAAGATAACAAACATGACCAATGCATTATCTTCATAAGGCGTCAGACTTGAGAAATATCTAATGAATATAAAGCAGATCCCATTAACTTGGGCAGCTAGTGTACTATATCATTAATAACTTTGAATGGGGGGCAGCATAATGTGGGGAGTCAAAGTGGGGATGGGTGAAGGGGGGTCATGGAGGTGTCTCTGAAAGTCCTCCACAGAGATTTATCACCTTGAGAGACTCGTGCTGTATCTCTGTTTGCCCGTCACTGTGATGGAGGCCCACCCCACCTTCCTTAGACCCTACAGTGAGCAATGATGAAGCCCTGCCACTTCAGCTGCCCACTCTCTAAACCACTTCTTAGATCATCTCTTCTGATTTGACATTAGTCCCTTGGCATCATCTGTTCTTGACGCTGGCTGCATGTGCTCGACATGTCTTTAAAAGCTATCTCTGCGTTTCAGAAACTTTTTGGAATTTTTTTTTATGATGGGCATCCTGAGTTTAAATGGGAAGGATGGTATTATTTAAAGGGTCTTACTGTGTTTACACATACACATACAGATTCTAAACATAAGCCTGTAACATGACGGCCATCTATTTACTTTTGAGTCCATTTGAAGAAGACTGAAGATTGAAAAACTGACTGAGCGTCAATGTGTGGTTCTCTCTACAGCCACAGCACACAAACGTCTGCTTCTGGTACATCCCACCCAGCCTGAGAGGGATGCCAGATAGTGAGGAGAGGCGGGAGAGACTGCACAAGGTATGACTGGTCTGCCCTTGTGAGGATGCCGATGCCTGGCAAGGAGATTAAGGCTCAGTGCAGAATGACAGCCATGTGTCTCTCCCTTTAGGTGGCGCCTAAGATCAAAGCAATGATGATGGAGTCAGGGAGCACCATGGTGGGCTACCAGCCTCAGGGCGACAAAGTCAACTTCTTCCGCATGGTCATCTCTAATCATGCCGCAACCAAGTCGGACATCGACTTCCTGATCGATGAGATCGAACGCCTGGGGCAGGATCTGTAGGAGCCGCTCCTTGGAACCGGCCCTCTTCCCCTCTTTGTGACAGCTTTGCCGTGACTTGAAGGAACCTAGAGTCACAATTCTAAGTGCTGCCATTGTCCTACACGGTCCTGTATTCCTTTCAAAGGTAACAATCCACAATATACAGTGTGTTCCGTCTCATGTGTTTTCTGGTCTGTTCTGTCCCTTAGTGAGCCTTTAGATATAACTTGTATTTGAGGATTTGTTGAATGTTGGAATTGGGTCCATGTACTAGAATGACTCAATGAGTCAATCTGAGTGACCACTTTAGCGGTGAGGTGTGTGAGCACATATGGGGCCCTGATATGATATATACTAATATATTGGAATATATGTTATAATATATTGACTGTTGGTGCTTTTTGCCGTACATGTAACTACCAAAACAGATGCACCACCTTAGATGTTTTTCCCCTTTAAGTGTGAAGTAGTGGGGAACATATGTGAACAGTCATCGTGACGGGTACTGTACTCTATTATAGATTATTGAATTTTTGTGTAGATTGTGTATAGTACTGTTATATTGCCTTTGTGAGAAAAACATAAATGTCATAGTTTTACAATAAGAGATGTTTAAATAATAATTACAAAAAAGGAACATATAATGTACATATATAATTAAATATTGCTTTATTTATATTAAGAGAGCAGCAGTGTTAAAAATCTAGTATTTTGTTCCATTTGTAATGTACTGTATCTTTGTTTATGTTAAGAATCATTCTACAAAGAAAAAGTTAAGTAACATTTAAAGTATTTTAGTGTATTTGTGAGCCAAAGAAAAAACAACTTGTGACAGTTGCATATGTATGTCCTTAAAGTAACAAATATATAGATATTACAAAATTATATGATATCTATTAGAAATATTATTTAATGCTCTAAACCTTAGTGCAATCTGTAAGTTATGTAGGCGTGATATATGTTGTGTATCACATTGACTGAGTACTTCAGTTATCCAATATGCTAAACTGAATTCCTTACCTAGTAACAAGCACAATGCTTATCAAATGTGGGCTCTATCACTCTGGAAAAAGACACTCACGTGTGATGAATATGAAATGAGTTTTCTGCAAAACTTGTTTGTGAAAATTGTTTTATGGTGACTAATCAGTTCAGATCAACGTTCACTCTTTCAAAACAATACAGATGCAGATGTTTTTTTGGATTTTAATATGTACATTGTGATCACTGATATTTTGCGAAGAAATATGAATTCTCTGAAATACTGTTGGTTGAACACTTTGTTTTAGAAACTGACAGACTGAAGGCAGGCCCTTTACAATCTGATCACATTTGTGTTATTCATCGGGATAAAAACGACTGCAGTTACACCACCAATAAAATGTCTTTAAAATTCCAGCGCTCCTTCCCTCATTGTAGGGGATCTGTGGTATCCCCCTCCAGTTGGTCCTGTTGGTTTATCATCACGCCGTTTCATGTCCTTTGGGAAGAGGAACAGTCAATTTTACAATGAAAAACACACACACACACACATGCAAAAATGCAGGTATATATATATATTTTTTTTTTTCTTTGTATTAATTGATTTAAATGTTGAATAATGCAAGTAATTTCAATGCAAACTCATCTGGGTTTGATTAGTTTAGTACTGATAAATATCATTGTGCTTTCTCTGCAATCACCTTTGCAAACCCAAATTTTGTTGATTTTTATAACGTATAATGTAAACAAGCAGAGCGAGCAGCGAGGGCCGCAGATGCCAGCCCAGACTGCTCTCAATGACAGGACGCCGCATGCTCAATTTTGTGTGATCGGCTTGGTTAGCCATGGAAAGCAGCCATGCTTTAGGGATGATTTATACCAGAAAACAAAAGACCCCCATTGCTTTTGGTCTTCCACTAACCTCCCCCCCTTCCCCCTGGAAGAAGAACTGAGTCTGTGTCTGCAAACACCATTGTGCCTCAGTATTTACCAGTTAGATCATATTAAATCAGTTCCTTTTCTGCATATTAATGTAGTGACTGTTTCTTTGTGAATGCATCTAAACAATGGCACAGGAGAGAGTTTGATTATATTTAAACATAAAGGTCTATTTATTGGGGCGCTGAATGAAGCCAAATTAAATATCGGGGGTGGGGGGGCACACCACCCCCATCCGCCCCAGTTCCAAGCCCCTGCATCTAAAGAGGACATGCATAGTGATCCAGAATTTTACAAGCGGCTTATAACACCTATTACTGTAATCGACTGATGGATTTACTACTGGTAAAAGAAATCACACAGCAGGTCCTGCATAGGGCCTCAAGGTTTTATATCATGCATCCCACAGTATGAATGATGGTACTTTTATCTAATCTCATACCCGCGAGAGCTTTCAGGAGTCCACAAGTAACATTTCCCTTATGAAAGTTGTAGGCTTCCTTTCTCGCAGGAAATGGAGAATCTGTCACATTATAAGTTAAAATAAATGATAATATTAATGCAAAAAAGAGGCACATAAAGAAAACTTTCCACATTTGCCTATAATAAAAGTACTTCCCTGTGAATCCCCAGTGAGCGCTTATTCCTGACTCAATTTCCCACACCTGTCTGGGAGTCAGTCCCCATTCTTCAACTTAATCATCCGGGGAAAGAGGCATCATTGGCTGATCATCCCCCATCTGAGTGTCCTCATCGCCCCCCCACTACCCCCCTCCCCGCTGCTACACAACCGCTTCTCGTCATTTTGCCCTTTAAAACATGTGTCTGGTCTTATGGTCTGGTTTGGACTTTGCCATAATTTGTTGGTTCCATGTAAATCTCGAATGAGTGTGGAATACCTAAGATGCACATATGCCTTGCCCATTATGGTCTTACTGCTCATCTCAATGTCCCTGATTAGAGCTTTGGGATTAAAACCCACAATTACATGACAATACTTGACCATCGTGAACAAAGGGGAACTTATGCGCATACTAAGGTACACGCAAGTTTCAAGTAGTTGTCATAAAATCTTGGGATTGTAGCTTTCCTTCTGTTACCCACATGGACTTTATTCCTGTCCTGACAGTCCCCTAAAAAGTAATGTTTACCTAGAGAGCAATTAGATATTTGCATCCAATCAATGATGATGATATTGTCTGGGCTAAATTGAATTGATGTGTAATTACAAAGCTAATTTGGAAGCAGGTGTTTCAAGCCCTTGAAAATAATTGAAAGTTAATGAAAATGGAGGAGCCAGATTGCAATGCTGTACATGAACCAGGTTCCCAATTAGCCTATGAGAGGGAAGCTTAGTACACATGCAGGAACTGGAGGAAACCTGAAACAAATGGCACCTTAAAGTCATCATTATCCTTTCATACTGCTCGCTTGATTCAGCACACTGTTCTCTGCTCTCACATGCATCATTGGGCAAATGAGAAATACCTAATTGCTTTTCAGCTAAACATGCCAAACATCAGAACAATATATATTTGGGTTAGTTTGAAGGTTAAGCCAATTCTGTGATTTAAGCACATTACTCTCAATCAGAATTCCTGTTGTGATTGTAAGCTTCTTATAATCTGGATACATATAAATTAATAGTTTTTTCTTTTAGAACACTTGGTATATTTAAAAGGTTTGAGTTGTTTTTTTTTTTAATTGGCCATTAAAATACCCATAAAACAAATGAAATATCTACAAAGTGATCATTATGTTCGAAGTTATCGAAGTTCATAGTGAAGACACTATGCCAGATAAATGTGCTGCTGTAATTGCTGCAAAAGGTGGACATACCAAATATTAAAGTTAAAAGTGGATAAAAACAGTAGGTCTCA
>JAODKN010000001.1:30838727-30862250 GCA_026774425.1 Petrocephalus zakoni
CCCCCCCCCCCCCCCCCCCCCCCCCCCCCCCCCCCCCCCCCCCCCCCCCCCCCCCCCCCCCCCCCCCCCCCCATAACATTCTCAAGCCCAAACAAAAATACTTCAGAAATCCCATGACTTTATACAGGAATCCGACCCAATGCATCTTCCATTGTCAAGATTGTATAAAGAAATATTTCTTGGCTTGATTTCCTGAAATGTGGAATAATGCCAGGATCTGTACAGATTTGTACAATTCCCATTGCGCACTTCACCATCATCTAGAGCTTCCTGCAAGGCTTTATGGAAGCCAGAGCAGTACACAAGCCAGAGTTTCCCCCTTATAAATATCACAAGTGCACTAAAAGGCAAATGACATACAACAAACGTCAGCACCAGGAGAAGGAACACGCTGAAGATCTGCAGGATGCATGCGTTTTAATCATCCCGCACAAAATGGAACAAATGCTTCCTGGAGAGTGGAATATCTCGGAGGATGGAAGCACGGCTTCTGGACGATCTTTACCGAATCACAAAGGACACTTCAAAGCAAGAGACTCATGGCATGATCATTCCGGAGAGTACAGAGAAAAAAAAATATATATCATAACCCAATACGCCATATTTGAGACCCTGCTTGCTGTGATACGTAGTTTCATTTTAACAGGAGAGAACGGAGGACGCTGTCAAGTTCCATGCTAGCTGAGCACCTCATAAAGCTGACAGATACCGCGCCATGCCAGGAAACCGGCACACAATAGGAGTGCTGTCTCCAAAGGGCCGTGATGCTGGGCGGCGTCAGCTCAGGTGCATCTTTATTGTCGTCCCATGAATTAAATATAGCCAAGTGCAGGACGAAGGACGGCGTCGCGCTACCGTCCTTTCGATTTCTTATTGTCCCTGAATTATTGAGTGCCTCAAGGCTACACCAGGGTTTCCCCTTGGCCATTTATAGGCACGCCGGAAAGCCAGGTCTGAGACATGAGCCAACAAGATCCCCATTAAGGACCACTGATTAGTTTAGAGTTTAAAAACTTGGCATATTGAACTTTTATTCATACAAAACGGACAGTTTCTTTCACTTTTAAATAAATATGCATCATCACATCCAGGGTGACTCCTGCCATGGCGCCAATAACAATAAGTTCAATGTAAGCAATACAAAATATAACATTCAGAATCTCTCAAAACAAGTAAACAGTGTTGCGCAGAGTTTGTGCAGTCAACGTCGCGAAAAATGATAATAAGCCAGTCCGTTCATTAGCTAAGCTGCGCACTTTCATGACAGTGGGTAAAGACGGTGTTTGTTGGGGGCGGCGTTGCCATGGCGACTCCGGTCTGTGCCGGAAAGCGAGCCATCTGGACCGCGTGCCGCCGAGCGGAGCGGCATAAACCACAGCCCTGTTAGCAACAGGTACGACTAGCACCATTTCAGATCATAAGAAGTTACTCCGTACCGTTTACGGAACAGTCACTACAATTCCTCATTGTTACACTGACCTCATAAGTACCCTATACCCCCCCCAACACACAAAAGGCGCTTTTCCACTGGATCAGGTACTGAACTTTTGCCATTTTAAAAAGAAAAAAAATGACTTTCCCTTTTCCATTGATTTCCAGTCCAGCACCAGTACTGTAAGAGTATACCAGCTGGGTTACTCTTTAGGTATTTTGGTGTGGGACTTTTAAATACGTTCACTGTTGATTAGTTACGCAAATAACCTGCCAGTGAAACACAAAATACAGCTGCCATTTAGAAAAAGCATAGTTATGAACTCAATAGCAATAGACAAATGAAGGCTTTACGGCAATCTGGTCAGAAGAAAAGAATCGACGAGATGTTGATTAAATAAGACGTAAAATATACTATTGGTATAATATACTAGGCCTGCACAATATTGGAGACAGTTTAAATACACACAATGTGAGGTTGCTGCAATAACTGTTGCAATGGAGTTTCTCATGCACCTGCGAGTGATTTAAACAGCAAGGATGAAAATGCTAATGATTGGCTCAGCGAGTCCATGCAGAGCTCACACAATCATAGGCTGTCAACTTTAAACTGATTTTTAAATGTATACAAGATAATCTTGAAGAGGAAAAAAAAAAACATTAAAAATACAAAGCTTGCCACGTTCCATTTTCTATGAGAAAGTAAAAATGTTTTAGCAAAACTTAAACCGCCCAGTACTAAAATACCTGGACAGTATGAAGGTATGAAAAAGGCTGATCTCAACCCAGGTGAACGTCGCAGTCCTTGCGATGTCAGATTTGCATGTGCATAACATGCAATGTCAATATTAATATCACACGTTGCCCTGCCCTGCAATATACTACGACCATTTTTTTAAATTCAGAACAAAACACCCCTGCACCAGTTACTCGCACCAGTGATAAAGCAATGCAAGAATTACCATTCAGTTGAGTACTGCTGTGATGCACCAAAACTTACGTACCTTTTGCAGTGGAAAAGTGCTCAAAAAGGCCTGACATTCAAAACTGACATCAACTGTCCTTAGGCAGCCTGTTTACTAACAAATAGTAAAATGTAATTTCTGCATTTCTGATTGTCCAAGAAAGACAATCTAAATCACACCTGTCGAGCAACAAACCAATGTAAAATTTCAGAGAAACATCCATTTCCATACATAAAAAAGGCTTTGCTTCTCCCCCGTGAAAGCCGTCACACAAGCACTTAATCCACATCCACAAAGTCATAAAAAGCAGGTAATTATTTTACCCACAAAGAAGAGTACCGAGAGGTACACTGTGCTTCGGTAAACCGACACGATGGCATGTCCAGCCCTGAAGGTCAGCTCTACACACGTGTCATAATCCCTCTGCGCCGCCCCCCCCCCCCCCGAATGCAGCTTTGGGCCACACTGTACAGGTGACGGTGCTTAAAATGCACAAATAATTAAAATCCCAGTAAAAAAAAAAACAAGCAGAAAGCAGCTGGGAGGCACATTTCTGCTACATAACCCAGCAAGCAAAGTGTTAAGGTAAAAATGACGGTATTGCTCATGCAAACAAAAAAAAAATCAATTTTCCCCTTTGTTTTCCATCTGAATGACTAATACTTAACCTTGTTATGTCCATTGATGATGCATTAGGGGGCAGGCTTTCAACTGCAGCTCCTGGGTGCAGCATGCAGAGGGGGTGGCTGCAAGTGTGCTGTGCACATATGGACTATCCTAACAAGTGAATCCGAAGAGACGGCCTGTCCTTCCTCACTGCTCAGGAGCCAGGGGCTGGCATGCCACCCAGGACAACGCACTCAATTCACTCACAATGTCCCATGGTATCTTTAAGGGAGGAAGGTCATGCCTATCATGGATTTATATTAAAATATGACGAGAAGTAACCTCAGCTGAAAATTGTACCATTGCGTTATGTATATTGGAGATTTGGCTGAAATGTGCTCAGTAAAACAGCAAGTAAAATATGCAATTGTAATTAAAATTAAATGTAATTAATTTTACATCATTTACATTCTCCACTTCCTAACTCCGTTCGTTAAATTCCGAGGCTAATTCTATGCGCAGAAGTTCACATTGAGGATTCCACTCATTTACCTCTCCCTAGAATTTGTCACAGTATTTTCTAGCACGCCTCCTGCACCGGTGAACCGCAAGCTGGGCACCAACACCGCATAGCAGGCCACCCAGTTAATTAAAGTCATTTCCGAGTCGTTCTGAACTAGTCAGGGGCTGCCTTCCTGGCTTATGCGCTGCGGCAGACGTGTTGCTGGCTTATTAACGAGGGATTTGTTTTCCATTTCGGCAAATGCAGTTTGGAAGCATGGCAGACTGCTTGGTTAATGATGCTCAATGACAGTGCACAAAAGATAGGCACCCAAGGCAATTCACAACAAATTATTTACATACACACTACTTACCAATTCTTCTACTTAGGATTCACTTCAGTGATTCATGTTATATATTAATTTCAGATATATATTAAAATTGCTGATGGGGCAGGCAGGTGGTGTAATGGTTAAGGATGCAACCGTGTAGTTGAAAGATTGCTGGTTCGAGTCCCCGACCCGCAAGTACCGCTGAGGTACTCTGAGTAAGGAACCATCCCCAAACACGGCTCCCCGGGCGCTCACATAGCTGCCCCCTGCTGTGTCACGTTGTCACATGGGTTAAATGCAGAGGACACATTTCGTTGTTGTGTGCTGTGGTGCGTCAACAATGACGATTAAATCCTAAGTATAAGACCTGCCTTTTGCAGACTAGTGTTTCCCATCAAAATTCAAAAAAATTAATTCTTGCGATTATTGTAAACAGGAGGGTACTAGTAGTAAAATAGATAAGTATGGTCTTGCCCCTACACAATTTTACATTTCACTGAATAACAGCAACATGGACCAATAACTGTGCTTAGGAAGCATGATTTACACACGTCAGATACCAGCTCAACTTTGTAAAAGGCTGCCACAGAAGGCGTAACATGGAATTTAGCGCTATCAGCAATTGGCATTTCTGAGAACTTTATTATTTCATGGCGAAACAATGTACTTGTACTTTGCCTTAGCAAGTCCGACATCACAGGACAAGCTGAGCACTCTCCCCAAGAGAGCCCTGGGTCATAATGATAAAGTTCACAGGAACGAACGTCACCATGTGATTGCACGATCTTGCACACTTCATTTTCCATTAAAAATAAGATGATTGGGGAAAAAAGTAGATGTGGGAACTGTCAAAATCAACTTTGCTTCAACAAAGTTGTGTGTGTGCTCAGATACTGGAACAACTGTCGAAAAAAAGCACGGTGAGACAATTAAAACTGTCTAGTTCACTGATTCTGTCAGCAGCTGTGACCTTCAGTCATGTGGTAGGGGGGGGACAAGACTGCAATTTAGCATCCCCAGGTGAGTCTCCCCATGATGACAGGCAGTCACAGCTTTCACCTGGCTTTCTAAAGGATAAGAATGAATCTGTACCCAAAGTTTCAATTAATATGCTACTTAACGTTTCGACATTACCATTTCACCAAATTTGCTTATAATGAGTTAGCTGCATCATGCAATTCCAAGAAACACAAACTACCAAGGGTGCCGCCAAAGATACTCTCACATCTCTCCCAAAATATCAGCCATTTCATCTTGTTTTTCAAAACTGTTCATTAATAAAGCTATGTACAACGAAAACTACCACATCACACAGACCTGTTAAATGTCAAGAAAGAGGAAATAAATAAATAAATAAATAAATAAAAACTTACAATAAAGCTTGTAAATGTCCTCTAGGTTAGATGCTGTATGAGCACTCTATGAGCTAATAAGGCCTACAACCTTGAAAAAGGTCCATTCCTGAACCTGCGTTCTCATTGGAAGACCATTTCATCGCTCTGTATCAGACACTTCTTGACATCTAGTGGCACCAGATCCTTTGAAAGAACATCATCTATTCCAGAAACAATAGAGAAATCCAGTATGGAAACTCGAGCTGTCTTACACAAAGTTACACAAGGGCAGATAAGGTTAAGTTTGCTAAAGGCTACAATTAAACCACATGGCTAAAAAAGTGATCTTTGAAACATTTGTCTATTTACTCAATACTTGACTCATTGATAATATAGACCGGTGGTAGACAACTATAGTCTGTCAAGAGCAGTAAAATCTGCTGGTTACCTTTACAGCCATCAACAGGCCTACACCTGAAACATCAGGTGAGGCGATTATCCAGATGAAGGATTCCCTAAAAGCAATTATGATAAATTATTATACAACAAACCCCATCACAGTCTGAGGAACAGAGTTTTCCCATCACTCATATAGACCAGCTGCCTTGCATCCTAACATATGGAAAAGAAAACTCTGGTCTCTAAAAGCATTGGTTTGAACACAGAACAAATGAACGAAACTGGCAAGGGAATGAAGAACAAAGTCATTTACAACCAAATTCGAATGCATTCATAGCATAAGCACAATACCTTTTATACAATAAAATGAAACCATTATTCCATGTGTAACTTAAATTGCTCAGTCTTAATGTGTATTCAACACTTTGCACAAATGACTAATGTGTCATAACACCACTAAACTGAGACCAGTACAATTAAATTATACATAACTATGTATATATAGCTTTTTACAACATACATGCTGCAGCATTTTAAAATCTTCTGACAGGTGAAAATGTATCAATGAACCCAAAAACTGTAGTATTTTTAAAAATGAAATTCTGCTTTTCATCTTCAGTAAAACCACATCAACCTTTTTCTTTCATTCAAATTAAGTTCTACCACAAATTTTACCTGCTAGAAAAAAACAAATCTTTCCACTTCCTAAATAATGTTACCATACATTTATGCCAATGCATCCGACTTTGTACTTAACTGGAATGGATCCAAAATGTCCTACTTTCAAAAATGGCCACCTGTAAGCCTAGGTGAATTGTGGAGCCATATTGAAACCAAGAGGGGGAAATCTACAACCTACTCTGACCCAAGCAACTTTGATCTGAGACAACTCACCCGCAATGGAAATGCATCTTGTAGTTTGTATGCAGGCGGCCAGAGGCTGGGAGCTTAGAGTGTTGTTAACGCAGGACCCAGAAGGGGCCATTCTGGTGTACCCATGAGAAAGACAGTTAACCTGAACCCCTTCAGTAAATTATCCAGCTGAATAAACAGATAAATTATTAAGCATATTCTAAGCTATGTGTGTGACTTTGGATAAATGTATCTGTGAAACAAAAGAATAACACAAATAACGTGACATGTACAGCCACAGTGGCATGTTCATTAAATCATCATCATCATCATCATCAATTCATCCTGTAAGTCCAAGGTGCAGATCTCAATGGCACCTCCAAGAAGTCTGGAGAGTCATCTTTGCGCTCTTATGTACTTAAAACACATACAAAACTGATTTTTAAGTCAAACTAGAAGAATAGTAAAGCCTAATTACTATCCAAACAGCAAAACACTAAATTATACATTGTTACAACTCGCCACAATAACTTGATACACTTTTAGCCAGGATTATGCTGATCCACCATTTTACCAACCAAACTGTTGCAATTGTGCAGCCAGTAAGCCAGCTAGTTTCAATACCACAAGACAAGTATTCATTATTTATAATCAAGACCAATATTTGGCATTATCAAACAACCTGCAGTTAATGGAAATTACACGGTACTACTAGGGGATGCCGACTTTAACATCAATCAAAAATATGCTCCTGCAACTGTGATTAAGAGTCATCCCAGTGCACTGCAATATTTGCATGCTCTGAAAAGACTACGTAGCGTCGGATCCGCAAAAAAACAAGCCATGCATTGTGTGCATTGCACAGTTTACTTACTGCAACAAAAATGTGTCATCACCGACCTGACGCCAAAAAAGGGAGCCGTCACCGTTTAGCAGAATAACGTCGTTATTGAACGCGATCGCCGAGCCTACCTACTGTCTGCACATACATTTCATTAAAATAATAAAAAACCTGGCAAGGCTATCCGAATTCATCCTCTCGAAATAGAAAATCCAAAGGTCCTCCATGATGTCAAAAGACCCGACCCTTTTTTTCTGTTACCAAGACATCTTAACAAATAAAAACGGGAATCCTGATAAAAATGATCGACTGTCGATTTCTGGTCCGATCGACCGAAACTGGCGCAAATCGCCCGGCCGATCCGCGCTCGTCGATGCGGCCGCCGGGCAGATAAATCATGTAGCTAGTTGCTTTTCCGAATGGCCTCTTGAGATTTTTGTTTTGCCCTGATACTCCGTACCGAGCAGACACCTATGTGGCTGGATGCGCGGCGCGGCACCGCAGCCACGGCCCGGGCAGCGCTCGGGCTCCGCCGCGTCCCGGCGTCTCGCCCGCCCGCCCGCACGACGACAGCGGAATAACAGGCATCTCCGCCATCGGCGGGGAACTGGCGCGGAGGGGCGGCGGATCGGCGGATCGGCGTTACCTTCCTTCGCCTTGGCCGGCGCCGCGCTCTGCTGCTGGGAAAGCAAGCCCGGCGTCGGGGACGCGGAGAGCCGGGACCAAGATGGCGGCCCCTCCAAACTTCCACCACTTCCACTGTTACTTTGGACACTCATCAAGCTACTTTTCAAGACTGGGGAAGGGGGGGAGAGAAAGGGGGGGAAAAGGCAAAGAAGCCGCCGGAGAGTTAATGACAGCGAAGCCCCGGGGAGGGGGGGCGCTCAGCGAAGCGTGCGAGCGGCCGGCGTTAAGCGGCGCGGACGCGGTGTTTTTTAGGAAATGGCCCGAGAGCGCGGTTCCGGACGGGAGCCTCCGTGCACCTCTGCACTGCGTCTTCAAGTAGCCTGGGAGTGTAACCTTAGCGTCGGGCGTCACCTCCGGCGCGCATCCTGCCGCCGAGCGCCGCCGAGCTGCTGCCTCCCGGCGACGCGCGGCGCTCGCAGCCCCACGCAGCCGCCCCACGCCGCCGTCCAGCCCTTCAATTAAACACCTCTCACATTACACGCTGCACCAGTCATTTTTTTCCCCCGAAACGAGTACAAAAAGGAGCATAACAGCTGATGAACAGCTGCACCATTTTAGACAAAAAGTCACGTATAATTAGTTATAGCTTGGGAGGAAATGCTGTCCTTGGTCTACTTTGTGATGCATAACCCCGTGAATAGGTGCATTACAAGTGGCTTGTAAAATGCTTTAGATGAATGAATGCATGAAAAAATGTTGGAGTATATACGTGCGTAGTTTATGTTTTGTTGTGCATTATGCATGCAGTAAAAATGTGTACTTTAAAAGTCTTTTATCGAGACATCTTTTAAAAAAAAAAATTATAGTATATAGAAATGCATTAATGAGTTGCATCTTCCCCACGGAATGTTCCATCCCATCCATTTTGTACACCCGCTAGCCCTAAGCAGGGTCCCGGGGGTCCGGGAGGACAGTGACCCCGGACAGAGCACATGCATGCACACACGCCATTCTCGCACACATGCACAGCTACGGGCAGTTCGGAAAATCCTTTGGACGTAGGGGGAAACTGGACTGCCACAGATGTTAGAATCAAAATTACTTGTTACTTTAAGAAAAGTTACGTATTGCGCACGTATCATTTCTAAAGTAACCTTTGCGTGGCGAATACTTACATCAACAATTAAAAACCGCATTATTTGCATTCCAGAAAAAAAAAATGTTTGATTGACAAGTCTGTATCTTAACAGAAACGCATATTCTAAAATTAAAACTCTTATAGTTCTTAATAGTAGAAGATATTTCAAAGCAGTTTAACAAAATGTAGAATGCATGCATCCATGCACATATAGCAAACCATCATCTAAACGCTCTTACTTGTCATTGTGGGGTTAGATGCCTGGAGCCTATCCATTGCAGCACAGGGGACACCAGGCTGGGCTATACCGCATGACAGGGATGCTAGTCCTTCGCAGGACTCAGGCTTCTGACAATTTAGACACCAACTAGTCTAACTACTTGACTTTCTACTGGCAGCACACCGTGGTACACAGGGGAAGCCCATATAACAAGGCGAACATGCAAACTCCACGCACGGATCCACACTGGAAGTGAGAGAAAACAATATTAACCACTGTGCCACTTATAAGCCTGATCCACTTAAGTCTTTGCAATGAAAAAACAGATTTTTTAAAAGAAAATATTAAAGTTTATTTTTTCTTACTTTAACTGAAATAGCTGGGTGGCACAGTGAGCAGGCCTGTGGCCTTCCTCTCGCACAGCTGTGGCTTTGATTCCCATCCCTGCTCTGTCCATAGCTGGAGATTGCATGCTCTCCCCAGGGGGGGTACAGTGGCTAGCACTGTCGCCTCATACCTCTGGGACCAGGGTTTGTGGCTCTGTGTGTGGAGTTTGCATGTTCGCCTTGTGTCGTCATCAGGTTTCCTCTGGGTATTCTGGTTCCACTCCACTCCCCCCCACTCCAAAAACAAGGTTAACTGGAGTTGCCAGACTATGTGAGATTGGATGAATATGAGTGTACCTTGTGATGGGTTGGTGCTCCATCCTCAGTGGCAGAACTAGACCTTTATACTTGGGGTGGCCAGAGGGTGGCCAAGGCTATTTCAGGGGACGCACAGACTATGACAATAAATGTGTTTCCCGATCAGTCAATTCTAATCGGAGTCTGTAAATGCTGAAATATTTAAATAAAGTAAAAAATCTGGGGTGGCACCTGGGGTGTCTAATCAGATTTCAGGGGGGTCCAGTGCTACCCCGGCCTCCCCTCTGGCTCCGCCCCTGCCCATCCTGGGTTGTTTGCTGCCTTGCATTCACAGGCTCTGGACGCCCTATGATCCTGACTAGAAAAAATGGTTAAAAAAGTTGGATGGATGTTCTCTGCCTGCTCATTGCAGATTTCCTCCTACATTCTAGAATCATTTGGATCCGTCTCTCTAACTTACCCTCTGTGTGTGCGCCCTGTGACAGACTGGCCTCCTGCCAGGGCTGTCCTTTGCTTTGTACGCTGAGATTCCTGGGATAGACTCCTGACAGCCTTTCTTTGTACAGGGCTTCACCTTTTTTGTATATTTGTATCATTCTGGTTTTGGCAATATAAAAAATTCCACGGCAACCCAGTGGATCAGGATGTGACATTACATGGTCACATTAAAACGTCTGCAAAGTTGGAATGAGCAGCTAGATCTCAGACAGCGCCCACGGGCTTCGTCAGCGCAGGCTCAGTTTTGGAGGCCGGAAAATACGCTGTGTAGCAGTAGCTGATGAGATTTCATTGATTTGGCAGGGGGGGCCCTCTAAGAAGCGGACATGGGGGCTCACTTTCACGTCTCCATTCAGCTCCCAAGCTGCCTTTTGTTACTAATGCCGTTCTGTTTAATGTCTTTTTCACAGCCTACCGTAATTCTGGTTACCAGTGTAGCCATTACAGTTCAGTGTAAATATTCTAGAAACAAGCAGAGAACGTTGGAGAAATAATCAAACACCCAGCTAGTGTAGTTCATTTAGAACTTGTGAAAGATCTTGTGAGGGTGGCAACCACTCGACTGGAGAAACGCAGTCTCTGTTATCGGGAGAGTAAGCCGTCGCGGGATTCTGAGTTCCCAAGTATTTATAGATTCAGAAAGCATACTTACCCCTTGGAGGTGGCCTCAGTGGTATACGTACGAGGTTGAAAAAATACAACAGAAGTAGAATTAATGTATGAGTGATAAGTAAGTGATGAGTAAGCTATATATGTGACACACATTTATGGTACATAAGTCCAATCACAATGGGTCGTTATATATTAACTGTGTACAACTTGCCCTGCTGCTAAACATGGTGAAGAATGTATTTAATTACACGGCTAAATCATGCGTGTGAGTGGCTTCCATCATGCGATGGACCTTTACTGTGGTACTGCACTTGGCGGAAACAATCAGGTCCAAACTGAGATGTTAGAGGTAGCACAAATTAGCCAACAAATGTGGAGCTGGTTATCACTACATCCACCAAAAAAAATCAAAAATATTACTGGGAATACATATTGTAACATGTCTTTTATTTTAAAAAAGAGGAATATACAAAAGAGAGAAAAGGGGCCCAAAACAAGACTCCCTGACTGTGTTTAACACCAAATATAACTAAAATAATTTAATAACAGGTGCAAATACTAATCAGCACCCCACTGTACTGAAATCAAATATTAATAATACTGTAGTGCTATTTGTGTGGTCCCAGTACAAGGCACTACACAAATACTTACAATTTAGAGCTCACTTGGAAGTTTACCTCACATTAATTCTTCAAATTAAAAGTGAAATTAAAGTACATTTTCCTTAGAATTCACAATGACATAAAAAATTATATAATTCATTGACATATTATATTCACAATATTTTTCTTTCATTGTTTGAAATGTCTTCATAGATTGAATCAGAGGGTGACATATTGTCCATATGCTGTGAGACCCATGAAGAGACTCGGACAGGACCCTCTCACACCCCTCTGGACCCCTCACGGCGATGGGGAGGGCTTTCGGAACTTTCCCTGCATCCACACTCGTCGCATGACCACCTTCTTCCGCCTGTTCACCTGCAGCCGCCTGTCCTCCAGGTTCTGAATCTCCTCCAAACCCGCACTCTTGAACAGCTCATGAATTTCATCTATCAAGACAACACCGCTGTTCTGTAGCAACAGCCTCCTAGCATGAGAAGCCTAAGATGTTGCTGGTGAAACCATAGAATGCTTAGTTTATGTATATTGCAGTTTTGTCTTTTGGAAAAGCACATGACCTTCATAGCCTCAGTAAAATATTCACTTGTGGAAAATATGTGGCACTGCCAACTCTTCAGTCACGCTTTGCATGAAATCAACTAAGACAACACAACACACAGTTACTGTAATATGAATGAGAGGTATGAAGACCCTTTGCTAAGTACAACAAACATTTAAATATTGAAATCCAGCCACAAGGTACCTTTTGTAAAGAAATACACGCATGTCCCATCTCCACGCGAGTAAAAATTCTCTGATAGACAGCGACCTGTTAAAACAAGATGATGGTTATTGTTTCAGAGGTTCTAGAACTTGATGATCTCCCTTCAGTGCACATCTTATCACCAGGGAGTTCCCCGGGGATACAGGTGAGCAGTATCTGCCCCTGAGAAAAATATGAAGTTCTATTCTGAGCAATTACAATTACATCAGCACCTAAGTACTTTGTATGCATGTACCTATATATAGGTATATATAGGTTTTACTGGTATATTAAAAACTATATGCTTGTATAACAGGATAATACATGTAAGTAGGCATGCGTGTTAATCTAATCTTGTGCAAAAGATATGTCTATTGAAGTGTAAGCCATATATTTTTTCAGGGTGAAGCCAATACAGACATTTTTTTGGGATTTAATTCCACCAGAACTGCAGTGCTGAAATCATGGATTCAATCGATTCCAACCAGTGCCAGGTGCAGAAGCAAACCACTAAAAGTGCATCTGAAATTAGTGAGGGAGCACAATCCCCCACAGTCATGTCGTAGTCATGGCCTGACTGGACTCCACCTCGGGGTGCAGTCATTAATCTGACAGTGCCATGCATCCAAAAAAGAAAAGGCACCTTTCTTAAATCGAAGCTGAGACAGGTCGTATCGACCGTAATCTCGGAACAGAAGCACCCCTCCGGGTTTCAGGAAGTGGGCCAGGCGGGACACAACACCCTGTACTCTGTTGGAAGAATCAGAAAACACATCTTTTACAGCCCTGAGCTTATAACAAACATACATCTAACTGTCACAAAATGAAACTGCTTGAGGACTGTGCTAACTATGCAAAGGCAGTGGGCTTGAATAAACAATAAAAAAAACAGAGAAGAGAATGATATTTTACCCATCCCGATCTCTCATACCGGGTCATGATGACCACCATCAACTTTTTGCAATTTTTTTGCAAATTTATTTGCGGTTAGGAAGACATGCTAAGTTAAATGGATATTTGATATATTCAGTTTTTGTTAGTTTAAAGCCACAAGGCTTTGCCTTAATACTCTTGACCTGCTCTCAAGTATAATCCCATCAATTACTGAGCCAAGCCTCTCAGTCCAGAATTTAAAGATCCATATTTAATGGTTCATCACAAAGGCCTTCAGGATTTACATGATGCTTTTTTTCCTGGCTGCATACTTTCTTCATTTCCAAAATGACACAAAAAACGACGACACATTTGTTAAAGAGAGCTGAACTGGAGAGGGAAGAAGAAAAGCACTTCTGACAGGGTCTGGGAAGCTGACGATGCTGAAAAGCCTAAATCAGTAACCCTGCGCACTCAGCCAGTCATCCTGTGTTTTTATGTATCGAATAACACATTCCAGGCCTTTCTCTGAAAACGCAGGACCATGTACACCAGGGGTGGGCAATCTTATCCGCAAAGGGCCGCTGTGTATGCGGGATTCCACTGCAAATGTCTAATTAGGATACTAATTAGAGGACTGATTGGCCAAAGAGTCCTCACACGTGGGTTTGCATAGCTAACCGAAAGGTTATCCTAGAAACCTGCATACACAGTGGCCCTTTGTGGATAAGAATGCCCACCCCTGATGTACACTCTGGAAGGGACACATAGTACCACTTCACACAGCGTGCACACAGACACACAAACACACACGGTTGTATTCATGTCTTTGTGGAGACCATCCCTTCACTGCTATGGGCAAAATCCCAATCACAACTATAGCAACCTTAACTATAAGTAACCAAACAAAATACAAGACTTTTGTTTTTGTTTTAGTTGTTTGTTTGCAGGCACAGATTTTTATAAAATTGAAAAAAAGTCTCCACATCATCAAAATAACAGGTTTTTATCACATTGTGGGGACTCTGAATGACCAATTCTGCTGAACTACACAGCTGCAAATTATGGGAGAAACTGGAATATCTAGAACAAGCTCTGACAGAAACCAAACAGAACCCCCCCAGGGGAATCTGCAAAGCAGGCAGCCTGGGGCAGACCGGACCCCCGAACCCCAGGGGCAGGAGCTGACTTCTGGCCGCTGTGCCGCCATGATTTATTGATTTCAGGCCTGCAAGCACCTGAGCCGTCAGTCACCTGCGCAGTCGCAGTGGCTGAGAGACGCTTCCCTATATGGCCACAGATGCCCTGCAGAGCGCAGCGCAGATGCACCTGTGAGGAAGGCATCCTTCTCATCGGCTAGCCTGGTATCATCCTCTCATCCCGTCAGCGCGGCTCGGACACCTCCTGCATTTCTCTACGCGCCCCTCTGCAGACTCACCCTTACCTGTGCACTGCAGCGCTACCAGCTCCTTAAACTGTAAAGCATAAAGTGTTATGCAGCGTCGCGTCTCCCCCGGCCCAGCAGAATGGTGCTGTCTGAATCAGGTTATCATTAGCACGGCGTTTCAGAAAGGTGTCTGCATCGCCTACCAAGGCAATGGAAACATGCTGTTTGTTTATAGGTCAGTTCCATGCTCTTACTCCTATAAGCAGCCTATAGGACATAAATAAAAAATAACCTATAGTGTTAAACATGCATGAATGGTTTGATCTCCATTCCACTGCCTCTTCTTCGACTCCCCCCCGCCCCCCCCAGCATGGTCACCTGACCAAGGGCCTCGCGGTGCCCCCAGGCCGCCCTCCTGACGCGCTGTTTGTCTCCTTATATTGCCATTGTCACAGGCGCGCCTATGTTTGTGCGGAGTGTTAATCTTTCTCCCCATGTCATCACACACTGGGGGACCCTGTGTGCACGCTGCAGGTTTAAAGTAACCCCCCCCAACCCCCTTCCGTTTGGATGAGTCTGCCATGCCCAGACTGGAGAGAGGCTGGGGTGGGGGCTGGGGTATAATGAGGTACAGACAAAGGGGTGGAGGCTTGATAAATGAGAGGGGGCCCGGGCGTCTCGCCACCGACCTTCACTTACCGCGCGGGGTGAACCGACGACAGCATGAACACCAGCAGCACCACGTCCAGGCTCTGGGGGGGGAACGGCAGCACGGCGCCCCCCTGGCGGATGTCATGGACAAAGGCGTGGCAGACACAGCCGTCGTAGCCAGGGTGGTCCTGAGCGAGAGGGGAGGGGTGGCTGAGATTCCCTCTGATTGGCTAAAGGCAGAGCGAAAACACCCGGTGCACTCCAACAACCTGCAAACAGATAACCTGCTTTTAAAGAGCAGGTGCGTTTCTATAGAAACGGGGTTATGTGTCCAGGAAGGCAGTGATATAGCGAGATCTGAAAAGCAAATGTTAAGCATTACATGAACAGCTGAACCTAAAAGCCACTGAGCAGTCCAGCCACTATGTGAAACACATACTGTAACATTGTTTTATTGATTTCAGACCCATAAGCACTGTGACATTTCACATTCCTGTGATAAATCATTACACAACTCCACATATGCATTAGTCTGAAGGTTTGGCTTTGGCAGATAAAACACTTAAACCAAATATTTCCCAAGTGATCTATAAAGAAATAAGCCTGAAGCTCTGAGAAACACGTATGCGGCATCCAGAGTCCTGGCAGAATTATCCGGAAGATGCCCGGCGGCTCCCACAGGGCCCACGGCTCGCAGGGCCCTGAGAAGCAGCTGCTGGGTGTGGCGACTGCGGCCCACATAACAAAGGCGCTCAGGTCAGCAGCTCGAGGGCTAGAGTGTCGGCGACAGCACCGTCAGGAAGCACAGAGGCCAGGCGCTGCGAGCTGGAGCTCTGACCGCGGCTGCTCTGCGTAAGTAACAAAGAACAGCAGCGCGGGATCGGCGCCTGGCTGAGAAATCGCACAAGATGCCTACAGAAATGAGCTCTGCTGATCCATTCCAACAACCAGGTTGTTACGTGAAATGATCGCTAAGTGAAAACCACGGAAGCTTCAGTGTGACCGTGACTGTGCTTCCAACTTACTTCAGCCTTTTGTACTCAGCTTCGCAAATCCTTCATGAAGTGGTCATTTTTAATGACACTGTGTCCTTCCTGCTTCAAAGATCTTTACTCACTACACAGCACTTTGCTGTCAGGCGTATGAAATACGGTCATGAACGTGCGCGTTGATCAGAAAGGTACTGAAGTAGTCGCTAAACAAGGAGTGGTCGTATTTACATATATAACATTTTCAATACATGCAAAATAAAATATCTACTACTAAACATGCAAAACATTTTCTTGTTGCACATTAACAAAGCAAAACGTTAACCATGTACATTAGTGCTTAATGGATGCGGCAGTTAAAACGTTGATATACGACGTCTGGGTTGACTGCGAGCCAGGAGGTTACCTTCACCAGTTGGACCGCACGTGGTGAGAAGTCACAGCAGTACAGAAAGGATCCCGTGCCCCTGCGACACATACAGCCACACAGAACATTAGGGTGACATGTTTCTGAAAAAGAGAGCAGCCAAGAGCAGTCGGAAAGGGAAAGTTGATACCGCAAAATAGAAACTGAACAACTATGAAACAGAAATCCTCCCCCAAAAGATGTTATCCATCCATTTTCGAGCTGCTTATCCCTTACAGCAGTGTTTCCCAACCCAGTCTGTGGGACCCTCCCAGCTCCGAGCAAAAACGTGGCCTGTCTATGAGTCGCCGAGGACCGGATTGGAAAACACCATTTGACTGGGTCACAGGGAGCCTGAAAGCATAGGGCAGCACAGGGCACAAGACAGAGCACATGCTAAACAGGAGGCCAGTCCATCAAACACTATGGGTCATTTTAGAGATGCCAGGTCATGGAACTGTGCCCGGCCCCCCTAATTCACACTGCCCTGCGTCTCACACTTTAGGTATTGTGACAACCCTCCCCTTGTCATGCTGTTTGAATGTTGCACCACGGTCCTGTATACCTGTACATAACTGATATAAAGCTCACTTAAATGCCTGTCTTTGATGAGAGAACAGGAGTATCCAGAGGAAACCCACATGGACAGAACTTTTAAACCCAAAAAGCAAGAGGTGGGACTTGAACCCTCGGTGACAGATGTGGGAAGCAGCAGTGGGACCCTAAGAGAAGATAACTTCAGCCAATTAATTGTGCCAAATTAATCAAGGAAGTGAAGCATGTCTTGGCAAAACTGTAAAGATTCAAATAACACTGTTTAATAGGTACTACAGCACACATGATTAAATCAGTATGTAAGTTGACAACATGCAAATGGGATGAGTTACTACATGTAATAAATCAGCCCAGACATTAACAGATAATGGAGGGCCAAACTTAACATCATTAGCATTTAATTTTATGGGCATTATTTTTATTTTGTGGTGCAGTGGTTAGCACTGTCGCCTCACTGGGACCAGGGTTCATATCTCTGCCAGCCTTCCATGTATGTGGAGTTTGCATGCTCTCCCCGTGTCATTGTGGGGTTTCCTCTGGGCACTCCAGTTTCCCCCCACAGTCGTAAAACAAGCTGAGACTGATGGGAGTTTCCAAATTGTCCATAGGTGTGCATGTGTGAGTGATGCCATGGGTTTAGGACCTTAGGATAAACAGTTTCAGGGATTGGATTGGATTGGATTGGACTGGACTGGACTGGACGGATGGACTGATTTCACTTTCATGCCTGCTTCCCAGGGAAATTCAGGCCAGAGTAATGTGGCATGGCAGCTCAGTGAGGAGCACTGCGGCCTCACACCCTCATGGTTGTGGGTTTGAGTCCTGCCCCCAGAAATGTCTCTATGGGCTTTTGCCTGCAGAGTTCACTCATGGTTATGTGAACTTCTGTTCCGCCCACAGCATGTGTGAGAGTGTATGCCTTGTAATGGCCTTGTATGCCTTGTATGCCTTGTAATGGCCTACCCTCTCAAGCAGAGTGCTGCCTGTCCTGTGCCTGATGCTTCCTGGATGAGGCTCCAGCCTACACCTGCAAACTATGCCCACAATCTCCAAGCAGCCCTGCTGCTGAACTGAAGCACATACTAAACCTCAACTGCCAGGATCACTCCACTTCTCCTTTAGGAATTCAACACACAACCAGTTTATTTACAGAATTATTCTAAATGAACCACTACCCCCCCCCCCACACACACACACACACACACACACACACACACACCCCAGCTGATGCACCTGCCACACTCAACAGGTTAATCAAATGCCACGCTTTGAATTTCCTTACATTTCCAATTTCATTTTCTGGATAATCACAGACAGAAGACAGCCCGACCGGGCAAGCCAGGAAGAAAAAAAAGCATCTCTCGAAAGCCTAGCGCAGTAAACTAACAGCCGTTGGGGGGATTACTGGCCCTCCGCCAGGCCACCGTTTCAATTATATGGGGACTTTACCACAAATTAATATTTGACTGGCAGAGTTTATTATCCCATGTTCTGTAATGCAGTTCAAGAATAACACAGAAGACTCCATCGAAAGCGGGTATGAAGAATCACATGGGCCATTAAACAGCATGAAAAGCCAAGTGATTTAGATCTGAGTGACATTTAGGCAACTGTGACTCACAGAATCCACACAAGCTTGCTGTTATATAAAGGTTACATTGCTTGTAGCTGCATTTTCATGTTGGGGGGGGTTGTCTTCATAACATCCAAGCCACACTCGCCCTCCCGACGCCAGACCCTTAGTCTGGCTTCGCTCCTTTAGTGTGTTTCTGCCTCTGTTTGGTTTTGCTGCTTCCGTCCCCATTTAGCTCGACACACCCAGGCCGTTCCTCTGTGATCCGTCCACCAGGGCTCGGCCACTGTGGCTTTGCTCGCCAACAGGCATGTCTCATCCCCTTAGATGGCGTGCCAAAACATTCACATTGTCAAGGCACAGAGGCCAGGGCTACAGAGGCTACGGCTGTAAGTACGCCTCTCATTCTCATTACGAAATCATCAGCTTGGCACTTTACAGCCCATATAAAGATACAGGAATAGCAGGGCACTGAACATAATCGATAAACTGACATGCAGTCACATTACGGCCCATTTTCTGTTAGCCTCACTGTATCATCCCATCAGAGCCAGTAAACACAGATCAGTGGATATGCTGCAGAAGCAGACGCTTCAGTACACACAGAAGATTAAGGAGAAATATATGCTGCTTGGCTCTAGCCTCCCCTTCTCTCCGTGACAGCGCAATGGACAAGCGGTTAGAGACTGGATGGATAAACAGACGGGTAATAAGTTTTAAACTGTTATATTTTATAAGCAAACCAGATTAAATACACAAACCGAAAGGTTTACTCCAATCATTGAAAACCAAAGTTCTATTCAACCCAATATTATAACTCAATCATAAAACATAAAACAGGGGGACAAACTAATATTAAAATGTTTCCATTACTCTGTGGCTAACGAGCAAATTCAGGGAGAGAAACCAGAAAGTATCAAACACTGTCAAAGTAAGTGGGTGACGTTCCTTTGTCAGGCCCACCTGATGGAGCTGATGATGGGAAACACACTGTTCCCGGCTCCGCAGCCAATCTGAAAGCGATAATGCTGTTACAATCTGCCAAACGAGCAATATCTCATATTCACAGGCAGGCAAAATTAAATCCTTGTTATATCTGAATTATAACCTTTGGAAAATCACCAGTGACAAATTACACCTATTTCTCAAGCTAAACCTATTTCTACTAGAATTTTATGTTAAATATCTTGATCAGAAAAGTACTGATGCCATTACACCAATGGGTGCTGGGAAGAGGAGGGGACACCCTCACGCAGTGTTTTAATGTTGCGCTAAAACTCATTAATTAATAATACTCTTTATTAATAATTCCCGTTGCCCACACCAGCATAAGTCATACCTGGATCAAGATATTTCAATCTGTGTACCTCAAAGATCCTGAAAGATGCCTGCTTGCCAGGGAAATCAGCAGTCTCTCCGTCGCCCCCCCAGCCCTGCTCACGAGGGGGTGTCCCATTCTGACCCCCCACCCCTGGTTTGGGAACTGAAATACAGTCTGGAGTCCCTGTGGCAAGCAACTCAGGGAATTCATGGAAGAGCCAGCTGCGGTCCTTGAAGAATTTGTTCTGGTGCATCTCATAAAACCCATCCCAGTATTTACTGGCATCTATGTCGAATTTAGCTGAGGGTAAAGAAGAATGACGTCAGTGTATATTTTAAACCATTCTGATTGGTTGTTGCTAAAATACTAGTTGATAAATGTAGTTTATTCTTCACAATTACCACAACTTACCCTGCTCCTCAACAGGAAGTTTTTCTCCGGAGTTTTCTGTTACTTTTTGCCTTGCATATTCTTTCTCTTGCTCTGACCACTGAACGTGGTCCCTAAACACACAAACCGCCACTCTTCAAGCTACAATTATGTCCCCAGTACAACTTTACTATGACTTCAAACAAGTGGTTACCAGCACAACAAAAAAGGCTAAGTCTCAAACTGCCAAAGAACTAAGCTTATATGGCTAGATGTTATTCCAGCAAGTGGAGAGTAACCTGTATAATATTTAGCTTCTTTAATAATTATGCCTGTAGCTGTACATAACAAGTCAAGTTGCCCCATAACTGATCTGCTTGCATAAAATAATGAAAACAAAGGTTTCTTGTTAATAGTTATTTTGGTGGGTAAATGCAGGATGGCCCACATGCGGTGGATGAGGCAAGCATACCACATGTTGTGCTGGAATACATGCTCCGGATTGGTCAGTATCCTTGCACCCAGCGGAGCTGGGGGGCGGTCCCCACTCTTTGCTCGTCTGCAGCTGAACCATCCTGCAACCTCGATTGCCGGGACCAGAGGGAGGCGCCACAGCACTCGCATTATTCTTCTGCCATGAGGGAAGCAAATAAATAAAACAGAAAAGCAATATCTGGGATCTGTATCACTATACTGGTTTAACAAATTCAGGATTGCAAGATATGTTTCAGCTTAACAAAACCAAAAAAGGCTATCTGTGATGAATGACATCACAACGCTGATTGCCAACAATTTATGTCGAGTCAGGTTCTTACTGAAGTGGAGGCCCAATCCCAACATTCCCCCTAAGACCGAAGCCCTAAACCCTCACAAACTTAACTAGCATCACCTGGTAAGTGATTGCGTGCGAGAGGCTGCGAGGGCTCAAAATGACATAAAGAGGAATGGGACAGCATGCTGCGGCATATCACATTACCTTGACAACAACAAAATATGTTCCGGACTATTGTGGGTGTGGGACTTTTTATTTTAAGATTTGCACTTTCTTCATGGCCAAGCCACTTAAGGAACTGACTGTCTACTCTGAACGTGTTCCAGGCTCGAAAATGAAAATAAGCCAATGCAGCAGAGCTAAGATGGCCATTGCATTTCGGTGTGATGTGGCACAATGTCATCGTTAAATTATGTGTGATGTAAACCCTTCTAATTGTTTTGCTGGATGGTAGTTGAACAAGATGCAAAACAGTGAAATGATGGTTTTGTTTTTCATTGTCTCATGTGTTCCTCACAACACGCAGTGAAAAACAATGTCTCTTGTGCACTGCATTTTTACATGGCGCGGTATCTGTGCGCTGAGCACTGTAAAACAATACATTGCTTTAACTGTTTTCCCCCGCATGTGTAAGTCATGTTTGCATTTCAAGGTGGCACAAAACCCACTCCATAGACAACAGTCTAGGGCTTGGCTTTATAGTAAAACAAATGTATTATGATTTTTTTTTATACCAAACGATAATTATCACAATATAATGTAAGTAATTTGTCTTTACTCAAATACTCAATTTTTACTTAAATCTATCCTCCCAAAATTTTAAATAAGCACTCCTCACTTTGGCATAACAATTAAGCTTTCCTAACTTTCACTGACCACCACAGAATGTTAATTATAGCTAAACCATTTTAATCAGTTTGGCTTGCTTTTACATCAACCAAATGTAGATATAAATGAGAATTCAATGGACTAGTCGAGATTGAACTGGTATGACTGTTTGCAATGTAACCAATTATATGTTGGGTTTTGTTCGGAGCCTGCACACCAGTGGCGGCTGTCTTTCAAACAGGGGAAGCTCATTTTATCATAAAATTGTGTGAATATTATATGAATGAAGGGACGAACGAACTTTACAAAGCTGAAACAAGAAGCAAACTCAAGAATGCTATAATTGCACTTTTTTTTTTAAAGAATGATTTATATATATATATAAATATGCAGACGTCCCACCTGAGGGATATTGACTTCAGGGAGGCAGGTGAGGGGCATCCGGGAGGTAACAGGTACGACCCACAATGCCTTGCGCAATGACGTCACCGCCATAGGCCCGATACCATATATGTATATGCGGTGAGGGCAGGCAAGCGGGCGGGCAATTTTAATAACACTGACTAGCGGAATGACAAATTTCCGGGACACTGCGCATCATTTGCGGGTGTCCGGGAGCTGCTGTCATGTATTTCGCGTATGTTTATAACAAAGTAAGTCTTGCTGATCTGATACAAAACCGCACTGGAAAAAGTAGGAGGTGAGGCAGTACCTCTGCCTCAGAGTGAGCCCACAGGATTACTATTGCCCGTACGCTGGCTAAAAGTAAAAAAAAAAAAAAAAGTTGTGTGTGCCATGGCACGACAGGCTCATGCTCTAGCCGGTAGAAAGTGACGGAAAAAGTGATGAAAAAGTGATGAAAACAAAGGTTTCTTGTTAATAGTTATTTTGGTGGGTAAATGCAGGATGGCCCACATGCGGTGGATGAGGCAAGCATACCACATGTTGTGCTGGAATACATGCTCCGGATTGGTTAGTATCAAAAGTAGTGTTTTTAAACTGAAAGTACAGACATTACTTTTCCCTCGCTGAGATTAAAGGCAAGTAACACAATAGGAACAAAATGTTTCTCCACGTCGGTTGTAAACAATTCTAATCTCACATTGTCCCACAGCAAAATGAAAATAGTGTAGATTAGTGTTTTCTGATTGTTTTCTGTTCATAATTTGTTCTACTAAGTGTCCATTTCATTAATTAAACATTTAATATTCAGTTTTATTATAAATAATTGAACATACAGTTGAATTTAAAGTTCCATTAAAGGGGGAGGGGATCCAAATTCTTTGACATACACTCACCTAAAGCATTATTAGGAACACCTGTTCAATTTCTCATTAATGCAATTACTGTATCTAATCAACCAATCACATGGCAGTTGCTTCAATGCATTTAGGAGTGTGGTTCTGGTCAAGACAATCTCCTGAACTCCAAACT
>JAODKN010000001.1:30892997-30906248 GCA_026774425.1 Petrocephalus zakoni
TCCCTTTCTTACTTTAAACCCCCTACATTTTTTTTGGTTTTATTTATTTTTCTTTTTCTGGGCTGGGCCTTTTTTCCCCCCCCCCCCCCCCGCTCGCCCCAGCCTCCGTCCAGACGTCCCAGGCGCTGCGGATAGTAACGGCAGATACCTGTCTCTTTCACTACCTAGTGCCCCCGCCCCCATCCCCCACCTCCAAGTCTGCAGGCACGCCGAGTGAGGCGAGCAGCCAGGACTCCAGCGACGGTGCCGTGGGGCCCAGGTATAATCACACCCGTGTGAATGATGGGGAGTATTGTTTTAAAGTGTCTGCATTTTAATATATGCACTCCTAGTCTGATGATGCAGGGCAGGCCTGAGGCCTTACCTAGAATGCTGTCTGCTTTGTCTGCCTTGTAATCTGCACGGGTAGCGGCTCTTTTCGTGGGCGGTGTCCTTCTTTGCTTGTATTTACAGTTGGGTCCCTGCAGCATGTGGCTGTGCGTGTACCTGTATACGTGTATGCGGACGCACGCTTGTTGTAATGAATTGTGGCTGGGTGAGATTTAGTTTTAACTGTCACAATGCCTGTTGAGCCTAAAAGCATGGAGTTAAAGTGCAAATCTGAAATGGAACTGTCAGCAGTATGAGGTCTGCAGCAGCACTGACCGCTGACCGGGAGTCGGAAGTGCGTGAGGCTCATTTTGCAGCTTTGATGAGCGCTGAGGCGAATTGCATTTCTAACGCATACACATGGATGTGTCATGGTGAAGGCTGAGGAGTACTGGCCTGACTGGTCCCTTCAGAGGCGACGCAGGGTAGGCCGTGTTTATTTACTTTGCGTGGAATTTGATTAGCCGAGCCCTGATTGGATAATAAAAGCGGGCTTTCTTGGTGCCCAAGGCCACACTTAACCCCTGAGCGTGGCCCCGTCCCTCTCTGGGTCACCCCGACCATCCTCTTCCCCCCTCCCAAATAGGCCGTGGCCCTGTCACACACACGGATGCAGCCCGAGGTCCTGGCTGCTGCCCTCCCCATACCACCTAAGGGACAGGACCTGTGGCTGGGGTCACAGCTGAACATAAGGGCTGAATATGACTCTGAGAATAGCTTCTGGCCGCACACAGAGCACCGCACTGTCTTTTATGTAGCTCAACCCAGGCTGCAGTTGTGTTCACATAAATAATACATACTGTTTTATTTAGAGAGACAAAAACATGCAAGCAAAGCACAGTTAGTGTTTTTTTAAAGCGTGCCGCCTGTAGGGCTGGTGTATAGCTCTCTCTCGCTTTCATTATTACGGGACGTCCCCCTGAGAGGACGGGATGCGGACAGGGCCTGTCTTCTGCTTAGCCGTGGGCTCGGCCAGCGTGCCGCTTCTTAACCCGCTCTCCTTTCTCACTATCCCCTCATCGCTGGGGGGTGCTAACAGGACTCTGCACTGGGACTCTGACCCCTCCACTCTCCAGCTGCACTCTGACTCTGACCTGGGGTACCGCACCTTTTTCTCTCTCCTTTCTGTGCTGTATGTTTCACCTCCCATAACCCCCTCAGTTAATTTCATTCCTGTATTAACAACAGTAATAAGAGTAATAATCACATTAACCACTATTTAAATATGAACTTAATGAATGAATGACTAATCACATGACTCAGAGTTCCTTTCCTCGGTGCTGGCAGGTTCTGGTCCATTCAGATCCTCAATTGTGATTGAGCTTCATAGAGAGTGGGACAAATAAATACTGTCAGTCTCGGGCGGGCGGGCAGGGGGGGGTAAACCTGTGCTCCGCCAAGCGTGGGGATGGAACTCCTGTGTCAGATGGATAGAGGAGTGGGGTAGAAGCAGGCATGCTGCCCCCGGTGGGTATGAGTGCTGCAGAGCAGCTCTGCTCTGGGTGTCCCCTTTCTGGTCCCCCCCCCCCATCTGAAGCTATGTTTCCCTGTAGACGGGCCCCCATGAAGCTGGGCATGGCCAAGATCATCCACGTGGACTTCCCTCCCCGCGAGACTGTGTCCTACACAAAGGAGACGCAGACCCCCGTGATGGCACAGGAGAAGGAAGGCAAGCCCCCACCTCTCATTCTGTGATCCCCCCAGCTGGCCTCTTTCTGTTTTGTTTTTTTTTTCTGCACCCACCTATAAGAGAGCATGAGCAAAACCGCCAATCAGCAGGAAGGCCTCTAATGCTTCAGCGCTCTCACCGAGTAATTCATCAGTCCCGCCTCTTCCTGTCACCTGACGCGCTCAGAGCAGAATGCACCTATCGCGCAGCAGGCCATTAGCTGCAGCTCAAGCTGAGAGTTCAGCCACCCTCTCAGGAGGAGCCATTAATGTAGCTCTGTGTCGGCTGGCAGGTTGGGGTGGGGGGGATAGCCTGGGCGTGTCTGCTCCTTTTCAGGCAGTGGGTTGCACTTCATGGTAAAGCAAAGGCCTCCGAGTTGTAAAAAGCATCAAATTAAAAGTAAAAGATTGATCCCCCCCACCATTTTAATGGCTGTAATTCCCAGTGGGTTTTTCTTTCATGGAGATTCGTAGAGTCTGGAATCTGCTGCAGAAGTGACTGTAATGGCATGTCAGGTCAGACAGGGGAGATGTCTGCTGTGGAGGAGACACTGGCCAATATGAAAAGGTACCTGCTGCTTCACGCGCGCCACTGTGTATTTATAAACTGTGTACGGCGCGCCTGAGAAGTGGCGGGAACGCGGGGTCTGTGGGGCGTCTCGGCAGATTTCAGCTTTAATTAAAATTGGTTTAATGTCTTGGAATTCAGAGGGAGGTCAATACATTTTTCAGTCATTAAAAGAATTCAATGGCCACTTGTGAGAAGTGGCTTGCTGTAAATGTAATTGCCTTTCTTTCATTCTGATTGGTCAGTGGTGTCTCTGACTGCTCATGCTAACTGAGTCCCCGCTCAGAGCACAGATGAAATCAATGTTGTTTTTTAACTCCCATTTTTCATAAAGGTAAATGTGTATGTATGTGTGTCCTGTGATGGACTGCCATCCTGCCCACTGTGTGCCCCAGCCTGCCGCCCTTTGCTGGATAGGCTGCAGACCCCCACAGCGATCCTGACCTGGATGGATGTGTGCGTGTGTATTGTGTGTTTTGTACTTTGTGTCTTGTTGCCTATCCCAGCGGAACAATCCAGAGTCCAAAGAGTGCAAAGACACGTAACAAAGATGCCTTCTTTTCACTTGCTTTCCACGTGATTACCCCGCTTCTCAGATACGCAGCGATCCGGGCAGCCAGGCCTGGTGGCATTAAGCAGGCGCTGTGCGGGCAGCCAGGCCTGGTGCGAGCAGCGCCGGTGTGTGAGGTCACCGCTCGGTGCAGCACGGCCCACCCGCTGCCAGTCCCCCTGATGGCCGCCCCACCATCATCAACAGCAGCCGCTGCTCGCTCTTCCGCAACACCTGGGCCTCTGCCCTTGACAATAACAATAATAATAATAACCTTTTCCATTTCTCAGGCTTAACTGGGCCTGGCGCTGGTGCCTTTGATGGTGCCATCAGAGAATTTGCTGTTGGATCCTAGTGAGCGGCTCCCTCGGGGTCTTGGGGCTGGTTAGAAGCCACTGTTGTGTTGGGTAGCAGCATTCGGTCTTTGTCGTTGTTTTAGAATGTCAGAGCAAAAGAAGGCTGTTTTAATTTGAAACTAGCGCCATTCTGTTCTGTTTCATAGATGGGAAATATGGTTGCATATGGTTTTGGGATCCGTCTGCTGCAGAAACTGTAGTGTTCTGATGATGGCTCAAAAGTTATTTGGTGAATTTTTTTCAAACTTTGCTGAGACATTTCATGGGTGTCATACTGGAAATAACTATATTTTGAGGCAGAATGCCCCAAAATTGAAGCAGAACCACATAGTGATAGCAATAAAAGGGTCATGACAAATATTGCATTCTTTTAGCATAATAACTGAAAAAGTATTTGACAGATTATTTTCAACCTTTACAGACATGTCGTAAGGTCTGGACCTGTTCAAATATTGAGGCAAATTGCACTAAAATGGAAGAAATGGCACATAGTGACTTTAAAGAGAAGAATGAGTTTGATATGAGGCTTTTCCTTGTGAACAGGAAGACTGTATTTATTACGCCATCCTCTCTATTTGATCTTTGAATCTTTTTACCAGCCATCATGTGGATGATGGTCTCTCTTTCTGTTTAAAGCTACCTGTCAGTCCTGCTTCTCATCGTTTTATTAGTAATAAACTAATAAACCTCCAGTTTATCTGCCCCCCAGAAAAAAGGGAAAAGGCACAGATTATGCAATTGGTCAGTATATGGGCAGAAGGTTCTTGAGATCCTGCAAGCATGCCCCCCTGCCCCTACCAACAGCTTGCACCGCAGGCCTCTTTACCAGCACGTTCCCACGCCCCCATGTGATAATTAGGATCACATCTGTCCTCGCCTCCTTTTATATTTTAGATGGCAGGTGCGTCATGGCCCGTGTCTCCGAGTAGCCCACACGGACCCCGTGGGTGGGCCCTGCCAGTGCAGTCATTGCTGTTTCCCTTAGGGCTGATTGAGGCCCTGGAAGGGAAGCACTGTAACTCTCTGCTTTTGTTCCCTGGAGCAGCCCGTCAGCGCCGCCCTGTAAGCTCACCCGAGCACTGCTGCCCCTTTCGCTCCACTTGGGCCGCCCCTCCACAGCTGTGCAGCTATTTATTACACTTGTAATTGGTGGATGCCGCTATCACTTTCACTGGCAGTGTGAGAGGAACTTTTTAAGTTGTTTGTGTGTATCTGTATCTGTGGGTGGTTAATGTGAGCCATTGAACTGGGTGTCCTGGGGGGCTGAGGAGCCGTGAGGGGATGGAGGGGGCGAGGTGCAGTCAGGCAGAAATGTCCATGCTGCCTCCATTGAGTGGAGCCGATATGACACCCTGACACCATGTGGGCTGGGCAGGGGAGGGGTGGCTGTCCGTTTCCACGGCCTGGATGGGGCAACCTGTCAAGCTGCCTGGGTCGGGTGATGGCAGTCACACGTCTGCCTGCAGGATGAACACGTCGCGGGGAAAGGCTGGCAGTGTTGTTTTTGGCCTTCCTGAGATACAGTACAGCCATGCAATAACAGGCCAGACAACAGAACAACCCCATTTAGCCTGTGAAATTTACCTAGTTCAGAAAGGTTAAGATGCACTTTCCTATTCACTGCAACGTATTAAATGTCAGTGTTGTTGTTATTTTGGTTGTTTGGCAATCTCATCTTTTTTGTAAGACATTAAGAAATAATCTTAATGCTAATCTTTATGAGGTTCTCCTTTGCAAAGGTACTTATCGTGTTTTCGGCAGTACTGGATTTTCAGTGACTCCTTGTCTTCCCAAGATGAGGATGAGGAGGAGGAGATGTCCTCCCCCATGCCGGTGCACCAAGTGGAGGAGGAGAAACCTGACCAGAAGGAAGAGGAGGAGGAAGGTGAATAGAGCTGCACTTTCAGAATTTCACCTTGAAGCTTTAAGTTCTGCTCAAAACACTGTCGTGTGTGTGTGTGTGTGTGTGCGTGCGTGTGCATGTATGCATGCATGTGTCTGCCTGCTCCCATGCAGCGACACCCCACGAGCTCACGGAGGAGCAGAAGCTGCAGATCCTGCACTCGGACAACTTTATGACCTTCTTCGAGCACAGCAGCTGCATCGTGGAGCGCGCCCTCTCTGAGCATGTGGATGTCTTCTTCGACTACAGCGGGCGGGACCTGCAGGAGAAGGAAGGGTGAGCAGTGGATAGGCGGATAGAGCCCGGGGTGTTCTGCTGAATTTTGTGCTAACTTGTGAGTGGGGTGAGGGACAGGAAGAGGAAGGGTACAGTACAGGTTCACACGGGATGATCCCAGCTTCCCAGGTCGGGCTGTAGCAGGACACACAGTGTAATGAATGAATATATTTCTTGAGATGAGCGTAGATATTCAACATAATGCCAATTTTGGCTGCGAGTTGCTAATTGTGGCTGTGGCTAATGCTTATTACAGCTATAATCAGCAGTTTGGGAATATTATGGTTCCCAGTAAAGAACACCAGCACTGGAGAGAGTGTAGTTAATAAGGGCGAGACTGCTGGACAGCCCTGCTATACCGAGCTTGGATATGTTACTGTAAACCGAAGCAAACTCGTTTGAGATGACATCATCCTATTGTATGCGTGACCAGAGCAGGACAGAAACATCCCATGCTAACCTCCATGGGGCATCTCAGGCACTTCTGCCAGGAAAATCAGACCAGGCTAAAAAAAATTGCTGTGGGGAGGAGCATACTCTGCGGTAGCGAACACAGGATTTAGTGTTATTAAGCAATCTTATTATGGAATTTTTATTTATTTAGCATTTTTTGCTGTGCAAATAAGCATGCCATGTGTTTTGCTTTTCATGCACATTGTCGTTAGACGCATTGCCTTTGGTTTAACATTTGTTCCTAATTGTGTTTGTGTTTGCAGTTTAGTAGTGAGTAATTTGCTGTACCAAACTCTCGCCAAACTGTGAACCCAAAACATAACAAAATGTAACGTCACTCCTCTATTCCTGGACCATTTTTGACAGTTACAATCATTTCCCAGGCCGTAAGGCATTGTGCTGCAGTCCTTGAGCATGTTGGATGGATGGATGGATGGATGGATGGATGGATGGATGGAGAGCTGTCAGGATTAGTTGATTGATTCAGATTCAAAATAGTTTATTGATCCCTGAGGAAATTATTTGGATGCAGTTGCTCCCGGACAGTAAGACATAATTAACAAGTGAAGTACCAATAACAAATAATACAAACATAATAGTACCAAAAATTACAAATGGCTCCAGTCAATATGCAAACAATATATAATAAATAAATTTGTTACATATATTCTACATATATGTAATACAAATATATATAATACATAATATATAATACATAATATATGTATTATGTATTATATAAACAATATACAAGCAAATAAACAATATCCTAATTATAAATTTACAAATATTACCATGCCAAGTTACAAATGGCTCTAAAAGTGCAAGAACTCAATATACGAACAATATTATACATATATTATGTGTTATATATAATATATACTTGTAGTGCAGTGTAGTGTAATACACTTGATTAAACTCGATTACTCAATTAGAAAATGGCGTTGATTTAAAATTTGCCTTCTCAATTACTTGGCAATATGGCTGATGCAAGACATAGCATGACGGACAAGGGTCACCGTAAAAAGAGAACCAATGCCTCCATTGTATGGGAGCACTTCAAATATGCAGTCATCTGTAAACACTGCAAAGCAGAACTTAAATTCCATAACAGTACAACGGCAATGCAACAGCACCTTAAATGAAGACATCCAGGTGTAGCGGACGCACCCAGTACTTCAGGGTAAGCCATAGATAGCTTTTAGTATGTGGCATTTAGCCTCTTTGAATAACCTAGCCTAACTTTGTCATCACTGTGACTTAAATTATTTGATTTAGCGTAATTTACTTTCAGCAGTTTAACCTGCATCTCACAATATAACGCATAATAAGCATATAATATTAAGGGATGGATCACAAAACTCACGGTTCGGATCGCATCGCGTTTTTTTATTCACGGATCAGATAATTTTTCGGATCAGCAAAAAAAAAAGATAAATATAACTTTGTATTCCATTTTTTACTTAAAGAACACTTAAAGCAATCTTGGTTGGTCCCCAGTTGTGGGAAATGAATTTCAAGCCCTGTATGCATGTCCTCTGTTGACCTCCATAGCATCAAGATTTGGGGAATTATTACTGTTAAAATGTAACAGTGGCAGTATAGATGCATAAATCCTGGCAGCGTCCCAATGTCTTGTACTGCATACGCTGCTACATTTGGGCGTGTGATGGGGCGTGGTCATTGGACGATGGGGTGTGTATTGGGGTGTGGTCATTACCTGAGTGCTCTGCCTATTGAGTGCTCATCCTCTACTATTCCTTTTAGAGAGATCCAAGCAGGGGCCAAGCTGTCTCTCAACAGGCAGTTCACAGACGAGCGCTGGTCCAAGCATCGTGTGGTCACCTGTTTGGACTGGTCCCCTCAGGTAAGGCCCCCAACCCCGCCCCTTAGGAGACGCCATTGATCGGTTGGCCCCCTGACATCATTTGACTTCAGAGGGGCCGGTCTCTTGTGGATGTTGGCCTGGAGTCACTTCTGTGTGCAGTCAGCAGTGTCTGCTCTCAGCTCCCGAGGAGCCGGTCTCTTGTGGATATTGGCCCGCAGTCTCTGCTGTGTGCAGTCAGCAGCGTCTGCTCTCTGCTCTTGGTTCCCAAGGGGCCGGTCTCTTGTGGATATTGGCTCGCAGTCTCTGCTGTGTGCAGTCAGCAGCATCTACTCTCTGCTCTCGGCTCTCGAGGGACCGGTCTCTCCTTTTGCTCATGGGCTCCTTTAGACTGCGTTACTCCAAGTGTCTCTTCAGTGATGTGAAGCCTCATCATCGTGTGCAGACGTGTGGCTCCAGGGTTTTCCGTCCTGCCTGTGCACATAAATCACCCATGCATACCCAAAGCAGTATTAACTCCCCCACACCCCTTCCTTAGGCCAGGAAGTGCCTTTCCCCAACAGCGAACCTTTATGTGAAGCTTTATGTTGTGTGTGTGTGTGTGTGTGTGTGTGTGTGACTTCTTAGTGTACGTTAGTTCAAAGCAGGACTGTGTTTGCTGAGGTGTTTTTAAGCACAGAACCGGTATCTTTGGGCAACCCACCCGCTAGTTTAGCCTCTTTGACGTGTTCTGTCTTTGTTACTGCAGCCTGCTTCTCTTGCTGGGTTGGGGGGTGGGGGGCTGTGTAACTTCCCTGTAATAAATCTTGAGGAAGGCCTGAGGCCTTAATGCAGGCTCCTAAGAATTTTGTGAAGATTACGAAGTGGGCTGCAGGAGAGTTACCCTGGGGTAGCAGTGACTACCTGCTGACTGACGAGGGGGTTTCGTCTCTTTGAAGTACCCAGAGCTGCTGGTCGCCTCCTACAACAACAATGAGGACGCCCCCCACGAGCCTGATGGCGTTGCCCTCGTGTGGAACATGAAGTACAGGAAGACCACGCCCGAGTACGTCTTCCACTGCCAGGTGCGTGCCAAGTCCAGGATCGCCCCCCATCCCCCCCGCATTGTGATTTCACACGCCTGGCTTTCTGCTTCCACCACATCTGTCTGCAGACACCTTTTTGTTTTTTTTTGGTGGCCGCTAACAGCCGCCAAGCTGGATGATTGGATGAAAGAAGCAAGTAATTAATCATTCGCAGTGAGTGTAGTAAATGTGGCCTGCATGCCGGCATCGCCACGGCGACCTGCCCCCACCCCCCCTCCCCGGCCTGCTCAGTGTTAGCACAGGTTTCCCAGGACAGCATCAGCTAAGTGGAGACACGTGTGGGCTCGACCTGGGGGTGCAGCAGGCTTGCCCCAACAAATATGACGGAACTGAAGTGTGACTTTCTGAGATCTAGGCAGCATTGGGTGTATATAGCCAAAACAGTGTGTGTATATAGCCAAAAGAGTGTGTGTCAAGGTCTGGGATGTATTAGACGATAAGCTAACATTTTGGTACTTGTAGTAGACATGTTTAATGCAGAAGAAATGGAAAGGAGTGAAGATCTGAGTGACTTTGACAAGAGCCAAATCGTTATGGTCAGAAGACGTGGTCAGCACCTCTGGTGAGGCTTGGGGGTGCTCACAGCCAGCCGTGCTGAGTACCTGCTGAGAGTGTTCTGAGGAGGGAAGAACCATGAACCTGCAGCGGGGTGCTGGTTAGCGGTGTAAATCACCGCTTTCCTCACGATACGATACAATATTGATTTCCTTAAGCCAATGATTCGATTTTTTTCAATACCTCAAATTCCCATGATACGATACAATTCGGTTCGATACTAGGGTTAGTAGTCGAAATAATGAAATTTCACAAAATTCTTTACATTACAATGAATTACGCAACTATAATTAGCATTTTATCATTTTTTTGGGAATTGTAAACAAAATCTAGTCCACATTACAAAAGTGTAGTTAAGTATGTCCCATAAAATAAGCAAAATAAAGTGCAATAAGGTAAAAATAAAACTTTGGATGGATGTAGATTAACATGGTGACTAATTTTTATTTTGAATCAAGTCTTCTCCAGACAAATACAGAAGTGTAACAAAAAGTATGTCCATAACAAGTGTAAAAAAGTGCAATAAAGTCACATAAAAATAGATATGTAGAATGATGAAAATTAACATGACCGACTTCTACGGTGAAACAAGTATGTCAGTAGTCATCTCTGAGAGGTTTTTTTCTAAGCAAAATGAACTGGTCGGCGTCAGGAGAAAGGATGCTACGTACAAACACACGCTCTGAACGTACGCTACCTAGCACAAGTCTTAGCCAGGTCTGCTTAGAGAGGAAACTGTTTCACTTTGAGGCTGTCATCTTTGAAAAACTTTTCCATGTTCTTAACTTTTTCTAGTTCTTGTTTTAGTCGCCGGGTTATCATCCAACAAAAGGTTAATTTCAGCTCTCCTAATCTGACACACTCATAAACACTTTCAGGTTCCTGTGCATTTCCTATCCTGGCTGTTCTGTTTAGGAACAAACACAAGTAGCGAATGTCATACATTCAGCATATCTCACACGCAGAAAGCGAATTCTAGCGGTAGAGGCAGATGTTTAGGGATTAGAGGTTTACGTCTGCAAAACGCACAATAAATGTCACTCCTGGAGACATTGGCACTAGACGCTAACGGAAGCGAATGTAAGATTAGCGTGATATGAGGAGAGCGGATCCACTAAAACTGAAATCAAGTCTAATGATCATATCGAAATTGGGATGCATGATGCACTGTAAGAAAAGTCTGTATAAAAATAGGGTCCAATGTACCGTGTTAATATTAAGGAATTCTCATGGGTGTTTTTCACGGGTGTTTTACCCTTTAATTGGATTTTTGCGTTGCATTGTGGGAGCGAGTACACCCGCTAAATTTAACCAAAAAAAATCCGTAAAAAGGAACGGATAATGTACTGGCAATTCGGATAATGTACTGGCAATTAGCAGTTATGCTAAGTCCGATCATGTGTATGTCGGAGTGGATCATGAAAACAATACTGGAACAGGCGAAAAAATAAAAACGCATGGATCGATATTTATCTGGTCACGTCGATGCATCAGATTGTTTGCCATTTCATCGATATATCGATACAGATTCCTAGTGTTGGGCTGCCAGGACACTTTGATGTAGGATATGAATAATGGCTGCCATGTCTGGTACAAACCAACAGAATGACAGCTATGGCACAAATGGCAGATGATTTAGATGATGATTGTAGGTGTTATGTGCCACGCTGCGTGTTGTGCTGAGTAGCCATGGATCGGACTTGTTGGTCCAATATATCCCACCATGGCGATGTTGGCAGCCTTAACTAACAATATCACCTTTCGCTTTGAAACGATAACCGCCAAACACGTGTTACACCCACACTGAAGAAAAGAAAGATGGCTGACTAGGTCATGAAGAAAAGTACTAGATGGTTTTCTTGCTTGTGCTCAACCCTTGCTGCTTGTAGTTAAAGCCATGTTCATAAATTGCATAAAAATTATTCAAGTCCAGACATTTCCCGGAGTTGCCTGTTTCTGCTTTAATATCAGTTCTACATTTATTTGGACATACCTGCAATACCAGCGAAATAATAGCCATAAAAAGCCATATACTACGGAAGCGTACGTGTTGCATTCACTTGGAACAAAAATCGTTTTTGTTTTTCCGAACTAATGACAGTCATCCTGACAGTCATCTACACTACTTAATACATTAATATTTTCCAGTGTCTCAAACCAAGATGAAAAGTAAAAGCAGATTAAACTCCACAGATCGCGCACCATGAAAAACAAAGGTTGTCTTGTTAATTCAGAAAAACGGGAAAATATTACAGGATGACTGTCATTAATTCAGAACAACAAAACTGATTTTTATCCAGATGAATGCAATACACTTCCGAAATTTACAGGTACGAAGCAGCTGTATATTCTTCCCTCTTTGCACCAGTGGCATGATAGAAACGTCATTAACACGCCCACTTGCTCACACTGAATTCTCCGGAAAATGTCCTGCTCCATTCACACCTGAGGATCAATCGGAAATTATCCGGAATTTGTATTAGAGTTCTAGCAAGGTAAAGTCTGTTAAGCGTCCGATACAACTGTTTCGGACAGTTCTGTTCACATATACAGCCCTCTGTGTAATGTCTAGAAAAGTACTGGGTTGCAGTCCATGTCTGAAAGGAGTTTAAGAGTGATGTCAGCTAAATGCCCCCTTGTGACCAAATCCTGCACTTTTTGTTAATGAGTGACACTTTTTAAGTTTGTAGCACCAGAGGGATTATCATATCGCAGCATGCTCCCTTGTTCTGTTGTTGTTGTAGTTGTAAATAGTTGTATTTCCCGATTGTGGCGCATATGTTACCCGTGTAATATGTCAACCCTGTCTGATCCTCGTGTGTCCCTAGCTTTGTATAAATCCCCCACCGTGTGTGTATCCGACAGTCCGGTATCTGACTTCCTTGTGTTTCTGCCGTTGTAATTGGTTTGGGGCTTGTTCAGTACTTGAGTAGGTTCTATTATGAGTTCAATGAACGAGTTTCATTCTCTCCTGTAATGAAGTCTTTTCATTGTGTGAGGCTTCCCTCAGTCTGCCTAGTGCCACAGTAATGTATGCGATAATATCGTGTATAATGATATTATTGAAAGACATCGTATCGGGTTTGAAAATTGAACATCGCCCAACCCTAGCTTGGCATGTACCTGGCCATCCACATGATGGCACAGAAAATCACTGGCCCATACAGCTTTCTTTCATTGTGCCTAGGTCCCGTTCCACCACTTGGGTGCCCGTGTGCTGTACAGCAAAATCCAGCTGCAATGGATGGGAGGCACATGCATATGTATTTTTACTACCGTAAAATCATTCATATTTGCTCACTTCACTCTGGCTTCTGGCTTTGTGGGCTTGTTTTCTTCAGGCAAGAACACAACCAAATCATAAGTTTTTTCAGAGCCCGAATCACAACTTTTTTCAGAGCCTGAAACCACAGATTGGGAACATGAAAAAAAGTAAAGTGTGTGTGCACATTTTAGGGATATTGTGAGCTTGATTTAGTAGTTTTTAGGCACCATAAACTAAATTGTGTGAGAAACGAAAGGGCCCCTGCAAGGACCTATGTGTACCATTTACTACAGTCAAAGACAACGTAGGTTAGTGCAAATGAGAAATATATGGTGACATTGTACCTCTTATAACTACTCGCTGCTTCCTATCTGTTAA
>JAODKN010000001.1:30931998-30945411 GCA_026774425.1 Petrocephalus zakoni
CGTAGAATTAAGGCAGTTCTGAAGGCGAAAGGGGGTCAAACACCGTATTAGTATGGTGTTCCTAATAATCCTTTAGGCGAGAGATTATATATATATATATATATATATATATATATACACACACATATACACATACACACACACACACACACACACACACACACACACACATACACACATTCTAATAGCATATAAAAAAATTGACAGAAGGACATTTGATTCTGGGTAATTTTATACTTAATGACATGTAGAGTCAAGAGAGGTCCATAAATAGAACCAAATCAAATACGAAAGTCTGCCAATAGTAACTGTTTTTATCAGTGTTTTCCCCTGAGGTGCCGGGCCACGAGCCAATCACAGTGCCCTACACATCAACGTTCACATGCCGCCTCATAACCACAAGAATGAAAGCAGCCAATGGCACGCGCTAATTATTCTGAGTTGTCTTCTTCAACAATGGCCCCACAACTGGCTTTAAGCAAGATCACTTCCCCATGGAACACCCACACAGCAAACAGAGTGTCTGCTGCCACACTCAGACAGCAAAGGATTCACATAAATGTAAAAATATTTTCACGTGAATGTTAAAATAAAATCAGTATGCAAGAATCGAGAGGGTCAGGAATTAGTCCAGGGATACCAGTGACCTTTCATGTGAGGCTCTGGACTGAAGCCATAACTCCACATGCATATTCCAGGCAGGCAGCCTGGTGGCTGGGGGATGGGGGGGCTAATGTAGGTAGCCTAAACAGGACAGCAGATGTATATTATAGGTAGTCGGAACGTCTATATTAGGAAGTACACACATCACCAACCTTTTTTAATTTTCAAAAGCATTAACACTCAGTTTGAAATTATTTTCTGGGAATTACACATCATTTACAAATTTGGACTGCACTGCATATCAAGTAAATGCATGGATTTAGTGAGCAGGGTTATACTGCAATGGATCAGGTGAGGGTGACCTGGGGGTGGGCAGGACATCTGCAACACTGCAAAGCTTACATGTGCTCATAAATACATTGAGCCACTGGAGAATGTTTCAGGAACCAACTGTAACATAACTCTACCATGCAACTACCACAAAAACGTAATACAGGGTACTACACTCACCTTCAAGAAGATAGTCTTCAGCTCATTCGGATCAGCTCTCTTTGTTGATTGCACCTATAAGGCACACTAAAATCAGCAGGCGGTTTCCAGCAGGGGTAATGTGCATATCAGTAATAATAACAGTAACAATAACAGTGGATAAAATGTATTGCATCTACAAACACCGCGAACCAGCAGTAGATGATCACATCGGCAGACGGCAGTGATATCAGAATCGATCGGCTTTTTTCTAAAATCCGACAGTTTTCATATAGAAACCAGTCGTACATTTATTAATCATTCATCCTTAATACCAGGAACACCTAAACAAGACCGCTCACACAGCAACTAGCTGTAGCAGGGCAGCATCCGCTTAATCTAACCGTTATACTAAACGTTATACTAATCCCGCAGCTTTACAACACGCTGACGCTCATTTACACAACAGGTATGCAGAAAACGCCTTACACGCTAATCAATTAAGTCGATCGAGGACACACAGACACAGCACTGCACAAGAAAATGCACGCAAGTGTCCAGCGTGATGCCAAGCAAGAGGCCGGGTGGGAGATGCTAAGAACAATGCGTGCCTTACACGGGAATAAACACCATACTAGCTGAACACGTAAACCCCAACATGCTGTTTGCGCGTATATAAGAATGTTGAAAATATAATTAGAAAAAAATAAAGCAACAGTAGCTTTTGATGAGTGTATTATAGCCAGAGTCACCTTGACCGCCATGCTGGATGTGACGTCACGTGGAGTAGCAGGCGCACGCGCTCGCTCTCTCGTGGGGTGTTGAGGGGGCGCGCGCACGGGAGTGTCACTGAGTGTGTGGAATGAGGATGCTGGAAGCTGCGCGAAACACTGTTTATGAACTACCTTCCAGATCTTGCACATGCGGGGCCGCTTGTTAAAAAGAATCGCAGGAAATTGCATTACTCCCTGCCAATGAGCAAAAAATACAAAAATGTTGCTGTGCGGCATACCAGGGTGTGCGCGTGATGCGCCGGCCAGCGCTTGCTCTTAATTGCGCTGGTGCAAATGAATAGCGCAAACCGACTTAAACTTCGACCGCAGTCATTAACCCTGCAACGCCTGCTATTTTAATGAAAGAGATATTACTTAAACGCATCGATGCATGTATTGTATTTCCGTATTACATTAACGTGTTTACCGTGACTAAAAACCTGATCCGGTTTCTCAAACAGCCGATTTAAATTAGTTAAAAACTGAAATAGCTGACAAACTATTTAAACTCTTATATAATTAATAACGAGCAAGATAACCGCCGGGTCCTGTCCATGAAATGTAGGTTGTAGTCGCATTTAACATATTGCTTTGAAAGTTGATCTGGATTTCTTTGAGGTGTTTAGGCCATTTGCTACCCTGTTCTCTGCTTTAACTGGATTTTATCCTTAGCAATGGGCAACAGTACTATGGATTCCAAATAATTGCCAATTAAGGAATCCGCGGCGGTGGAGGCTGCGTCCCGTTTCATTTCCTTCAGAAGTAGCCCGCAGCTCCAGTAACATGTTTTTCAACTTTCTGAAATATGCTGAGCATCGATAGGTGATTTCCTTCATCCTAATAAGATAGTTTATACTGATTTTGAACACAAGAATCAGGTCAGGTCATACCGACCGAAATTTCCTGCCAAATTACACATAAGTTAGTGTATAAAATCAAACGCTGGCAGACGCTAACGCACAAATTTAGTTAAACAGACCGAAGTTGGCATAACTTAATCAGCTGTGGCATTTGGACATTGACTTTAACTGTGTCACTTGAAATGTTTTTCTTAGCAAGCATGCGGCTTGGATTGCTGACAGATTGTTTTGTATCTGTTTTATGTTCTATAATTACAACAAAAAATGCACTGGGGAAAGTATCAGAGGAAATACAATTCCAGTCATAAGTATATATTTATTTTAGATATAAGGCCCTACTCCCTGTCAAAGTTCCAGCGTACACTATGAAAAGCCAGAAGCCAGCATCCTCAGATAAAGAGTAACTTAGTCCTGTTTCCACAGTAAGATGCTAATTTTAAGTTTAATATTAGTGTGTAGGACATACATACACAGCCCTTCTGGATATACCACAGTATCCAGCATAATCATTTGCTTCATTAAGCTTTGGCTTTCCTGTTAAGTACTATGAACAAGCAATGGGGTCTTTCATATATTTAATTATCTCAAGACAGATTCCCCCTATGAGTATCTTACTGTGACAGTGGCACTGTTACCATCATTCCGGGATAAGAACAGGGAAATTCCCAAATAAGATAGACTATTTAAATGCTATTTTAAGGAAACTGTAGCCTGTTGTAGCTTAGAATAGAATTCAATCAGATATTTAATAGATTTTGCATGAGATAACTATAAAAGATGCTGTTGGAATGATAGCAGCACCATCACCCCCACATCTAATCCTTACGCCTCCTGCACCTCCAACCTCTACAATTTCTAGATAGATGTGTCCTAGTCCTGACACATAACTCTGAAACCACATCTATTCATTTATTGCGCTTTCAATTAACAAGCCAATTAGCACAATCTTTCCCTGCCAATTAAGTGGTTAACTATTACTTTTTGTGTCTTAATGTCTTCGTCTTTAAGTGCCATCAGTGTTAATTATATTCTTTATATTTTTTATATTTATATTCTGTTTCTTTCTCATGCACTATGATTAAAATTTTTCCTGACATAACAGTAAGAGCTGTAATGGATACACCAGTGGTATATATGGAGCCCTGGGGGGGCACGGACAGTTTGTTTTCTTTTTTAATTTTGCATGCATGATGTAGTAAATATGAGGTTGGTCCCCATTACTACACCATTTCCACGCCCCATGTTCGGTCTCCTGCACCTGAATTTTAGCTTGTTGCTCATCTGCGTTAATTGCTGGTTGTATTTAACCAGTCTTGCTAGTTTCCTCTGTGTGAGGTATTGTTGACTACAGTATGTGCCAGTTCCAAGCATTCTACTGCCTGGGTTCTCCCATGTGCTTGCACCTCCTCTTGTGTGGTTTTGCACACCTGACCTCCCTAATACCTATTCCCAAAGGTGTGAGTCCCTTCCAGCTGCCCCCACATCCACAAGTGTGTCTGCCTTACTCTGCACCTTCTGGACTGATTTTGGCTATTTGATCCCTGCTTCCATTACTGACTGTGACTTCAGCTTAGCGTTCTGGTTCTCAGTCTGCTTCCAGCTTGAATTCCTGGTTCCCGTGAGCTCCTGTTACAGAATGCCCTACCTTGACATGGACCCAGCGAGGCTCCATGGTACCCTGGTTCCATTGGAACAGTGCTTGCAGGACATATCTTCCAGCTATCGCCCGCTGCCCTTCTCTACCTCCCATCACAGGCGCCGCTCCTCCTGCTGCTGTACCGGCCTGGCTCCACCCTATGCCAGAGTGGTATGATTCCTTGTGTAGTACGTATTGTACATCCAGCTCGACGCCACCCTGGTGCAGCATAGACCTCACCTTCTCCCCCCTCTTCAGCGACTGCCTTATTTCCGCAGGACTGCCCAGCTCTTCCGCTCCTACTCCTGCTTGACCGATTACCTGAATGAGGTATTCATCACCCCTCCCACAGGCACACCATAGGAAACCAGCTGATTTAATTCCACAGCGATCCCGTCCTGCCTCCAGGTTCACTCTGTTCTGGCCACTTGCAGCAGCCAGCGTTGGGCGCAAACTGGCGCTGTAGTCCACATAGCAGAGAGGCCTGCACCCCAATCTGCAGATTGAAAAGGCTCGCAGAGGGGAGGCACTTGCTTTGGGAGCCTACATTCAGGTCTCTGTCCACCTCAGCAACCTGCTTCATGGCCACTGCCGTCAGCAACCAGCTCGTCCCGCACCTTCTTGGTTCTCCAGCCTCCATCTACAGACATCAGAGCCAGCATCCATTTCAATCTCTTGGGATGAACCCATGCTCATGCGAAGAACACCACTTACCTCGGTTGAAAGATGGCAGCAGCTGTATTTATCCTATAGAGAGCCTGGTCACCTTCCATCCCAGCCATCCACCCTGAGCATGGTCTGCCTTCCGAGACATCACTCTCAAACGACCAACTATGCCAGTTATACTTAGTGGTAATTTCAGTCTCCATACATCCAAAGTTTTAATAGACATTGGTGCTGCTGGCAATTTCATTCAGAACATACTTCTCCAGTCAGTTGAACTCCCACTCAAGATTCTCGCCTTGGATGGGTCCTCATAGGAGAGGGGCTCATCATTAAATGTACAGAACCCATCCTACTCCAGATTGTTCTATTGTGTCTGGAACAGATTAAATTTTTTGTTACTAATTCCCCACAAGACCCTCTAGTACTTAGCTACCCATGGTTATGTCAGCCAAATCGGGGCTTCATGTTTTACTTCATGTTTATAGGCTTCTGTTTTTTTTTACTTGCCTAGAGAGTCCAGAAACCATTCTGGAGGTGCAACCACCTCCCAAATACAGCAATTTCTATGATGTGTTTAGCCGAAACCAGAGCAACTCAGTGACCTCCCCATCATTGTTGGGATGGCGCAACTGACCTGCTGCCAGGCTCCCCCATACATAAAAGCCAGGCATGTCTTTGTAGCTTACCAGAGTTGCGTGATGGTGTTGTACATTGAGGAAGCCTTATAATCTGGGTTTATCCAACTGTCCACCTCTCCTACAGATGGGGGGCTTCATCCATGGATAGACTATTGTGCCTTGGACAAGATTATGACAAAATTCAGTTATCCTTTACCCTGATCCAGGCCGTTTTAGAGCTAGTTCATACTCTGATTGTTTTTACCAAGCTAGACTTACAAAGTATGTATAACCTAATCCGTACCTGCCAGGGGGATGAACATGTTTGTCAGCACCTGCAGTCATTACGAGTATTTAGTGATGCCCTTCGGGCTTGGTGACACCCTATCTGTCTTTGAGTCATTTATGAATTCTACCTTCCAAGACCTAATAGAGCGGTGCATAATCAGTTATATTGACAACCCTTTCATTTTCTCTAGCTGAGACGCTGCACTACTTCAGGTGGAGTTTGCTCTCGCCATGGGGGTTCAATAAGAACAATTTTATTGGGTTTGTACTTTTTAAAGAGGATATTTTAACTCCAGTACAACTTAAGGCATGGGTCTGTACCTGTCTGTATACTGGTGGGTACGTGGCTGCCTGTGTGTAGTCTGAAAACAAACAGTATTTAGATTAAATACATTTCCCAGTAAAGCACAGTCTTAGCTGCAAAGGACCGGTGCATGTTACGGAGTTGCAGCAAAAACCTGCATACCCCTTTCTGGCTAAGAAAACAATAACAATAGTCTAAGTAAAAACAATGGCAAATAATAACTCTAAATATTCGCATTACAGTACTCGTGAAATGAGATACATGGAGTACATTTAAATGTTGAGGTTAAACTGGAGTGACCAGATAATCCATGTCATCCCGGACGCTTTGAGCTTCTTCGGGTTTTACAAACTACTTTAAACCTGAAAGGCTCCTGTGCTTGGCTAAATAGTTCAGTTCTTCTTGTGCTTTGACTGGTTTGTTTCCTTGATTGAAAGACTCATCCAGCTGTTTCGCATTACCATCCAGGTCCTTTTGACTGAAATGGTAGTTTGCAAATCCTGTAATAGCTCAAAGTGTCCTGGATGACATGGATTATCAGATCACCCTAGGCAAAACACAACAGCAGCATCACAAATTACAGGGAAATAACTAGCATTTTACTGTAACAAACTTTACTGCAACTAACTTATAATATGATTAATATTCTACAATCTACAAAATTTAATATAACACAGTAGTGCAGCTATATCTACACAAATTAATTTACAGCTCTGTGGCAAGTAATAATCTGAAATATCCTTTCCTTCGATAACTGATGGGAATAACGGCGTTGAAATAAACGGTGTTACTAACAACGTTATTTTTTCCAGTAACGGGTAATCTCATTGTTTCCATCGTGCCTTCACCATTACTGACAATAAAATGTCATTGAAACTGTTTTCATCTGACGAGAAGCCACAGGCGCTGCAATGTTTTTCTTTTCTTTCCTTTGGTGGGGGGTGGGGGGGGCAGACAACTGCATAAGTGATGATGATTGGCTAAGGAAGGGTCAAATTTCATGGTAAGCCAATCAGAGGCAGAGTTGGGCGGGTGTTCACGCATAAACACAAACAGGCACGCAGTCGCACGCACAAACGACCAAGAGACACACAGCAATGGCGAGCCCAGATAATTCAAAAGTAGCCTTTTTAAACTGGACGTTACATTTCCCTCACTGAGATAAAAGCCATGAATGTATATGTTAAATGTACATTATGCCCAGGAACAAAGTGTTTCACCACATCGGCTGTAAGCAGTTAATCTCAATATCTACAGTAATATATTGATTTGTGTCATCTTTGTCCCACGCCAACATTAAAATAATGTAGATTAGTGTACAATGTTTTCTGTTAATAATTTATTCTATTGTGTCCATTTCATTCATTAAAGATATTTAACATTAAGTTTTATTTTAAGTAATTTAACATACAGTTGCACTTAAAGTGCTATTAAAGGAGGGGGGAATCCAAGTTCTTTAACATATTTGAACATTTAAAAATGTAAAGCAATAGTTACTTTCCCTGGTAACTAGTAACTTTTATAATGCTACAACTCAGTTACTTTTTAGGAGAAGTAACTATGAATTATAACTAATTACTTTTTTAAAGTAACGGGCCCAACACTGCTGATGACAGGAACAAAATCAAATATGAGGAACTTAATTTCTGTCAAGTTACATACGTGAGGAATTGAGCAATACTTAATCACTGAATAAACTAAGCTATACTGGGAGACCACCGCATTTGTTTGTGGCTCGTTCACAGCTCTGACTTTCTGTCCTCTGATTGGCTGAGAGATCCCACACGACAAATCCCACAAACAGCCTGTGGAAAGCCTTAAAGGCACATCACCATCCCTTTCTCTGGTACATTTACTCTACGTCCCTGTTCGATATTTGTGTTAGTTCCGCAGTGTCTGTGGGATCATTCTCTGTTTGTGGAGCTTCAGATGTGTGAATTACGCACTGCCCTTCCTTGGATATGTTCTGATCCCCGGGACAGTCTAGATGGACCCGGCTAAAACCAAAGAGGTCTCTGGCTGGCTCATGCCACAGACAAAAAAATAATAATAATAATATCGGTTCTTAGGGTTTGCCTATGGTTACCACTGGTTCATATGGAACTTTAGTTACCTTGCCAGCGCTGACCTGCACCCAAAGTAAGCAGCTCCCTTGGAATAGGGAGGCCAATGAAGCATTTGACCAGCTGAAGCGGCCTTCACCCAGGCACCCATTCTTCTTCACACTGACCATTTGTGGTACAAGTGGACATGTCCAGTGTTGAGGTAGGTGCAGTTCTGTCATAGCTAAATGGTACTTGTCCTAAATTGCATCCATGAGTGTTTTACGCACACAAGCTGTCAGGTCCTGACAATAATTTTGATGTGAATTACTAGCCATTAAACTGGCATTGCCGGTGGCATCACTGCTTCATCCATCAGCTAATTATCTCTTTCCTCACACATACGTGTCACTTCCAAGTTAGCGCCATTGCTTGTGGTCAACGAGTGGGCAAGCTGCCACTGTAAGTGCCTCCCCATTAGTTTGTGTTTGAACGAAAAGTACCTACTCTGGAGTAGGAACTGCCTCTGAGGAACTACAATCAGGTCAAGTTCTTCTGGAATGAATGTGACAAAAGTTCCTGGTTTTGAGGAAAAGGTTCGGGTTCCAGAAAAAACGTTTTTGTGGTGTGAAAGCACCCAATGACATACTTACTGGGGGCTGGAAACACTAAGGTAGGAGGTAACTAGATTACGAGATTGACAGGGTCCTGTTGGGAGGCAGCAGACATTCCCCCGAATAAGTGGTATGTGCTGGTCTCTTTGCAGGACAGCTGAGTTGGTGTATCACTGCTTTTGGTGGGCAACCCCGGAGAAGGATATCCCGCGTTACATCATGTTTTGTGTACCCAAGCCAAGACCCCATGGCCTCATCCCTTGGGCCAGCAGCAGCCTCATCCAGTGCCCCCATGGATATTGTGAGTGACTGGGAATCACAATTTACAGTGAGGTTCTGGAGGGTATTCTCTGGCATAATGGGAATAGTCTCTCTTCTGAATACCAATCCCAGGCTAAAGACATTACTTGTTTTCTCTGCTCGTCCTGCATCCAGAACCTGTAAGGTCTGTGAAGGTTGAAAAGATCTGTTAGTTTCTTTTTGAGTGATCACGCTAACTGGATCAAGTGTCTAAAACTGCCCCTTCTTTTGCTTCCACCATGCAGCACTGCTTCAATTTTGAGGTGATCACAAGGTCAGATGTCACCTGCTTTCACCCTTCCCTTTGCTAGCACTAAGCGGCCTTGCTTCAAAATGTAATCAGTTCCAGTTTGTCACCCATACAATGCCTTGGAAAAAGATCCATAAAATTCTTTGTGAGTTATCTTAATGCAAAAGTGTCTTTGGCAGTGGTCGTCGATTAGTCTCATAAACCACATGTATTTCCCATTTGCAGAAAACAAGTACATAAGTATTCTTAAAGATGTCAGCAGGCTCTTCTCTGTGAAGAGAATGCCGTTTATTTGCCATTTGCAGAAGTTTATTGGAATGCTTCTTTCTGCATTTGCTGTCCTTTGAAACATACAAACTCATATACAATCAAGAATGAGGTTTGGTGTCCAAGCACAGGGTCGGCCATTAATCTGACACCCCTGGAGCATTCTGGGGGAGTTAATTGTTATTTAGAAACCCTAAGAAATATCACAGCAGGTTCTACACATATTGTTCAAGTATTAAGTGTGTCATATAGGGGCAGGCAGGTGGCACGATGGTCAGGGACACGACTGTGTAATTGAAAGATCACCTGTTCCAGTCCCCGACCCGCAAGTACCATTGAGATACCCTGAGCAAGGTACCATCCCCAGGTGCTCACATAGCTGCCCCCTGCTGTGTCACAACATCACATGGGTTAAAAGCAGAGGACACATTTCGTTGTTGTGTGCTGTGGTGTGTCAGCAATGACAGTGAATCACCTTTAACAATATAGTTCACTAAAGTATGACATTTAAATGAAGTATAGACCCAAAAGTTACACAAAGTATTAACATTTTCTACAAATATATTTACTGTATAATAATATTTCGACTTTGAAATTTTTCACTGTTACATTTTAGCTTTCAGTCCTATTGGGCAAGTGCTGTGGGTGCTGTTAATTATGCCTAATTACTCTGGCATAGAGTAAAGATGGAAATTGCATATTGAGTAATTACAGCAGGATGCCGGTGTTTTAGGAAAGGGTTTTAAGGTGAGCTTTTTAAAATTATAGGGTGCATGTCATAATATCACATTTAAGGAAATCGCTCCCGTTTTCTCCTTAGTATGTGTTAGTCTTACCTCCCGTTCTGGCCCTCAAGTTAACTCACCCCAGCTGCCTCTTGTTGTAATCCATATAAATGTCTTCCAGTCCCGTGTTCCCCAGTCCAGTCATTAAAGTTGTGTGATTCAGTTGCCCATGTGTTTACCTCCCCATTTTGATCCCCTATGATCCTGTTGCTTTACCCGATTCGTTAATAAAACTTCTTTGTTGGCCTCAATACCTGCTCCCGTGTCCCGCGTTTGCATGACAGTCAATTCATGCATTTAGTGTACCACTACATATTTGTACCCCCTCGAGTAAAATGTTATCACTTTTTGCTAATAAGTGCAAAATGTCTGAAAAGGATTTAACATTATTGTTAATTGATTATCCAAAATAAGGAAACAGCTTAAATATAATAAAGTATCAACCCTCCTAGAAGCAGAAGCACTATACAGAGTGCGCATCCTGAAAGCCGTATAAGGAAACTACCGGTATGTAACTCATTTCCCGTGCGCAAAAGCAAAATGTCACAATGAGTTGCGTAAAGGTAACAGAAACACAAATACCAGAGCTCAGGAGATATTTGTAGTTATGAGCAGAAATTGATGACATGTTCTGCCTTTGGGCTGAAAGCAAGGCAATTCTTTCAGAGAAATGATGCTACGTTCCTGCTTTTGTTGATTAGATTAGTAAACCACATCACTAAGGATGGTCAACTTGAGTGCACTCTAATTCTACATTCCGGTGCATCCAGGAACAGTTTCTGTGAGGTTGAGGCTACTGCTATGCAGTGACCATTGCGATGGTCTGTTGTTTTTCTCTGCCAAATAAAATATTTGTGCATTTTGCTTTTGCTTTTTTTTTTTGTTTTGTTCATTTGCTACCTTAAGGATGACATTTTTATAGTTTACTTACAGTCATAATAACATTTTACTTAGTAGATTTCAATGCCACATTTCTTTCAATTTTGCTTGGAAATATACGCTTACACTGGTACTTGGGCACTCATCGGAAGCTCAGCCTAGCAGCACTTATGCCTATCTGAGTCCTTGACAACATACATGTTTAAAATGTGCTGTTTACCTCACACGGAAGGGCTCTGAATGGTTCTGCAAAAATCTGTTTATTGACATTCATTTGACCAAGGCCAGAATTGGGGATTTAGATATTCCAAAAATATCTAAATATCTATCCTCCCGATGGCTGACTTGTGACTCTGTCCTTGTGCTCATGAGATGCTACTGAGGAGATGCGTCTTCTCAAGTATGGAAGCATTTGTATGTCACACCAGGAAGGGAGGCCACATCTTGGGGCTGACATGATAAATCAGGGTCCAGCATAATCAAATGTTCCCTGTGACAAAGAAATGTGTCCTACACTGTAATGCAATTATAAGAATCCTTTCTTGTTAGAAACAAGCGCAAGCTTTTCATGATCTCCAGTTAAAGGGTCTGCTCATCTTAATCGTCTTTGTTTTTATAGTGTAGAAGATGAAAGGACGATAAAAAATAATTATGGCACAAAGGCGAGATGTTTTTTTTCCAGAGGGGCCCAGTAGAGGAGTTTGTTAACAGAACTTAACCAAGCAGTAAATTGGGACGAAAATGAGTATGCATGGTACTTACAAAGAAGCTACACGGTCGCTACAATGAAACTACACAGTGTCAGTACAATGAGTGGGAGCAGTCCAGCAGGTGGAAGGCAGGACGGGGGGGGCATCCAATCAAGAGTTCATTCAACAGCTGCTGCTGCCCGAACGGAAGGTTCTGGAGGTTCCAGCCCAGAATCACCCAAATGTTTTGATAATGGGCCCTCGTTTGAAGGACATGTGCCATTGTTTATGCGTTTGTCTCTCGCTCACTCTCCCATTGTGTCCCTGGTGGGGGGGGGGATTAAACATTGGTTCAGAATGTGCTTCAAAAACCCTGTGACCCCACCCCCCACAGCAGGTGAAGTTAAAAATAAGCCAATGAAACCCATTTAGCTTCCCAGATCCCCCATACATTTAGTGTTTCAGTGATTTTATGCCTTGGTGTTCATTACGTCCACTATTGTGGTGACACGTACACTGATGGACCATGTGCGTCAGAAAGTATGAGCAGCCGCAAAAGGAAATGTATGGGGCCGGTGCTGTCCCGTAACTGGGATGCAGATTATGTAATGTAGGTGGAACATGAAAAACCCTTTAAATGTTCAAATTTGATTCACTGTGATGACACATGGGCCTTCACATATATCATGGCAGAAAGATAAAATTATAATCAATGCATTAATCATTAAAAATGATCATGACTTTCACCAATAGCAGTTTGAAGATGGAGGTATAGATGATGTATTATTTATGTAATATAAGGCAGCCTCTTATAAACTTTAATAATTGAATAGCCAAAAATGCTAGATGGCTACTTAGTTTTCATTGCCTCCTTAACTATAGACCAGCATGCTTTGTTCTCATTCCGAAGAGAGACAACAGGCCCAGGGAATCCGTGTCCAACTCATCCAAACTAAGCAATGGATCCTGTTTTAAAGTGTGTGTGCGGGGTGGGGGAGTGGGGGGGCTCTTTTAAAGTGGCAAGTGCCAGGAAAATGCGCGCACCCCCCCCACGTCTCTCCGAAAGATGGCCTCGGAGCTCACAATGGGCGAGTGGTTACCGGCTGCAGGTGCATTTCTTGCAGCCGCACGCTTAGATGGCGCATGAATGGTGGGGGGGCTGGCGACGTGCCGCATTAGCCTTTTGTGGCGCCCCCCCCGCTCGGGCCATTTGCATGGCCCCGCATTGAATGGGGCGGAGAAGCGATGGCTGCCGTGCATCTAAATGGTGTCAAAGGGCTGCTTAGCAAGTTAATGCAAAGTGCCCTCGTGTCGGCCCTCGTGGAAATGGATACAATGCAAACAGTGTGGCGGGAGGGGGGGGGGGGGGCTC
>JAODKN010000001.1:30975805-30991755 GCA_026774425.1 Petrocephalus zakoni
GCGGCATCAGCAGTGATGCGGGCGCTGCATCGGTCTGTCATGGTGAAGAAGGAGCTGAGCCAAAAGGCAAAGCTCTCAGTTGATCTGCGTTCCTACCCTCACCTATGGTCATAAGCTGAATACAAGTGCCCGAAATGAGTTTCCTCGGCTGGGCTCTCCCTAAGAGATGAGGTGAGGGTGAGAAGCTCAGTCATTTGGGGGGGACTCAGAGTTGAGCCGCTGCTCCTCCGCATTGTAAGGTGTTTTGGGCATGTCCTACTAGGAGGAGGCCCCGGGGAAGACCCAGGACTCGCTGGAGAGACTATGTCTCTTGGCTGGCTTGGGACCGCCTCAAGATTCCCCCGGAAGAGCTGGACGAAGTGGCCAGGGAGAGGGAAGTCTTGGTTTCCCTGCTTAGGCTGCTGCCCCTGCGACCCGACCCGGAAAAGTGGTAGGAAGTGGATGGATGGATGGATGGATAACGCTAACACCAATACAGACACTACTCGCTTTACCATGGTATGACTTACGATATTTCGTCTTTACGATGGTGGTTCATTAGTCATCAAACTTTGAATTCTGATCTGTTGCTGGGATCGCAATATGCCTCACGTGATACTTTCTGCTAATGCCAGACATCCACGCATCAGCGCTTCCAGTCTTTGTAGCAATCGCGAGCATGAACATCCCATACAGTATTTAAGCTATCCTGCTGTGTTTTTTCTGTATTCAACTAAATAAACTTTTCACTTTTGTACTTTTCAGTTACTGTTTTTAAGTAGTCACAGTAATTATTTACTAATTCAGTGACAGTATTCATCCATCCATCCGATTTCTGCTACCGCTTGTCCTGTTCAGGATTGTGGGGGGGTGCAGAGCCTTTCCTGGAGGCTACGGGAGCAAGGCAGGGAACAACTGAGGATAGGGTGCCAACCCATCGCATGGCACAGTACTTATTTATTTTCATATTTATTTATCTATCATAAGTCCATATTCGACTAACGATATTTTCCACTTACGATGGGTTCGTCGGAACGTAACCCCATTGTAAGTTGACAAGTACCTGTACTAACTTTAACATTTTCACCAACACTATTACACTAAATTTAACACCAACGTTAATGCTGATGTCGTTGTCTCACATTACTACCACTGCAGCACTGGATTTAAATGAATGTACGTAAATATTTCCAGTCTCGTCCCTGAACTCACATGTCAGTGTAAATAATAAGTATCAGTCAGTGCCATTATTCTTGTGTAGCTCTGCCACCCATGTGAGATGCAAAAATATTACAGTATTACAAGGCGGTAAACCAACACTGTAAAATTAAGTCCCACTAAATAGCAATTAAATGGTGGCTCAATGGCAAATAATGCTAAAATGGCATCAAAAACACCACACTCTTAATACTGAGATGGTCAATACAGAGGGGGTCTGTCAGACAGTAGCATGAAGTAAAACTCTTGCTATATCTGATGCCCTATTTTTTAACGCTTGTCCAAAAAAACTGCAGCAATCTGCTAGAGTCGGGATATGAGAATGAAAGTGCTATTGTCCGGCCCTTCCCCCTAGCCATCCTCGATCTGTGTTCTTGGAGGTTCTCCTGCAGGTCAGCGAGGACCTTCTCAGCTATGCAAATGGCTCTGGAAATTGCCTGTGCCCTTGGCCGGGCCCTGTAATTGCAGGGATCTTGCGGCGTTCCGCTCGGCAGCCGGAGTGGTTAACCCCTGATTGGTGGAGGCCCTAGATGCGGCGTTCAGCCGGCCAGGACCTCCTTAGATCTGTGCTTTTTATTTAGGATTGTTCTTTTTCAATGCCGGGCACTTCATAGAGCAATTAATATAAGAGGGAATGTATGAGAGGAGATATGAGGGGAGAAATTACATTATGACAAGAAGAGATATTTCAAGGCATGTGAAGAGCAAAGCGAGGATGGATGGAGGTACACCTAGGGCCAGAGGACCTGGCTGGTGGGAGGGCTGCATTCTGTTGGTGAGAGTAGTCATCAAAGGGTTTTTTTAATAGGTCCTTTTAATAGTCAGTAGTTCTGTACAACTCCAGGGTCACTGCATTGTACAGGTGTTTTCCAAATCGGGGAGTGCCTTATTGCTGTCATTGGTGCCCTCATCAAACACAGGCACTCGCAGAACCATGCAATGGGATGAATCAGTTCTGCATTGAAGCCCATACGAAGGAGTGTGCTGTGTGCTGTAGCTTCTGTGAGTTTTCGTAGCTTAACATTTGGTGTATAGATTTATGCTTGGCTCTATATGGAAGTGAGTCTGTTCACTAGTTAGATACATTTACCCAGAATGGCATGCATAGCTTGCATTTTACAGGACTTCACCCATTTGGGGGGGGGGGGCAATCACAGACAGCGCTGGACACAAGGCAGGGGTACGGCATGGATGGGATGCCAGCCATTTGCAGGACCAATGCCTTTTGTATAACATAACTGCGTATCTCTGGACCATGGGTGAAAACACATGTGACACACAGAGCACATGCGAGCTCTGCAGAGTGGGGGAAGCATTTAAAGCCCCAACCCTGAATGCCAGACCATATTGCAATGTACCCTGCCTTACATCTCCCAGGGCTATAGTACTCAAGTCCAGTCTTGAGACCTTTTCTGTGGTCTTGGACTCTGTATTTGCACTTGGACTTCTCAGGCTTGGCGAGGCTTGGCCACATGGACTCAGTAAATATTGTAGTTGGTTTCCAGTTGCCTCAAAAAATGTTTTTTTTTCCTTCAAGCTGACTTTTACAGCAAACTACAGTGGTCAGTTTATAGTGACAAAAAAAAAATCTGTTTTTCTTTGCTTTTCATTTTACAAGGTCACTCCAGCCATCTCTTTTCAGTTTTTGACTAAACACTCTTGGCTAAATAGCCCATGCCTTAAATATTAGTATATATCGACTTTAAATTGCTTATATCCAGCAATTTGGTATTTTGCTGTAATTACAGCTTTGGTTCACTTAAACAGTTTGGTGCAGCCATATTTCTGGAATCAGAAATCGGAAAAAATAAACAGCATACATTGTTCTGGTTGTTGTCCTGTTGGATTAATCTGCTGACTTTGCTGCAGAACAATAGTGGCGGCTGTCAGAGACACATACAGCCACCTCGGGTGACTGCGGCACCTAAGGAGACCCATAAGCATGCAGGAGGTCGCTCACAAGCACAAATGGAACTGATGTTGTTTACGAGAAATATTAACAGGATCAGGTTGCGTCGTGAAAATGTTGTGAAAATAAGTGGCACAAATCGAGCACCGTGGTGAAATGGAATGAATTGTGATGCTGGACTTGCGCAGATGTGTGAGGTATAACACTACTGTGTGGCCTCTACTGCCATGCAAAATCATGCCAGGCCAGATGATAGGCAAGAGCGAGACACTCCACCCGCCCCCGAAAAGAGTTCAGTCGCCAGTGTGGGTGTTAGAGACCCCAGTCTGCAGGAAGTGCCGATTAACTGTAAGAGTAAATGTGGGGTTTAGCCCTGGATGCCATTTCACTATCCATTAAGTAGTGTAATTGTTCTTTTCGTGTGCTTTTGTATGGTTATAGCTCATTACGCTCATATTTTGAGTGTAATTCATTTGCCACAAAGAGACAAAACACAGAAATTTAAAGATGAATTTGCTTGATAGTATTATTATAATTTTGTTCAAATTTTCTATAGATATCGTAGTAATATTATCATGAATTCTTTTGGCCACAATAATTCTGTAGTAAAAATCTAATATTGTGACAGCGCTGATTGTTTTCAGTGGTATTAATTTAACAAAAGATCTGAGTGACAGACAAAAGCTAAATCATTATGGTCAGATAACCATATGGTCAGAGCATCGAAATGGCAGGATATCTGGGGTGTTCACAGTCAGCTGTGTTGAGTACCTTCTGAGAGTGGTCTGGGGGGGAGACCATAAACCAGCACCACGGTGTTGGGTAGCCAAACCTCATCAATCTGTAACCATACAAAAAATCAGACTTAATAAAACAGTAGGCCTAATTTCAGTCAGATGCTGTAGTCCAGGAGATGATTCTGGTTTGAGTTTGAGGGGGTTTCCCTCCTTAAAAAGACATACATAGCATTTATCATCAGAATGTACTCTTTATGACGCCATTTTATGGAAATGAATCACATCCTGATCAAAAGAGATTTTGCAGAAGTTACAAAGAGCTGTTGATGCTGGTCAGGCTAGAACAGGCTCAGAAATCCATTTCTAAAGACTCTGGCAGTCGGGAATCCCTTGCTCAAGCAGACTTCATGCAAATTGCCAAGCATCAACACCATTATTACTCTTCCTCAGAGTGGACATCAAATAAAAATCACTGCAAAAGACAGGCACCCAGTACAGCAGCACTCAGTGTATTGACTAAGGCTGCTCTGCAAATGGCAATGGGCTGAAGTACCTGTAGACTGATGTGTCAGATTGATTAATGGATATAGGAAATGTTCCATTAAAGTCGGACCCTGACTTTGTTCAGATAGTGCTGGACCACTGTTCTTCTCACTGCCACCGAAAACTCTCACATCCGTTTTGAGTGAATGCTGGTAGGAAAGTGTTTCTTTGGTTGTATATTGGGCTCGCGTGATCATGGATTGATGTTGAGCTTATGGAGAACTGGACTTGCCTGCCTAATGAGATTTGTGAGCATTTTGCTGTTCTGGGGATTGCATGTCATACTTGCTTGTCACACTAATTACATGGTAGCTCACAGAATTGACAGATTGTAGACTTGCCCTTCAACAACTGCATTCCTGTTATCTGGATGTCCGCTCGCTATCTCTCTGGAAGATCATGTGACCCCATTGGTGGGGCAGCCCATAACCACCTTCGTCCGATGGTTCATACCTCCACAAATCCTTCTCAGTCTCCAGCATCAGCAGTCTTGGCTAAGATGGCCGTAATGAATGTGCAGCCCTTTTCAAATAAATCCTTTATTCTACAGCTTCTTTTTCATTTTCTCCTAAAATGGATTGGACTTCCTATTCTTGACTGAGATATGGCTTACTTCAGTTGAGGAACTTCCAAGTTTTGAATTGCAGCTGCTTGGGGCAGGCAGGTGGTTAGGGACGCAACTGTGTAGTCGAAAGATCGCCGGTTTGAGTCCCCGACCCACCAGTACCGTTGAGGTACCCTGAGTAAGGTACTGTCCCCAAGCACGGCTCCCCGGGAACTTCTGTAGCTGCCCCCTGCTGTGTCACAATGTCACATGGGTTAAATGCAGAGGGCACATTTCGTTGTTGCGTGGTACGTTAGCAATGACGATTAATCACCTTCACTTAGGATGAAACTGCCTGATTTTGTGTGCGCTGATGTATAGACCCCCAAAACTCAACAAAAGTTTTCATCGTTTTTGTAGCGGTTATTGTTCCACATGATAAACTTATGACGCTCCGTGATTTTAATGACACTGACATATCTTTTATAGTTTTTTTATGGATAGTTGTTCATCTGTCCTAAGTGAATACATTTTTGAAAAAAAAGTGATAAAAACTGAACTGAAAATAAAATAAAAATAAAAAAGGGTTGTAACGCAAAGCTGTTATACCCCCGGAGAGCACAGTCAGTTCAGATGCAGGCGCAGACTGTCTTCCAGAGAAAACGTTGATGGGGGTGGGCCATGACTTCCTCCTTCCGCCCACCTCACCTATCACGATGGAGCGCCAAGCCCCCCTAGATCTCGCAGGAGGGTCAGCAGTCTTAGCAGTGCCCAGATGCTGACATCTGGCAGCCGGGTGTGGGTATGACCGTGTGGTGTGCTGTCCCCCACCCCCCACTGCTAGTGAAGACCTTCTGTTTGCTCTACACAGTATAGGTGATGTGCTCTATCTGACAGTGCGCCTCTCTAATAATCTCCAAGACTGGTGAGGCAATGAAACACAGATCCTGCAATGTGATTGTGCTGCTTTACGAAGAAGCTGACGGGTGAGCGGTTAGGGGCTGAGAGGGAGAGTGAGAAAGCCTGTGGTGAAAGAGTTAAGCCGCTGGCCCGGAAGAGGGGGGCCTGCACAGTGTCTGGATGTCCCTGCCCCATTAAGCCTCTGGGGCCCTTAGCTGGCCCTATGAGATCACAGGTCCCCACCCCCAATCCCTGAGGTCACTCTCCCCACATCCCCACTGTTGATTACGCACCCCCCCGCCTCCACACACACACACACAGACCAGCACCCTGCAGCTGGACTTAATTTTAAACAGTCGCATGAGGGGAGATGGTCCCGCAGCAGGGAGAGCCTTGTTCTTACCTCACCGACCTCCCCTGCCTGACATAGTGCCCCCCCAAATGATGCGGGCACCTCCTGCATGGCATGACGGGGAAGTCGGACCCACAAACATTTTTCAAACTAATTGCTAAGTGTGCTTCCTTTTTTGTCTCAGTCTTGCTGTCGTCACACTTTGTTATTATGCAACGAGATAACATGAAAGAATGCTATGAAAGACTAAGGATGATAGCAGATCATGCTTGTAAAATTAATGAAAATAAAAAAATGGGCATGTTTGCTTACTCTTCCCATTCCAGCATGCGTGGCACTAGCCCAGAGATGCCCCTGGTCCAATGTGCGAGGTCAGTGGCTTGCCCGATGCCCCCCACTTTGGGGGGTGGCGCACCAGTCGTGGCGCCCCTTCTTTTGGAGGAAGAGGCCGAACTCCCACAGCGTGGTACAGCCAGCAGAGGTGCGCCCTCCCTACTCCGTGCCCCAGGTGAGGATAAGCAGCACATTCACATACTTCCTGCCCACTTATACCTGTGGCCAATCAGAATGCAGATGTCTCAAATTTTCAGCCTTTGCAGGCATATTGTATGGGTGAAGATCTGGACCGGTTTAGATTTTGAGATAAATCACATGTAGCAATACTACTTAGTGGCAGCAAAGGGAAGGAAGGGTGACCTCAGAAGGGTGACCATTTGATATTGGGAACATGATAACTCAAAAAGTATTTGATGGTCTTATTGTCTTGGATTTGATCTTATTACCACAAAAAACACATACATGAAGATCTACACCTGAATTCATCTTTGAGACAAATCCCTCCCAAAACTGAAGCAGCAGTGTTGGCAGCAAAGGAAGCAAAGGGCAGGGAAGACACTTGATGTAGTGAATGCAATAAATGAATGAATGAATGAATGAATGAATGAATCCCATGGAACATTGTACAGGTCAGTGGTTTTCAAACTATGGCACCAAATTATTGAGAGGGGTTGCAAGATGATTTGTTGAATATGCTAAAGAAGTATGTTTTTTTTGCATTGTAGTACAGGAAAAATTATTGATTTCAGTCTTATCCAGTGAAATTCATCATGGGGGATCTAATAACAGAACAGGCACAGATGCAGATCTGATGAATTTGAATACATTGAGATTTTTTGTAAATGTTGGGGAGAATGTGTTGGGTAGACCTAGGTGGTATTACGGTAATATTTTCTGTATACCATGGTATTTTCACTATCTGAATTTTATTGTTGGGGACCCACTGCCAAGATTTCAAAATATTGGCATTGCATTGCTTTTGAAAATATCATCAAAAGATGGTGTGGAAGGAGTAGGAATTAGATGGTGTCTGGGGGATACATTGTTGACGTTCCAGCAACATCTAGTTTATTTAGCAGATGCTTTTGTCCAAAGCTACTTACCAGTGAGGCAGAGAATACATCACAGCTTTCTGATGACAAGGAGCCAGCTTAAGTACACTATCAGCTAGGCTGAGCTTCCAGTGACCAGAAATACATTCAAGATGGCTGTTAAACGTCTGACACTATGTATAGTGTGATTACACAGGTACAAATGTCACTTTTCTCAGAATTCTTATAAAACTGTACGACGCACATTATAGCAGAGCTCATCATTTGTCAAGGATCAGATTTGGACATGGTGAAAATACATTTTTAGATACTGCATTGTTTTTCACTGGCGTGTAATTTTTATATTATGCTGTATTTGTTGCACAAGTACTACTGAAAAACATGGGTGAAATGTCATCGCATCACAGCTGAGTCAGAGTGTGGCACTTTACCAAAGGCTGCTGTTTGCTTCCAGGCCCGGCTCCAAATCATACGCAGCAGGGGGTGGCAACAGGCCCCGAATGGATCACATTTGTCGATGCACTGACAGAAATCTCTGCAGTGGATCTGGGAGCTTTAAGTCTCGTTGGGCACCCCTACCTGGGCGGAAGAGACCGATGATCGGGATGACATGAGAAATAGACTCTTTTCCGCCTCACAGCTTTTGCAGAAGATTATGCAAATCTCTCATTGCTCTTCCAGGCACAAAAAAGCAGAAGTAATTTTTTTTTACATGTCTTCCAAATTACAGAGGCCGGTCAGCTCTAGTCAGAACCTTCTGGAAGTACCCAGAACCTTTTTGTGGTTTGTAATAGAAAGTCCTGAAATGTGAATCACAGGAAATGCAGAGTGCGAATGGGGAATAAAAGAGGGGAGATGTTTGTTGCATAAGTATTTCGACTTGTCAGCTCTGCTTTGATGTTGGGAAAAGCTTTGGCGTCAGCTGCAGACACAGGTCTCGGCTTGGTTCTCCTTTCGCCCGTCGCTCCCTGGAAATCTGCTTGGAACTTTTTCTTTTTTCTGTTTATTGATGGGCAGCGATTCAAGTCTTGCCAAATTGGAATCAAAAGCGATTTTTGGATTTGGGTTTCAGGTTGCAGTCTTCAGGATGGCCTTGGCGCCGTGCTTTAGTCCTGCTGAGCTCTCATAGCTCTTTTTTAAGTTTGGTTTTTCCCTCTTGGTTTTCGGTTTCCCTTCTCCATGCTGAGGAGATGGCATCAGGGATGTTCAAGGCTGGGCAGGACTCTCATTTCATTCTTTGTTTTTCGTAAAATCTAGAACTGGAATACTGCAGTTTTATTACTAACTTTATTACTTACTATGAGTTTAGGTTTCAGAATTAAAAAGGAAAATGATTCCATGCATCCGTATCCCATGACTGCTTATCCAACACAGGATCTCGGTAAGCCGGCGGCCTGTCACTGGAAGCAGTGTGGGCTCAGCAGAGAGGTAGCACTAAAATTATTATAAAAAAAAAAACAAACATTTTATGCAGTTTCAGATTTACCAAGAGTAAAGTGTAAGCCCAGCCCTGACCTGCCGGGCAGGTGGTTCAGCTTTTTGGATGGACCCCCTGCATAATTGTTGGAACCTTTTGCACAAGGTTCCGGATTAGTGCTGTCTCACCTTGGCGACTTTGGCCATACTTCTACAGGATTGCTCTTTGTTGGGGGCACCGTGACGTGACTTATTTTGAGTACCAGTGCTCTACTTGTGCCCTTGGTAAATGCATGCATGGTCCCACCTCCCAGAGGAAACGCGACCAGGAGCTCTTCTCCCTCGCATCTCAAACAGCTTCCTGGCTTGCAGGCACGTTGCAATACCACCACCAGCCCTTTCCCCCTTAAAGTCCTTAATAAGTTTCTCAGGAAGTTGTTTGGATTTCATTGTTGTGACTTTGCTTAATTTAAATTTAAATTCACTCCCTATCCAGGGACTCATACAATGGCCTGGGTGTTATTCAGAGAACAGAGACAGAAGTATATGATGTATGCATTGTGGTTCATATATTGACTGTGTTACATCCATTGATTTGGATTTACATTAAAATGTCAATATGTTTGAACAGTTTATGGGGGAAAAAAAAAACAGTTTTTGGAGCCTGACAGTCTGACATGGCACATCCCCATAGTGTTGATGTTGGGCGGTTTTAACACAGCGGGGTGACTCTTTGCGGCATCACTGACAGGCACCTGATGGGGCGGGGGGGGGGGGGGGCCCGCCGGTGAGCGGCGGTGCGCGGGGGCCGCGCCCCCCCCCCCCCCCCCCCCCCCCCCCCCCCGCCCCCCCCCCCCCCCCCCCCCCCGCCCTCCGGTTCACGTACTTTCTCTGTCCCCCCCCTCCCCCCCCCCAGCATATTGTGAGGCCAGACTACGTGACGAGAGACTCTGTGCCAGACTGGGAAGAGTACATCGAAATTAAAGATGACGATCAGATTGCTGGGCTGCGGAGCGCCTGTCAGCTGGCGAGGCACGTCCTGCTGCTGGCCGGGGACAGCTTAAGGGTGAGTGGCTGTGGGTGTGTGTGTGTGTGCGTGCCTGTGCGTGTGGCTGGCTGGGTGCGTGTGCGTTTGAGTGTGCACGCCCATGCATGCAGCTGTCTTTTGTGTTTCTGGGTGGGCTGCCTGCACATGTGTGGCTGTTCCTGCGTCGGCAGGGAAGCCTGCTATCAGTTAACCTGCCTACAGTTACGGACCGGCGCTGTGCACGGGCCTGCCTGTCCATCCGCCACTGAGGGTAAAGCGGCCCATCGTGACTGGCACGTTGCGTGCTGCTTTGTCGCTCTGTGGCCTGCAGCCATATTTCACTGTGATTTATTCACCGGAGTGCCGAGAGTGTGTAGTAAACTTCAAAGGCAGAGATTCCTCCCCGTCATGGGAGCGACTGTTATTTTCACCAACAAATGCATCATTGTGTGAGAGTTCACCTGAATGCGGGGTCTGCCTTGGGCCGCTGATGAGCTGAATTCACCACGTCTTACCGTCTTCGCTCATTCTCAGCCCTCGCTCTCTCTCTCTCTCAGGTCGGCATGACAACTGATGAAATCGACTGTATTGTTCATACAGAAGCGATCAGAAACAATGCCTATCCATCTCCACTGCGTTATGGGGGATTCCCAAAGTCAGTCTGCACCTCCGTGAACAATGTGGTATGTCACGGTATACCTGACAGGTATTCATCTCTTTGTTTATTTATTTACCCCCCACCCCATCCAGCAATCTACATCTCCCAGGCTGGGGGTCTCCTCCTACAATTATGATGGCAGAATTACGGGCTGAAAGATGTTCCATCTTGGGAGGATGTTCCATTCAAACAAAGCAGGCCCTCATTTAATTCAAAATTGTACTGTTAAAACACTTAGATGGGCACTGGTGAGAACTATATCTCAGGATAATTAGCACAGTTTTACCATTATGCATGAACGTGATTGAAGGAAGGTCTGCGAAGCTTAGCATCCTATGATGGCTGCCAGTTCGGGTGCTCAGTTTACCTGAATCTGTTGGATATCTTGCTGCTGATACAGGAATCTCATGTGTTAGTGTCTGAACTGTATGAAAGATTAATTGATTGTGAAGTCTTTCGAGCGTTTTCTAGTGCAATTAGAGAACCAGAAGTACCTCCCACTTATTTCCTGTTCTTAGAGATATAATCTGTGCCACCCTTTACATTTTATTTGACTTCGGTGAACATACAGATCTGAGGATAATCTCCCTGGTCTCAGAGGATGGTTCAAAAGGAATTTGTGCAAATTGCTGCTAATTTGAAGCTGTCTGCTGCATTCTGTGTTTGTATTATGCACGGCTCCTGACGAGAACCTCGCTTTTTTCGTGTTTTGCATGACCCCGGGGTTTCAGCCGGCCCCTTCAAGACGGAGATATCATCAACATTGATGTAACGGTGAGTATTGCCTCATCCAGCACACACACAAGCCAGCATGCGCAGTTCATATATTCCCGGCATTGTGCGGACTCTCCATTAATTTCTCTGGACATAACCCTAACCCTTAACTAACGCTAACCATAGTCATAAGTAACCAAACAAAATGCAAGACCTTTGGCTATTTTTTGTTTTTGATTTCTTGATTGCAATTTTCTTTTTATAAAATTGAGGTTGATATTGTGGGGACCTGAAAAATTCCCTCACAAATTAACACACAACCACACAAACACACAAACTAACACACACACACACACACCATGGCCTGTGTGGCACGCTGGCACTGTTCACATGTGTGTCCATTGTCGGCACTTAGCTACCCCACCCCTATTCCTCCTTTCTAATCCCTTCCAAATCTGCTCCCATTACGGCGGGGCCCCCCTGGCCAGTGTGGAGATGGCCACCTGGTGGCGCTGTGGCGCGGCACAGGGGCCTGCTAATAGCCATCGACCGCTCCCTGCTTCGCTTCTTCGCTCCCTCCTGTCAGATTGATCTTCCTCCTCCGGCCCATTATCGCCACCATTATGGCCTCAATTATGGCCGCCATGGTTCCACACCGCGCTCCCCGGAACCTTTGCAGTGCTTGATGGTCGCGGCCCCCCTCCACGCCCTCTGTGGATGACTCCCTGTGTCTGTGGGACTCTGGAAGGTGTGCTGCTGGAGTCAGTGTCAGGGCCAGTACCACCCAGGGACACGATGGACATCCAGTTCCCTTGGGACTCTCGTGTGGGCTGACTAATGCACAATAAAGCCCCCCCACACACACCTCTGTTAGAGTGGAGAGGACTTGCAGATCTTTACATTTTTTCAGTCTCTGTGGTGAAACACACCATCCTGAGTACTCAGTTACCTGCCTTTACAGGCAGAAGCTCACCCTAAAGGTTTGACAGTTTGCCGGGTATATACTGTTATAGTGAAGATTCATCTAATCCCTTAACCGCATCCCATGCCAGGCGTAGCCTGACCTGTGCCTGTGCTTCCTGGGAGGGGCTCCTGATTCGCTGCGGATATGCTGTTTTGAAAAATGGTTACCTCGGAGCGGGTTTCGCTATCCAACGGTTTGCCCACAGTGTATGCAAGCTTTGACTTGCTATGTTCAGCAGAAAACAAGTTGTTTTGTTATAATATGTATGTAGTGCATGGACGTCTCGATCGTGCATTTTTCATTAATTCTGCTCACGATGTGAAACCCTCCAGTGCAAACATCAGCTGTATTACTGCTGTTTATGGAGAAGCTGTCACTGAACCCAGTCATTAATTTCATGCCTTTGGTTAAGATTGTCAGCCATTGTTTGTAGTGCATTTAGAGCTGTATTAATCAATTAAGGTTTTTAATATCATTTCTCCTAATATCTTTTCCAGTAAATTGTTTTCTGGGGAAGCATCATATCAAGCATAAGGGTCAGAATTTCAGGAATAATAACCAAGTGGAATAACTAACATATATATAACATATATATTAGTTTATTGGAGTTTCCATTCAAGGTGACGTAACATTTGTTTTAGCTGTTACTCTTTGCTGTCTGCTGAGACTGGCCTCAGTGTGTTGAGAGATTGCCCAAAGTCTCCTTGCGTGCTTCCACTGCCCTCGCTAGGTGTACCTGGATGGTTACCATGGAGACACCTCGGAGACGTTCCTGGTGGGCACGGTGGACGAGGCTGGGAGGCGGCTGGTGGAGGCGGCCCGGCGGTGTCGGGATGAGGCCGTCGCTGCCTGCAGGCCGGGGGTCCCTCTCTGCGTCATAGGGAACACCGTCAGGTGAGGGGGGTGACAGCCGGGGGACACTTACACCTGATATCCGCGTCGGGAGCAGCCCAGCAGTAAGGTCACCCTCTCCCCCTGGAAGAAATGTCTCAATTCAGGTGTCAGTGGTCTGAAAAATCACGTCCAGTCTTTGCGTTCACGTTCTGGCCACATCTCAGGGTGATTAGAAGATTTTCCATGAGCATCTAATCGACCCTTAAAAGGAGAAGCGTAACTGTTGGCTGGATATTAGATGTGAAAACAGGTATTAGTTTATTTTTTTACAGAGTGAAGAAAAGCACTGCACTGGAAATAATAGCCGGGGAAGGAGCCCCACGCAATATCATTTATCCTTCTTCTCCACAGTGTGTGTCAGGGTTACATTCAAGGATCACTGCATCTCTGCACGTGACTTTGATAAGATTTTTTTTTTGCCTTCTCTCCCCTTTAACAAAGGACAACATAAAAATGTTCGAATCAATTTTTACCTCTGAAGCCGAGACGGCAAGCGCGGGGCCCACCCACCCGATCGGCATGAAAGCAGAAAATGCGGATTGCGAGCGGGCCGAACTTTAATGTACCTTTGTGTACGTGCATGCCAAGCAATTACCGCTGAGGCGCATTGATTTCTGTGCTGCAGCGATTGAAATTATAGGGTAGCTGCTCTGTGCGCGGGGGAATCTTGTCTGTCTCGGCTACGGGAAGGAAGTGTTGGATCCAACCCCTACTGGGAAACAAAAAGCCGTAATGAATCTCTCACTGTCTCGCTTGTCCGCCGGCATAATGGAGCTGAAATTTCAGCGCTGGCTGTGGCTTTTGCAAATGGAGGAGCTTGATAGACAGGAGTGCTTCATATTTGTGAACACCCGCAGTTTAATGCGCTCCATGCCGTCGCTGCTCTTGTTCCGTCTAACAATTTGCCCTGCAGTGTAAAGAAAATGGAAGGTGCTGGGTTACTTTATTATTCTTAATTTATTTTGTTGCGTCTCCCTCACACACTCTTTTTGGCTCTCCTAAAGGTCGTCCGCTACCTTTGAGACTCGGGAAGTGCCTGATCGCTGTCTGAATCTCTGCTGCTGCCACTTTCTGATAAACTCCCACTTCTTTTCACTTTTCTGCCCCCCCCCCATTTTTGTAGTTTTTGGGTGACTTCAGATAATTTTTTTGTGTGTGTTTGTGTCAATCATATGACAGTGTGACTGTATATATATTTGGTTTCTGTTATTTTTCTATGACAATAACGTGGCTATAAATGTCCTCTTTTTGCTGTCCATTGTTCTGTGGCCCCTACTCTGCCCTCCCCTTTTTGCGTCCGTCCCCCCTCCTCAGAAAGAGCCATGAATGGGGGAAAATTATCACAATTACTCGTATAATTGAGTCGTCTTTGTGGCGGGGGCAGCTTCGCTAGCCTTTTCCATCAGGAAAAATGGCTTCATTATGTGTTTTTTTTTTTACCCCCTCCCCCCCCGTTCCCTGCCACGGGGCTTCAGCGAGGGCCTTGCTCGGCATACTGTGGATCGTTAAGGTCACAGCAGGAACAATTATCCCAGTTATGGAAAGAGCATCCAGGCATTCTGTCTGCCCCATTGCTGAGCCCGACTGCACTGTCCTCCCTGGCTGCGACTCATAAAGAACTTAAAAAAACCTTCAAAATCCCACATACAAGAGAGGAGAGAGAGGAGAGATGTGAGAGGAGAGGAGCAGAGAGGAGAGAGGAGAGGAGAGGAGAGATAGGAGAGGAGCAGAGAGGAGAGAGGAGAGATGTGAGGAGAGGAGCAGAGATGAGAGGAGAGGAGCAGAGAGGAGAGGAGAGGAGAGATGTGAGAGGATAGGAGCAGAGAGGAGAGATGAGAGGAGAGATGTGAGAGGTGAGGAGCAGAGAGGAGAGAGGAGAGATGTGAGAGGAGAGGAGCAGAGAGGAGAGATGAGAGGAGAGATGTGAGAGGTGAGGAGCAGAGAGGAGAGATGAGAGGAGAGGAGCAGAGAGGAGAGATGAGAGGAGAGGAGCAGAGAGGAGAGATGAGAGGAGAGGAGCAGAGAGGAGAGGAGGGATGTGAGAGGAGAGGAGCAGAGAGGAGAGATGAGAGATGAGGAGCAGAGAGCGAGAGGAGAGAGATGTGAGAGGAGGTAGAGGAGAGAGATGAGAGGAGAGATGTGAGAGGAGAGGAGCAGAGAGGAGAGATGAGGAGCAGAGAGGGAGAGGAGAGAGATGAGAGGAGAGATGTGAGAGGAGGTAGAGGAGAGAGATGAGAGGAGAGATGTGAGAGGAGGTAGAGGAGAGAGATGAGAGGAGAGAGAGAGGAGAGGAGCGGAGATGAGCGGAGAGGAGAGAAACAGAGCGAGGGAGCGGGAGTTGTACTGACATGACAATTTTCCATCATTAAGACTAATGACAGGCACGTATCAGGGGGTTAGGGTCGGGATGAGGGGATCGAGGGGGACTCATAATAGAGGGAGAGAGCAGCACGATGTCGGCTGAGTGCTGACCCCCTCCTCATTTTATGATGGCTTCAGGCAAACACCAAATGGACTGGCATCCCATCTGGGGTGTCCCCTGCCCTCTGCCGTGTGATGGATTCTTGTTCTGTCCAGTGTCTTCCCCACTCTGTGCCCTGTGATGGACTGTTGTTCTGTCCTGTGTGTCCCCTGTGCTCTGCCCTGTGATGGACTGGTGTCCTGTTTGGGGTGTTCCCACTCTGTGCCCTGTGATGGACTGTTATCC
>JAODKN010000001.1:30991855-31013008 GCA_026774425.1 Petrocephalus zakoni
TGTCCAGTGTGTCCTCTGCACTGTGCCCTGTGATGGACTGGTTTTCTGTCTGGGGTGTCCCCACTCTGTGCCCTGTGATGGACTGTTATCCTGTCCAGTGTGTCCTCTGCACTGTGCCCTGTGATGGACTGGTTTTCTGTCTGGGGTGTCCCCACTCTGTGCCCTGTGTTGGACTGTTATCCTGTCCAGTGTGTCCTCTGCACTGTGCCCTGTGATGGACTGGTGTCCTGTCCAGTGTGTCCCCTGCCCTGTGCCCTGTGATGGACTGGTGTCCTGTCTAGGGTGTCTCCACACTGTGCCTTGTGAATAGGTTTCTGGCTCACCGTGAATAAAATGGACTGATGGACCTTTAAATACCGAATATATTAAGTTTGCCTATATTAATATTCTATTTAAAATAAAGAGACGTGCATACATTATAATGCTTTGAAGGCCTTGCTCAGTTCCCTCAGTGCTGGGGGTACACGTTTACTGGCAGACTGGCAGAGAAAGCAAGCCAGACAGAAGGGGGGGGGGGTGGTGAAAGCCTCAATTTACACCTGGTTTGCCCATTAGCCATGGACACGTTAAGTGACGGGAGTTTATTGTGACACCTTTTTGGGCGACACTGCTCTCCCAGGTAATCGGGTCGTTTGGGACCAATTTTTGGCAGGTGGTCTGCTCTCAGCTGCGCCCCACAAGCCCCCGCCCCCATCGCTGCCTACGGGAGGCACGCTTGATTGTAACAGCTGCGTCTCACCCTGTTTACTCCAGCCAAGCCCTTACTGTGCTTGTGGGAAGGCCTTTTCTGACAGGAGCCCAAAGCTCAGATTTGTAAACCATGTTTTTTTTTCCCTTCTTCCAATGAATCGGTCACCTAAAAAGCCTAAAAAGCTCGTATTTTTGACAGGTCGCTGTAATTTCACTTTATTCGTGTACTTGGGGGGGTAGATGTCAGATACCAGGGCTTGGGGAATCATGCCTGCAAGACATTTAATACAACATGTAGCACCTGAGCTATATAAAGGCAAGATCATTTAGCCGTCATGGTATACCCTGTTATCCCAAGCCAGCGAGTAATGGTGGAAACTCCCATGATGCTCTCAGAGCAGTCTGCCCCATCCACCCTAGGATGGGGGGAGGTAGCCTGCCCGTCTCCGGTATGGTAACCCCAGGAAGCAGCTGTATGATATTTCCTAATGACCATGACCTGGGATCTGCAAATGTATAACATCTATTCCTTTTTTCTGTTGGAAGAAAAATGTGCAGGAGGAATCTTATTTTTTGAAATATTGCTGGTAATAAATACAGTTTAGTAAGAACTTAAGAACATAAGAACTATACAAACGAGGAGGCCATTCGGCCCATCACGCTCGCTTGGGGAGAACTTAACTAATAGCTCAGTGTTGTTAAAATCTTATCTAGCTCTGATTTAAAGGAACCTAAGGATTCAGCTTGCACTATGTTATCAGGAAGACTATTCCATACTCTAACTACACGCTGTGTAAAGAAGTGCTTCCTTAAATCCAGTTTGAAATGTTCTCTATGGGCTGCTAATGGCTTCTCTTTAAATTGTAGCCGGATAGCGGAATCCCACGGCTTCCGGGTTTGTCCATACTTCATTGGCCACGGAATCGGCTCCTACTTCCATGGTCACCCAGAAATCTGGCACCACGGTAAGGCGCTAACAAGACGAGATGCATTACTGTTCTCTCTTTTTTATATTAATGTAGCGGATTAGATTTTTGTTAATTCATGTAGTTATTGCTGCCTTTGTTGTTAATATGCTGCTAGTTTGTAGTGTTGGCTTAAAGAGGCCTTCAGCCAGTCTCTTGGCTGTCGGCTGGCTTTCCCTCCTGGTAAACGCTGCGGTGTTTACAGTGTGTGGTCCCACCTTGAACTAAAAGGCCAGCTTTCAGTTCAGGGCTTTCCTGTGTAATTGGCGTAGGATTCGGGGCCCTGTCAGGAAGCCCTCTGTGATTGGCATAGGATTTGGGGCCCTTTCAAGAAGCCTTGTGTGATTGGCGTAGGATTCGGGGCCTTGTCAGGAAGCCCTGTGTGATTGGTGAGGGACTCAGTGGCCCTGTCAGGAAGCCCTCTGTGATTGGCGTAGGATTCGGGGCCCTGTCAGGAAGCACTGTGTGATTGGTGAGGGACTCAGGGGTCCCAAATGGAAGTGCATGAGACAGATTGCCCACTGAAGAGAACCCCCACCTGACCCCTGGATCTGGGTCTCATCCTGCTTCCCGCCTGTCGTGGCCACAAACCTCCTTTTATCCCTCGTTTTATGTCTTCAGATGGTCAGCTGGGAAAAAAAATGTGCCACAAGACCTGAATTTCCCTAAGGAAGAAATCTCTAGCCATCAGATTAGCCCCTAACAGTTAATATTAAGATTTCCCTCCACTTTGAATAGGTTATGCTCCATTTAGACAGAGCGGAACAACTGAGGACGGTGTTGTTTATGCTGGAAATGTCCCCACTGGCTATGCTGTGGAAAGAAATACCCCTCAGTAATTGTGCAGGAATGTTCTCAACATGAGAACTTTTAACGTATGTCTTGGGTGCAATGTATTGTCTTGGTCTTTTTTACTTTTCCATCTTCTAACTCCTGGTCAGTGCTCGTGAGGGTCCTGGAGCCTAACCCACACAACACAGGAACAGCAGGCAGGAAGCCACCCCTAGACCAGATTGCAGGTCTTCACAGGCAATTTAGTGATGCTAGTTAGCTGGTCGTTAAAGCCCAGCATCACAGAGAAAACATGCAAATGCCACCCTGATGGTGCAAGGCAGCAGATCCCTGCTATGCCACCCAGAAATGCCTTTTAAAGAAATCTTCTAAACAAAGTTCTTCTCCTTCCCCAACAGCGAACGACAATGCCATGCTTATGGAGGAGGGGATGGCTTTCACAATAGGTCAGTAACACAGGTCTTTGGCTTCTGATTTTCTGATTTAGTGAACAGGTCATAAAATACTCAAAGTGCCTCTGCCATCTTCTGCAGTGACATAGCCGTGACTTAAATGTGACATAGTCAGTGGCTTGACGATGGGAAATGGCCCCCACCCCGGTGCGAGTCCTCTGCTCGATCCCGCGGCACTTTGCTGGCTCCGCCTCAAATTACACATCAGATTTTATTTGAGGTTCTGTTTGGCTCCCCAGGATTAAAGTTGCTCCATTTGGACGGGAATCCCAGAAGTGATCGGAAACGACACCATAATAATGGGGGGGGGGGGAGAGAAAAATCAGAAGGAAGTAACGACTACATTTCCATGGAATTGACGGATTCAGACACTGCTGTAGGCATTACAAGATCATTCTGAGTGTGGACTGTAGCAAATATAATAGTATTTCTGCTTTTCTTTACTGCGCTACTTTAGCACGGTGGTTAGGGCATTTTCCTGATTTGCAGAAAGGGTGACATTTACAAGCAACAGGGGTAATTTCTTAGTATTCAAAATAAAGTGTGATTACCTGTTTAAGATCATTATAAAACATTTGCTGGGCTCAGAAAAGTTGCAGATTGTGGTAAAAAGCCAGTTAGGGCTGTTGATGTTAGAACTGAGTTAATGTCTTTTTAAATGGCCGCACTTAAGGGTGATTTATACAATCCAAATACTTCTATAAGGGCAATAAATTTGTGGTGGTTCTCTGTGTTTATTTAGCGTGATTCTCGACTGTGCGCCGTTATCTGCTGTTTTCTAATGTGTCCCTGGGTCTTCATTGTGTAATCACCTCTTACGTGTGATGTTTTGTGTTTCTCTGTCTTGGATTGTTCCTGGGGGGGAAAACAACCCCAGAGCCCATCCTGATGGAAGGACTTCCTGAGTTTAAAATCCTAAAGGATAAATGGACCGCAATTTCTGTCGATGACAAAAGGTAGGCAGGTTCCAGCATCCTGACTCAGCCTTAACTGTGACACTCCTCTGCCCCTGTATCGTCCGAGCCCTAATGTACTGTGCCTTAGCCCACATAGATCACCTAGCGTTGATCACGCTGCCTGTCTGCGTGGTGTGAGCAAAATTGAACCAAACTACATTGTGACTCAGGAAACCATACATTTCTGCGGGGTCAAAACGTCTTATTTAATCAAGAAAACTGGTGGTTTTCTCTTAATGAATCGAGCTGGGACAGGGCCTGATTTATGCTGGTGAACACTGCCTGACCTGCAAACCTGTCCTCTAGCCTTTGGATTATATATCTACCTCAAGTAAATGAACTGATCCAAAAAACAGCAAGACAAGCTGATTCCTGGTTACTGCTGTGAAGCACCTTTCTAAGATCTTCTAAGTCCTCAACCATGAAGCAGCGGAGTCACATCCGATTGTTCTGACCCTTGTCGCTTTTTGATTGTGCGGTCGAAGGATGAAGCTTTCCTTCGGCCGTGCCACGGAGCTGGCAGACAGTGCACCATTTTTTGGGGGGGGGGGGGTTTAATTAAAGCTGTTCTGGAGTGCCGCTGTGTAAACTGCGGAGTATCACCATGAATACCAGACAGCAGCGGCCCTGTGTCCACCAGCAGGCTCAAATTAACAACGCCGAGACAGGGTGCGATGTTTGCTGTTTAGCTAGAAGGGGTGCTTGCTAATAGAAACATAAATGCCTGTTGGTTATATGTAGTTTTTTTAAGGTGTATATGAAGCCCAATGCTTCTCAGTAGTCTTGAGAGATTATTATTATTATTATTTCTTATTATTATTATTGGAATTATCTGGAATAAATCATTTTCCAAGTTCTTGGTATGGACTTGCAAGCTCAGTGATTTGTGCCGTAATATTCCAAAACCGTTTTTGAGATCAAATAGTACTGACTAGCTTGTATCATCAGTTACATCACCCAGCCGCTGACATTTCCTGACATTATTCTGGAACATTCTGCAAGTGTGTGACAGGACAAAACTCTGCTGCAGTTTAGCTTCTGGCAAGGTTAGTTCTTGAGACATATCCCCCCCCCCACACACACACACACACACACACATTACACCAAAGCTGCCTGTCCCCGCACTGCCGTCCTCGTCCTCTCCCTCTCCTCCTCGTCTGCCAACATAGTGCAGGGAAACTCGTAGCAGGTGTTACAATGGAGGTACGATGTAACCCCCCCCCACACACACACACCACTGCCTTCTAACTATCAGTGTTATCCTGAGACCCCCCAGCACCTGACTTGATGCCCAGCCTGCTGCGGTTTCGTTTTTCAGGTCGGCCCAGTTCGAGCACACGGTTGTGATCACGGCGGACGGCGTGGAGGTTCTGACGAGGCTGCCGCGTGAGCCCTGAGTGAAAGCGGGCCGAAGGGCACCGGTGGACGGGAGGGCGGGCATTTGCATAAAAAACTGGGGTTGTTTAAATAAAAAACTGGCCATTTATAAATAATAATGATGATAAAAACTGGCACTGATTTTTGTGTAGTTTTTTCGTTTTCTTCATATAAATGTAAAGTAGTACCAGGACGCAGACGCCCATTGGCGTCCGGAGCCCGAGGCATTGAGGTCGGAGGCCCGAATGTATCCGAACGTGCCCCGAATGATTGGTCGATCTCAGATGTTTTAACAGCCATGCTCTGAGAATCGGGGTCAAGCCGGATGTCTTTAAGGTCCTAGCAACGGTAACGACACTACCTTAATTTTGTTGAATTTAAATATAAAAAAGTAGACGTCAGGGCATTGTATTCGAATCGCAATAAAGCTGTAAATATTTAAAATGCACATCGACTTGTTTATTAAACCAAATACGCCACTGAACAATAAATTACACTTTATACGAACATATTTTATGAAGAAACATTTTAATGCGTGAAAGCATTTTTGCGCGGCCTTAGATATCTTAGATATTTTTTTTTATATAAATGAAATATTTAGTTCTGATCTATAGATGACAAATTGCAGTCGTATTTCACAGAATAATAGGCCTACTGTCTGTTATGTGTATTATTCCTATATGCCGAAGGTCAAGATAATTGCTTTTATTGCTTTTGACAACATTCGATGAACTACTTAATATCGAAATATATTAAATTGCTTGAAAATTGATAATTTACAAGACCGGGTATTTTTTAATAAAGTATTTTTTAGTTCTGGTGATCTGTGAAATATCAAAAACACCGAAATCCACTTTAACTCGTTTAGAGTACGTAAGAAAAATCGGTTTTATACGTCACGTTAACGCTAGAATTTTCTAAACACGTCCAAAAGTTGTTTGTTCTGCGCCTTTGAGTTCAATTATGCAATTAGGCTGGTAATCACAGTGACGGAATTTAACTGCCTTTAATCTGTTATTCATGTGGAGAGTTTCAACAACCGGTGGAAAGGACAAGTGCTTCAGTATTTATTTCATCCAGGCGACGCGCGAACGCGATGCGAGGAATGAACTGAAGATTCCTGGACCTGCATGGCAGCGCCGACACTTGCTCAAGTGCCTAAGGACAAGGATTAGTGGTTTGTTCGTTTGCTTTGTTTTTTTTTTTCTTATTCAATAGCAGCAATATTTGCCATTAATATTTATTTGCGAGTTAGTTATTTAATCGTGTTTTTTCCCCCAAACGAAATGTAACCATTTTAAGAGACTCGCGTTGTAATAATGATCATATTATCATACAATAAGGATACTGCTGTCGTGTTTGTGATGTTTCATTAGAAATTTTATGATCACAATTATCAGTGTTTTAAACTCCTTTAAAACTATTACATTTTCAATATATTACGTTATATTATTGATTATATTTTATGCTAATTTGTTGCTTATGATATGTTACACTCTTTACGCTATGACCGATTCATTATACAAGAGTGTTTTACCCACTGCTGCGGTAAGGGGACTAAGCGCATTTAAGACTGCTGTAGATATGATCACAACTGCACCGAACTGCACTGAAGCCTTTTGTAGTACTGTCCCGTTCTACAAGCAGCGTTTATTTGTTGTTTATACACATCTTGGACAACTTGTTATTCCTTTGGGCCAGGTCATTAAATTTCTATTCGGTGTTATCAGCACTGTCCAACGGACACGAGTCTGAATCTGTTTTTTATGACATGATTTATTTGCTGAAATTATGATAAAACTACGGGATCAGACATACATAGGGCTATCGCATTCACAATAAAAATATTTTTCTCAATATGATTGAAGTAAATTGCAATTTACTAATGGCAAATTATGTGCTGTCATTAAGCAGATTATTCAATTAACAACAACTGCTAGACTTATGTGAATAAATGATATATAGTCATTTTCAGAAGGTGTCATATTACTCCACACATAGCCTGTGCATGAATTCATACTGAATGTATTACGCATAGGCGTGTTTTTTATTATCATTCATTTGCCAGGTGAGACAGAACAGTAGTTAACTTTGCGTTGCCTATAACGCAATATTGGCTATGGGGTGCTTGTGTGCACGTATAGGATAAAGACCTTTTCAGTTTCTAAAACGAGGACAACAACTATGCTGTTATCGCCAGTGGCCGTGGCTTTGGGAGATGTAAAGAAAACACGTGATACCGCGTCTTTAATTTAAATTTAGTTTTACATTATTAAATTAGCGCTGCGAGCTTTTTTTTCTGCTCGTGTGATTTCGAGTTACCTCTTGACAGCGCCAGAACTTAAGGTTCAAACCCAGGTACGCATTCACTGGCTGCTGAAAGGTAAACGAGGACCGCATGTTGCTTGGAGTGTTAAATACATGGCTAATTATGCATATGAAAATTAAACATCAATGTTATGCTAATATGACTGGCCTCAGCTGGGAATCGGCGCACTTGAGATTACATTTAATCATGTGAATCGGTAGTAATATCTGCATCTGCACGTGTTAACGCTCCCAAATCAAGAAACAGTTAGCATTTGTTATCTAATCTGCGGGAATTTTTAAGATGCACATTAATGGGGGGTATTGATTTTTTTTTTCATTTGCAGGTATTACTGTTTAATTGACCTAAATGTGTCCGTGTTTCTGGCTACATTTTCTTTAAGTAAACAATGTAACCCATCTGCTATGTTACTTTTCTTGTTGTTCGCTTGCTTGTTTAGTTTTGTCAATTTCCAGTAGTAATGTTTTCATGTAGGAAAAATTACCCCCGCACTTCCAATTCGGATCGGATTTGTCAATGTTTGCAAAAACTGTAATATTTGGAGATTAAATAGTTAATTGTAATTAAGATTATAAAATTGTCTGTGTCAGAAGTTTGCGGAGTCCATTTCACTACACGTCAACCGCAACAAATTCTGTATGTCCTGGAGAGTATGACGGCTGTTCGCAGATACATAACGTTTTCCCACAGGAATGCCTTTGGATTTAAAACAATTCCGATTGGCCTGCTGCCATCTCTTTGTAACACATATCCAGCGCATTTCATTATTGAAATATCAGACTTGGCTCTCACCTACAACGCGTTTCTTGAGTTTCTCGGGTTCTCCGGACCCAACCCAGTATCGCCAATCGGAGCCGTTCTTGGAGCGAGTGGACCAATCAGCACAAGCTTTTGATGAATATTCATAAGCACCCAGTTCAAACCTTTCAGGCGAGTTTCTCTAGATCCACAGCCTCATGCTTAGACTTTTCTCGGAGACAAACTGAATTTTCTTATGAATGGATAGTGAAAAACCCAGATCACCTTATATTTGGACCCATCCTTTACTGAGATCACAGAGGAGAATAGGAAGCAGGGAATCGACTTGAGGAGATGACAATGACCACGGTGCCAGAAGGTCTTAATAACCCTGTCCCAGGAAAGACCGTTTTTATGGAATTTGGGCCGTCAAGTCAACAAATGTCGCCGTCCGCCTTGTCTCACGGACACTACTCCATGCACTGTTTACATTCTGCCGGACATTCTCAGCACGAAAGTTCGTACGGCACAGCCTCACCTTTCCCTAGATCTCTGGGTTATCCTTATGTTAATTCAGTCGGGAGTCATTCTTCGAGTCCATATATCAGTACCGTACAGTCCTATCAACACAACACAGCATTAACGCAGACACGGTTAGACGACACAGGTAAGAACGCCATTATTTTTAGTATTTTTGACGGAGCTCAGGTGATGGAGATATATAGTTTTGCTCGACCCACCCAATGCGCGTTGTATTGTCCAGACGCTCGCGTATTAGTGCTGGTAATTATTTATTGCGTAATGCTACAAACAATGTATGCAATTAGGGGTAATTATACCTAAAATACAGCTTGCACAAGTTACACAGTAATGTTCGTCTCTTTGACGCAACATCTACTGAGATGTTTCTTGAAATGCCTTTTCTCTCCTTTTAAAAGCAGGACCAGATGCAGAAAAAAACACGGTGGTGGAAGGAGGTGAAGTACGGTTCAATGGGAAAGGGAAAAAGATCCGCAAACCCAGAACTATATACTCCAGCTTACAGCTACAAGCGCTGAACAGGCGATTTCAACAGACGCAGTACCTGGCGTTGCCCGAGAGAGCGGAGCTTGCTGCTTCGCTGGGACTGACGCAAACGCAGGTAAGCGCAATTTCGATTAATATTCATCATTCAAAAGAAAATATTAATTTGCGGGGCATATCCATTTTTTTATTAAGCACTAAAATTAATTATCCTTTTCGCCTAACCTGTTTTTATCAAGGAGCAGCCCCTTTCCATAAAATACATTTTTTCAAATGGGTGATTATATTTTCGCTGTTTTTATAATGTTTCCCGTTTTAGCTATGACAGTGTATGTCGGGACATTGTGGACTTTGCATTTTAAATGATTTTTATTTAATTGCCATTCTCTTATTTGAATATCTTGTCATACAATTTTTAAAAAGTGCATTCCTTTGTCGCTGTTATAAATAAATGGGCCTATGTGAAAACTGTTCGCTGTTAACAAGTGTCTGCCGAGTAAATACATATTTGAATTATAACGCATTTTTGGCGTAAGTTACACACCATACATTTTATGACGTATTCGAACGTCTTTCCTACTGTTTGCACACTGACACCGGTTTATTTTTGCAGGTAAAAATTTGGTTTCAAAACAAACGATCGAAGTTCAAGAAAATCATGAAACAAGGCGGTGGTGCCATTGACACAAGCAGCATGGCCAATGGCCGAGGCCTGTCCACCGGCTCCCCGTCCATGACACCAGTATGGAATGCTTCGTCTACTGTGAAAACGTCGGCGGCCACGCCGGGTTCTTACATTCCTGGTTACACATGGTACCCCACTGCTCAAGACACCATGCAGCAGCCGCAGCTGATGTGATCAGGAGCCGTGAATAGCGCCCCGCCCCCCCGTGGAGCCGTGGATTGTCCAAATCAGGGGATCCTGGGCCGACAGCGGTCCTGCACCCCGGGCCTTCGCAGGCCAAACACAGATGTAATACGGAGCTTGTTTCCAGTGCTGACTGATTATGTTTAAGCCTAATAACGCAGACGGTCAAGTCAGAGAACAGTCCAGCAGCAAACGGAGTGAAGAAATTCTGCCAATGGAACTGTCCATAAAAAATTGAATAAATTGTAGTGAAACACTAAGGTCTGATGCTTGTTCTCGCTCCTTAGATAGACATTCAATTTTAGGCCTATCTAAACATTTCCTGGTCACATTTTGACCAGGAAAAATGCTTGTTTTGGTACATGGTTTTCAACGAAAAACGTGCAGTAAAACAATAAGCCTGGCTTAGAGGTGCTGATCAGCTGGCCTGTGTCATCAGTCGTGTCGTGGAAATGGCTCGAACAATACAGAGCGAACGCTTCCGTGTTACTCACCTTTGCTTGTTCTGTTAAATTAGAATTACAGCTTTGTCAGCCTTCTTGAATACAGAAGGCGAACATTAACAGAAATATACATCCATCGGCTGTTGATGAAATCTGTCTTTGTTTTTGTTTTGTAGATATTTTAAATTATTTTGAATGAAATCCCCCGAGTCTTTGTATGTTTGTATTATTTATAATAAAGCGTGAATGTGTTGCTGGGTTCAAACAGTCGCGATCGCCTCCATCCATCTCTTTTTAATGCCGCACTGGTGCAAGTAGCACTCACCACTTACCATAATGTCATACAGTAATCATTTTATAGTTTTAAATAGCGATAATATAGGTCGACTTGAAGGGTCTTTTACACATAAACATCGGTAATGCGGATATGGATTATTATTGCAACCTGGGGCATATTTTGAGCTGATTGTGTATATCGCATTCATAAACGGCTTTTATTACATTTTTAAAAATGCCTGTGGCTGTGTATGTCTTGCTTAGTACAATGGAGTTTGACCTTTTGGTCTGGATGTGTTGACTATAACGAGCTGGTGTTGCCTCCGATTCTCTAAGTTTAATTTTATAAATATTAGATTATTTTATTGTTTTGTAATATCATTATAAGTAATATTGATTATTGTATACATAGTGTGAACAGATTGAAAACAGTGAAACTACTATTTTGCTAGCCTGCTACAAAAACTTAACGGTGAGAAGTCCACGTCTTACATTGATTTGAACATCTATTTAGTCACTATTACTGTTGTTATTGTTATATAGGCTTATTATTATATTATATTATATTCGGACAATAAAAATATATACCTTAAATACAACTAATGTAATTTATACGTTGTTTAATTAAGGACAATTTATAGCAAAATAAACCCCACTGTTATGGAATTTTGTTTAAGCTAATGCTGATTCCTCACCCCCTATTCTCTTTGACGCATTGATGCATATCATTATTTTAAAACATAATGCAAATGTTAGTTTATTAATTATATCTCTGTTTCGTAATGTGCTGCTTATCCGCTGTCGTGGTATGAGAAATCTCTAAATCCATTCAGTCGGCTCAGCCTGTACCGAAGCTTACATCGAATTGTATGACATTGTAACTCCGACAGCAGTCAAATTGCAGGTTTCCTTTCAGTTTTACTTAGGCACTATAAACTCCTTTCTCTTGTGGTTTGGACTAGCTCTGTTTTGTCGCTGAATGCGAGAGAGCGCTAGTGTGCGTTAAGCGAATAATTGGGCGATGAGCAGGTGCTGTAAAGAAAGACAGCGGTTTGGGGGGGGGGGGGGGGGTAAAATGTAGATCAGTAAAAGTGAAAAGTTCAAAGGCGCGCTTGTTAACTGCGCTCCCCTCCAAACATACTGCGGGGCCGAATCGGACGAGGCGCGTGTTAACTCAATTAGTGCTTAATAAAAGCAATTAGTAGAGACGATTCCGCATTTCATGAACGCGTAAATGCGCGTACATTTACGCGTGCATGGGTATGACAACGCAAAGGAGTACATTTAATCATTTTCATCTTGGGAAATTTAGTAGAGAGATTGTGGCCTGTGATTTTCTACAAGAAAAATCAGGCCGTAGCGCTGATGGCTGGCGATTCAAGATTTCTTAATATATATGTATATATATATATATATATATATATATATATATATAATCTTCAGTGTGGTTGGTTGTATTCTGTTTAAAAGATAAAATTATCCACATATTTTGCATGGTTTCATAACGTATTAATCGTGACCATTCGGTTAAAACTCTTCATTAAGACTCAGGCATTAACGGCGTTACCATTTATCTTTTGTGTCCGAATGTTTCTCGACTATCTTTTGCTGTTAGTGCATACATGTCTGGCGCTTCGTAGTTCTGACCCATTTTGACACACGTCCTGTGTGGTCAGCGAACATTTTCATTTTCTGGAGCTCACTCTATCAGAACCGGAAACGCAACATCATGTTCCCCAGAAAACTGTTAGCAATCACCGTGGCTGCAAATTACCCTCGGGCACCATGTTTGGACATCTTTCTATTTTCTGCTTTAAGAAAGTATTTTTATTACTAAAACAAAACAAAAATCTGGCGTCCGCATTGACGAAGACGTCCACCGTTGTTAGCTAAATAATTCTATGAATGTGAAAAGAACATAGATTCCTTTCGAAAACCAACTGTGTATCATGTATGTCGTTTATTGTAATTAGAACATACACGAGGAATAATACCGACAAAATGTTAAATAAATACAGTTTAACTGATCGCTTAGTTTATGACTATATGTTGTGTATTTTCTTAGTGCTAACATCGGCCTTTTAGTTTGCGTTAAACAAATTCTAATTTTGTACGTTTTGCAACGGAGTAAGTCCCAGGAAATTTTACATTTTTGGTGTAAAACTGTTCTATCTGCCTTTTAAGTAGGGCCTAGGCTATTTACTCATGATTTTAGACTATAAGCCTACGTTCAATACTAATCCGTTTAAGAGATTTTTGTATGTACTTAGGGTTTGCATTTTGACTTTTCTATCGCTGAGGAACTCATAATATTGATTAAAGTTATGTATTTAATTCGGTTTGATATTTAATTAGTCCATTATTTGTAGTCATGCACCCTTAGTTCTGGGTAGTTTTATCTGAAAGAAAAAACAGAAGGTTTGAAGCCACTCACTGGCGGTCTTAAAATTGGGTCTATTTTTTGGATTTACCTGTAAATAAAAAATCTATTTCCCCCCTCTCTTTAAAAGATATCACACGGGTCTTAATAAAAGAAAAAAATCCAAATTGCTCGGGCCTCCCGCTCGCGCTGCGAAGCGCGCGTGCAGCTGCACACCCGAGTGGGTCACCGTCATTTCACTGTATTCTACTCTTGATTACAAGCCGAGCCCATCAAACGCAACATAATTACAGTAATTTTGGCTTTATTTATTCTAATGCAGTTACCCATCTCTGGGATAATTATGAGCAATTTTTTCTTCTCACAGGGAATCTTTTTGCATTAACAAAAGAGATAGCGCACTGAAAGGCAAATTTTGCTGTGCATTGGAAAAAAAATAAGTGAAATAGGTGATCTGCCATCTCTTTGCCGTTCTCTTATATTTAAGTCCCGGCAAATTGCTTGCAGGTGTATACCGTGGAATTGTCAATAGGAAGAGGGCTCAGAATTAGCAAAAGCACAATGTTAGAGTGATGAAGGCAGCGCAGAGAAAATTGCGGAACAAGAGAAGCCCTATTTTCTACTCCCTTCCATTTCCATTCTGCAGAAAACCTTTCACTGCTTTTAATCTAAAATCAAAGACAACCCTCACATATCCTCCCGGATAATTGCTTCGTAGTGCCATAAAATTATATTTTCTTATCAGAAAGTCCGAATTTCCTTCAAATGAAAATGTCAGTATTGGACTATAAGAACATTTCTTTTAGCATACTTGTGGTCACAGACCATAGTTTATTAATGCATTTAAGACACATTTCACACATTATAACTAAGTATAATTATACGCGCAGACACCGCACACTCAGTCAACATGTTATGTATATATAACTTATACACAAAACAGTGACGACAGCCTTTCCTAGCTGAATATTAAACATGTCACTTAAGATCTTCAGTAATTAAAAAGCTGGAAACGGCATTCTTACCTCAGTCTCCATTACACTGTTGCAATCAACCGCGAAGGATGGTTCTTAGCTTGCAAAAATTCACCGCGCATTGCGGGTAAATCAAAGACACAGATCGTCCTAAGGCATAGTTTGAAAACATTAGTGGATTCCCATAAACTATCTCTCATGCATGCACCGCTGTGTGTCAGAACGACACTCTTCGGAATATGACTGAACATTTCGGCTATATTGCCTCTCTTTATAGCTGATGGAAAAAATTGCAGATTATTAGCATAAATGTTTACTCTTCATTACGTTGATGACATTGTGCACTCGAGATCTTCGTAATCTTCGGGAAAATTATGAGTAATTTTTAAAAAATTTAAAGCAGCAGTTACTATGCAATTCAGGATAATTCTGCGTAGGCTCCAAACGGATATAATTATCGAGGAGTCAAGATGTTATGCTAAAAAGTATGCATTGATATTCCCATTTATTATGTACATACAACTTTGACAATGTTGATGCTTGAAATAGCTGGAAATTGTCTTACGTAGAAATTACAGTCCATATTAGGACGTCTAAAATTGCGAAAAATTATATAGTAATTGCAGGTTTTCAAATCTGAAAGCCAAAACGCTCAAACTAGAGCAAATGTGGATGAAATTACAGACCAGACTATAAATTAGGCAATGGCGTCTGGCATTTTCCGGAAGTGCAAAGACACATCTAGGCTAACCTGTTTGGGGGGAATTTACGCAGAAGGGGCCGCTCCACCAAGAGTGATAAAATCATAATATGAAATATTAGCACCAGCAGTATTTCACAGTTTTTAAAATTTCAATTAGCTTTAATTCGAATTAAAATATGAATCATTCTTTAATTTGATTTAACTTCAAACGGCTTATGGGGAAATGCAAGAATATGTGAATGAAATAAGAAAGAAGCAGCAGGAATAGCTGCTATAGTGAGTCACAAAATTGTGTATTAAAGCGAAGAGAATATAGAGCCAGCCAGGGCGCCTCGTTCAGGGGGGTTTCGGAAGCGCTGTAAACGGCACAGGCCCGGCGCCCAGCGATGCTGAAGCCTAAGCCAAGTACGAGAAGAAGCCGAATCCGTCGACTTTTAGCGTATATCAAAATACTATATGACTGAAAAGCTGTTTATTGCAGTTCTGACTGTTAATGGAGCTGGATGCTAGATTGTGTACACAGTGTATTCCATTATGTTATGCGTTTTGCTATTGCATGGCTAAATTCAGAAATTCACAGCTCCGGAGTACAAGTTTCATAGACTTTAAGAGGAAAGCTGAGCTCTCCTGTGCACAATTGTCTTATTCTTGTGTCGGCAATGGTCATCGAAGGACAGGAAAGAATATAACCAAGGTGAACAATTAAACCTTAAATGATCAGTTGGCATTAACTGTCTAAAATGTGCATATACATATAAAAATGACTTCATGTGAAGTGGTTTCCTGGGCATTTAGAAAATTAAAATATGTGTTTTATTTTCTGTTGCCATTGTTTATGGTTTTATAAAAAAAATAAAGCTTTATCTGTGTTCTAGGAGAAGGATCAGGCGGGTCTTGTTGTGTGCGAGTCATCCGGGAGCTGTGAGAAATGTTTCCATCTTGGTGCGCTCGGGGCGGTTTTGGGCATAGACTTTGGCTGCGGATAGTTAATAAAAATTCTGAGGAAAGGCGTAGTGACTCCAGAGAGTCTGAAGGGCTGAGCCCTGCCAAACGCCCTCATCTCCCCGCTCGCATGCCAAGGCGTGTTACGCTCTTTCAACCACACTCTCTCACACTGCGCTCGAAATACACGGGCTCGGGTCTGTCGATCATCTTGCCCGTATCGTATTCTGCGAATTTCATCTATGCACACCAACACGTATATTATTTAGACGTTGCCGGATGTCAGAAAACACCACGCAAATCCAAAAATGTTGGGTCTTCCCGTCTGATTCGTATAAAGACCCGTAACGGGAATCTCAAAGCAAAAAGAATATTTTAAGACTTTTTTGTGTTCCAGTTTTACAAGAATATTATATTAAATATGCAACCCATATTTTAAAGACTTAAGGACTGGTAAAATGTAAGAGAAACTCAGCCGGCGTCAGTGCACAAAGGCATCCAGCCAGAATCCTTAGTCTGCCGCGTGGTACGTTTGTAACGCAAGAAATGGTAGGCTGTATTCTGACCTCATTCCAGAGCACTATAGATGATTAACACAGTCAAGTAAACCAGCCACTACTGTGTGTGTATGTGTAAGATCAGTTTTTGAACAATAAACTGGCTTTCATTACGTATAATTGAAAATTGAGTATGTTTCATACCACGATTGTTACGCAACGTGTTTACAGCGTATATATATATATATATTAGCCTACAGATACATACACCAGCGCACACATACACAAATGTACACATACACAAGTATATGCAACAATTACGCTTTATGAACGGAATCGCCCCTTTAATTAACACTAAATGAAAACTTCACCAACGCATATAAACGCGACATTCTAGAAAAACCAGCAATTCCGGATATAAAAAAAATCAGGTAAAAAAAAATCAATATTTCTACACATTCCATACAATTTCCAATGTTCTCCACTTACCTTATATACAAATATATAACGTATATATAAGGAAAACAGCTCCGGTAGCCAACATCAGCATACAAAAACATTTACGTTTGACAAATATTTGAGGTCATTTTCAAAAGGCACCTATACACTTTGACGTCTGCTACATTATATTTATTGGTTCTGGTGCAAAACTATTTTGCTTGAGTTATGAATGAAATATCCACCCGTGAAATGCATGTCATAAGTACTTTGGCTATTAGTGGTCCATAAATGTGCGTCTGTTTTAGTATTTTCGTCCCCGAAAGAAATACAATAAATAAACTCATAAAAATATAATTTAATTTTCCCCCCAAAATACGTTACAGGCCATTTTCAGCAGTATGTCTATAGAAGCTGGCACCTACACCAGAACATCGCTCGGCGCTTCATTCATTGTTTCCTTCTTCCCGTCTGTCCTTAAACATTCGTTTGCGAATTCGACATCCACATGGCGAAGCAGTTATAAGCGACATCAAGGAGTTTCCATCTCCCGGGCGGTGCCGCGGCCACCGGGCCGTCCTAAAACATCGGCCCCGCGCTCACCGCGGCGCTATGGTGATGCTGCAGGACAGAGTTCGGCTGCAGTTGCGCGGAGCTGGCCGCGGGGTACCAGGAATAGCTCGCTAAACACGAAGGGGACGCCGCAGGGTCGCTGGGAGCCGCGGCCGGGTTCACGCTCTTCATTCTTTGGTCCTGAGCAAAGTCCCAGGCGCCGGACGGCGGGGAGCTGCTGAGCGGAGACTCGCCGCCGGCCACGTGCTGCTCCGCAGGGATTTCCCCACTCTTCCACAACTTCTTGAATTTCGAACGGCGGTTCTGAAACCAAATTTTTACCTGCGAGAAGGGAACAAAAAATTAATAAAAAGTACTGTTATAGGCAAGCATACTCGGGGGAGGGGGGAAAGCTGGAAAGCAGCGGACGCGTCAGAGAATGCCAGTGCGGGGGATTTATTCGTGATCTATTCGTATGAAAAGCGAGCGCGCATAATTGCACTTAAACACACCTCCGCTGATGGGGAATGCAATGATTACCAGCGCCAGATCGGCCTTTAATCGCGTCATATTGCCAATGTAGTCTGTAGTATATAAGAAAGTTATAAGTCATAGTCAGCGATTACAGAAACGCTTGCTGAATTATGCCAGCCCTGCGGACCGTGCCACACACATCACATCGATCCTGACGCTTTTGCCCGCAAAAAGACGGCTCTGGCGTCATTACCTGAGTCTGTGTGAGGCCGAGCGAAGCTGCGAGCTCGGCTCTTTCAGGTAAAGCCAAGTACTGCGTCTTTTGGAACCTTCTCTGAAGAGCAGCAAGCTGGAAGCTGGAATAGATGGTTCTGGGCTTCCTCACTTTCTTTGGTTTCCCGTTGACCATCCGGATTTCGGGTTCGCGTTCTTCTTTAACTGATGATCAAAAAAAACATCAAACATCAACATCAAATATGCAGCCTATAATCCAAAACCACCCGCCACAATAGCAAATGAACTTGCAAGCCCGATCTGCAAAGTATAGACACTGAAATGTGATTTACCTGAATCCGTCGGTGGAGGCGAAGAATTGGAGCCGAAGGAGCCGTAGGTGCCATAAGGAGTACTGAAACCGGCGTCGTACGATTTGCTGTTGTATATGACATTGTTGATAGCACTGTTGTGATACTGATAAGAACCAAGTTGTCCATAAGGCGCCGCTCCGCAGTGTCCCGACTGCTGGTTGGTGTAGTAGCTGCTATCCGTCGCTGTCGACACTGGTAAAGTCGGTGATTCCTGCGATTTATGCAAGCTGTGGTAGCTGTTTGAGGTAATGTGGTTCGAATGCATATCTGTACCAAGACTATCAAAAACTCCAGTCATCGTCGGCTATTAAAAAAACAAACAAACAAACAAACAAACAAATAATATGTAACGCGTCAACTTGAACACTGTGCGATCGAATGGTTAAGTGTCCTGGAAAACATACACATCAACAAATTGCTTATCGATAACAGGCGTTAAATCGCTTGAATAGCATCCTTGTGCCCATTAAGGAAATAGACGAGACAATGTCTTCGAACAAGACCCGTGATTGTCTGCTGCCAAAGATGCTGGCAGGCGGGCATTTATCCAAGGTCACGTGGGAGGCCGAGCCTCGCCGACCAGCGGCAGCCAATGAAGAATGTTACGTAGGCCTTCTGCGGCTTACATTCTAGCGCGTCTGTGCGCCTTACACCCGTACGCTCCGCTTCTCCCATCGTCCATATTTATAACACCACACGATAGCATTTCCATGATACGCGCAAGGAGGAATTTCAGTCAGAATCCCAATTCACTTAATTGGCCAGGTACAACTGCACGTACTAGGAACTTGCACGTAAAAAGGCCACCAATAATCTTTCATTCGTTATAGTACGCATTCTGTAAAGCCCTGTTTTTTGTGCCAATATTTAACTGATTTCTGAATTATATATATATATATATATATATATATATATATATATATTCTCTTTGTTGTCATTCACTGATGGAACGATTTACAGAATGTTTACAAAAACTTACAAAAATAAACCTTTAAAACAGTTTCGGAATAGCATAATGGAGGCAGATGTAGTTGCATGTGTGCGCCATCTCTCGGCGTCAAGCAGGCGTTTATCTCATAACCAGGCAGACACGGACTAATCACCGAAGGCGCCAGGCCTTCCAGCCCCACAGGTGAGCAAAACAGTAATTAAAACCCACAAAAATGCCAGTGCCTGAATACCTACCTGAACTTTATCCGACGTGTGTCACACACAACAACCGACAAATAAAACAAAAATACACTCCATATATACACACGGTGCATTATTTGAATTCCCTTTCAGCGAAGTAGTTGATTAACGAAAGAGAATGTGATTAAAAATGAACAATAAATGGAGCACATTTTGACTTTAAAATTATTATAATGATGTTTGAAAATTCCGAACAAGTCTACGGCATAAGTCTCCGATTCATTTTTTACATAGCGTATATTAATAAGAAATGCATTTTGGGGTCTTTTGCCGCACGATTGATTCATGTGCTTGTTTCATAATAACACATGATGTTCAACTGCCACCTGCCTGCAGAAATATAAAGATTTTTGTATTTTTTTATTACGTATGCCCGTAGCGCCCTCCAGTGGTTTGTACTGTGAGTAACTACGAGCCTAATGCCAAGCTTCGATCTTTACAGCAACACAACAACGTACTGTTACTGAAAAACCTATTTGAAAGATCCAGTAGATACATCGCATTAAGGGCGTAGATTTGCTCTGGACATTGGTGGGGACCTGTGACTAAGTGAATTAAATTATTCGTGGGGACATTGCAATGGTCGGAGGATATTGGTGGGGACACGTCCCCTCCGTCCACCCTAAATCTACGCCCCTGCATCGCATACTCGTTTAACTGAATTAGTAATTTTAATAAGTTGACCGGTCAAAATTAATAACATATACAGTTAAATGTACAGTTAAGACAAATATAAAACTATAACGTAGACTATAAATTAGCGCAAACGGCGCTCGTTGTTGTAACTCCTGCGCGCATTTTCAGTACGTAACAGGGTTGTGCACCCTTCAGAATGACCATGAAAATGAAATGCAATTCATAAAACTGCTTGAAAACGTTGCAGAATCGTAATTAGAATTTGAATACAAGGAAGCAGAATTAAAATGGGAGCCATTTCACATACATTTACATACATAGTGTAACAATACAGCTTAATATATCAAATTACACAGCACGTTAACATAAACAGCACACACAGACACCCCGCGAATACGAATATTTACGGAAATAGAAAGTAGAATGCACCCTGTTGGACCACCTGACTGAAAAGTCTGTGCAAGTCAATGAATGCCACATTTGACGTGCTGCCTAAAGAATAAATAATTAAATAATACATAATACATAAATAAATAATAATAATTTCGTGTACGATGTTGGACTTCATACGGCCATACAAAGTAACCCTTTCACAACCCTATCCATCTGACAATCTAGATATTTAAAAGAAAAAACTATTGCAGACCCCTCACAAATGATAACACACACAAAAAGTTAAATATGCAGAAACAATAAACATGGAAAATATGATTGCATTGAATTGCTTCGAATTGAAATGGTTTAAATTTGTCTTACTGTCATTTCAATTCAGTGCCTTACAGTCAATTCAAAATCATAAGAACATAAGAACATAAGAACTATACAAACGAAAGGAGGCCATTCGGCCCATCAAGCTCGCTTGGGGAGAAC
>JAODKN010000001.1:31013108-31058140 GCA_026774425.1 Petrocephalus zakoni
AGTTGTCTGCTATGCAGGTCCCCTCCCCCTTAGTCTCATGGATTATGGACTATCTGACAGAAAGGCCACAATACGTGAGGCTGTAGGGCTGTGTCTCCGACACAGTACTGTGTAGCACTGGAGCTCCTCAGGGAACAGTACAGTCACCGTTTCTCTTCACTATGTATACATCCAACTTCAAATACAACACGGAGGGCTATCATCTGCAGAAATTTTCAGATGACTCAGCTATAGTTGGATGCATCAGTAATGGAGACGACTCGGAATATAGGAAGGCGGTGGACAGTTTTGTTGAATGGTGTGAGCTGAACCATCTGCAGCTCAACATCAACAAGAGCAAGGAACTGGTGGTTGACCTAAAAAGACTATGGTCTCCTGCTACTCCCCTGTCCATTGGGGGGGTGGACTAGGAGATCGTTCAGGACAACAAGTACCTTGACATCCACTTAGACAGTAAGCTGGACTGGTCAAAGCATTCTCTGGCCACCTACAAGAAGGGTTAAAGTAGGATGTACTTCCGTGGCAGCATGAAAGTGGCAGAGGCCAAGAGGCTCAACAAACTGATCAGGAAAGCGGCTTCTGTAGTAGGTGAGGAACTCGACAGCTTGGAAATGGTGGCTGATCATCCGCTCCACAGTGTGGTGGCTGATCAGAGAAGCACTTTTAGCTACAGGCTGACTAGCATTAATTGACTAGCAGTGAGGGTAGCTCCAATGAACCATCCACTCTGCTGTATGTGCGCTGCATCCAGTTTCCTGACGTCAGTTGCCAGCTCCCTAGTTTTGCTGATATTAAGAGACAGGTTGCCAGGTTGCACTACTCTGCCAGGAGGCTCACCTCCTCTCTGTGGCCATAAGGACTACAGCAGCAGACTCAGAACTGCCCTGTGAAGCGCTGGTATTGAGGATCAGGCTTGAGGAGGTGTTTCTACCAGTCCGCACATGCTAGGGTCTGCTGCTGAGGAAATCCGGGATCCAGTTGTATCTGGAGTCCCAGATCTAGCTGTCTGTGGATCAGCTTGGTTTGGCTGACAGCGTTAAGTGCTGAGTTGCAATGCAGAAATAAGAGCCAGATATAGCTGTTTCTATTGTACAGGTTGGCCAGCGTGGTGTAAAGTGTGTGTGAAATGGCATCTTGAGTGGATCTTTTGGGGCAGTAGGCAAACTGTAGACGGTCCAAACTGTCTGGGATCGGGTGCTCTCATGGCATTTCATGGTTAGTGCCTCGGGGTGTTCACAGTCCTGAAGGCAGTTACCTTTGTCTTTGGCATGGACATAATGGTGGTGTTTTTGAAGTAGGCAGAGACAGATGAGCTTTTTAGTGAGAGGTCAGAAATGTCTGTAAAGATAGCAGCTAGCTGTTCACTGCATGTCTTTAAGATGCATCCTGAAATTCCATCCGAACTGGCAGGTTTGTCGATGTTGACTCGGTTAAAAGTCTATTTCACGTCCACCACAGCGATGGTAAAATCGGCATCATGCGGTGCTAGAGGGCCTCCCAAAGGAGGATCTTTGTGAGCTCAAAAGCAGGCGCAACGTGCATCCAGCTGTAAACGTGCATCCAGGGTAAATATTTTTGAAGCTGGCTTTGTTATAGTACCCCAAAGTAATGAGAAGTGCGTTAGGGTGTGCATTCTCACACTAACTGACTATGTGGCGCGCTTTGTTGAGAGAGCTGTTTGCTTCCTTGCGGTGGAATGTAGTCCATGGCTGTGAGCACAGTGGAGATCTCTCCGGGCAGATATAGTGGTCACCACTTGAGCAGTAGATACTGGTCATTTTATTACAGAGTCTTATCTATCTTATTAAAGACCATGAATTCACTGACTTAAAAAAATTCTCCCTTTATCGTGTCACATAAACATTTGCAAGTGCCTCCTGTTCTCTGATTTGCGTCCATCCATCTTTAAACTACCCTTTATGACGGTCTTCAACTAATGTGTCCTTAATTTTTATATAGTTGTGGAAGAAGGCTCTGTAAACAGCAGATAGAGGATATCTCATCTCCTCTTATATTCTTCTGTTTTGTCTTTTCTGCTGTACCATTCTTGCTGTTTGTGGGCATATTAAGTTCAACTTCTTGTTTCCTTTTTAACTTATTGTTAAAATGATACTAATATGATATGATATGATAATATGATATAATACTAATATGATATGATACTAATGTAAGTCTTTGTATGTCATTACACCTCTGCACATCCAAGTGAATTAAAGTAAACTTTTTTTTCCATAATGTATTGCTATTGTGTATTTAGTTTGGTTGTAGACATATAGGCATAAGGTGTACTCTTTTCTTCCAATAGGGGGCAGTGTTTATGTGTTCTTTGCACACAACATACAGAAAGGCACAGCTGTAAGGCATGCTCACGGGCCAGCCACAAGTTTTTGTAAGGAAAAAAGTGATGCACGGTGATTTGAGGGAGACCACAGTAGGTCATGTGCATTAAATGGACGAAGCTTTGCATGCATGTGTACAGTATACAGCTACATTGTGACTGAGTATTAAGCAAGTTCAGCTCTAGTTTACTGCACCCTGTGTTAAGATGCAGGACTGCACAACCTATTTGAACCTGATCAGAACTCAAAGTAAAGTATTTATTCACAACAAAATTTCTGGAAAGTAAATGCATCTATAGATAGACTATCACAACAATCGGTTGAAATTTCCATGGCCCTGAAATGTTTAATGCTGAGAAATCTGCATGGTGTGAAAGACTTACATGGCAATGTGCTATAAATAAGACAGCATTTTGATATTGTCAGCTAGATGATAAAAGCGAAATGACCGAACCGGAAGATGACGCTGTGCTCTAGCTGCTTCAGCATCATCCTGACACCAGACACCCTTCAAACAGGGTTTCAGTTTTGCAGTAATAACCAGAAAGGTTTCCTGTAGATGCACACCTTGAACACCTTATACACACTCCGGTTAAAATAAAACAAAACGTTAAAAATGTGTGCTGGAGTGGTTTCTTTCTTTACTTTGCCAGCAGAGATCTCTGTTCACCTCTTTATTTGCTTGTTTGTCAACTCATAAATGGCAGGTAATTGAAGTTCAGCTAAAACACCGTAACATTCAGTACTCTCATCTACCCTCCCCTTTATATAGGAACCAGATTTTTGGCTATTGCTACAGCTGTTTATCTTGTTCTCAACACCATACAGTACTGTGCAAAAGTCTTAGGCAGTCAAAGAAAATCACATTTAAATTAGCTTCATGTCAATGTAAAAGTGTCAAAGTCTGTCAGCTCTCCACTTCAAAGCCTCTCCTAAGGTCGCCCCAGTATTTGCAGAAACCCTCCAATATACCCATGTTTTTTTTTGACTGGACCACTAGTAAGCTGGTATTTAAGGCAATCAATATCTCATTGAGTTATTAGCTAATTAACTTCATTAGCTAAGTGAGCTGGTGGTGAAATGTACTGAACGCAGTGAACGATGACTGAGGTGCCCCTGGAGAGAAGTTTGGGACCTGAAGCGATGTTCTTCTAGCCACGCAACAAGGTATCGGTGACTTCTGGGCGAGCAGAAGGTATTCCTGTTAGCTTTTATTGTTACCCTTAGTTTGCATATGCTTTAATGTTAATTAGAATTTTTGTTTGGAGTAAATATACACTTACTGCCCAGATATATAGCTTACTGGGGTGAGGGGCTCATGGTCTTTGTTAGCGATATTAGTATATTGGCATGTAACAGAGTAACAGCTATGAAAATAACAAAACTGGAATGAGTTGCACTATCACAATCATTATTTTACGTGTCCTCTCACTTCTGCCTCGCCTCATCCTAAAATTTTTACTGTGCTCAGTTAACAGGCATTTGACTTTAAGAAGAAAAGGAACCACTAGGATACAGTAGTATCTCATCCATGCCATCTTTCAGCTTTGCTTCCTGGGATAACACCCAGGCCTGCACTACATGAGTGCCTATGAATGGATGGATATCATAGACGCATGTTCAGTTTCTGTGTCGAAAAGGGGTCTCACTTTATAATCACGGTCAGTATCTGCTAGCTTGTCGCTCAAGCTGACTTCTCTTAGATTGATTAAATTTTCAGTGTTTAGCTTCTGAAATTAGACTACTCATTAGGTGTGGTACAAAGTGATCAAGCCTTGTGATGGTATATTAGAGTCTGGCATCTTCCTTTTTAAAGACTTGCCCTGTTATTTTGAGAGCCTGAGGTCTGACGTGCTGTTCTTGCTGTGACCAGCCATTTTTTGTTACTTGTTAGATATGGTACATCTCTCTCCCTTTCGTGGGAATCTCACAGCCAAGCCAAGCCTAACCTGGCCATGTGAGAGTCTCAGTTAATAAATATGAATCCAGATCAGCCGTTGGTGTAACTAGGGGTGTATTTTTGCATATGGTTTAATATTATATACTATTTAACTTAGTATATGCAATTTTTTATGTTGGGATTTAACTTTTTGGAATAAAACAAAAAATAAAAATGAAAAAAACAAAGGAATTTTTGACCAATTGCAGAGTTAATGTGTTAGAAACCTTCCAAGCACCATCAGATTTGATTCCTCGCACCCCGTGATTGAATGCAGAATAGGCAGACTGCACAATGTGATTATGGCTGATTAGCATTCAATTTAAATTATTTACATTCTAATTAAGTATTTGGTAAATAAAGGAAATGCCTCTGTAATAGTCTATTATAGTGATCAAATAAAAGCTACAGGCCTCTGAAGTCTTTATTGCTGTGAAATCGCTGCATGCTAAATGCAGGATCAGTTCATCTGATTGAAATACATAGTGTGAAATACTTGAAAAATGTAATTTTATTTCCATAATACCATTATGATAAGCTCAGCTAACTGGTAAGACATAACAACAAGGTGCGTGCTTGCAGAGTTTCTGAATGATCTGGCTGGGACCTTGTACTAATTATAAAGTCTCAAGCCTAGTTTCGTTTTCTTTCCACAGTTAGCAGATTTGGAGGAATGACTAGATGAACAACTTCACCATGTTTTTGGAGGAAACCAGAATGTTAGCACTGACATGGTGAAAACACCATACTTGATTCATATTCAATTCACAGTTTTTGGCCTGTGACAGACCACTGTCTGTGCACTGCTAACTCCTGTTCCACGCTCTGTAAAATAGCTCCCTCTCACAGCTAACTCCTGTTCCAGGCTCTGTAAAACAGCTCCCTCTCACGGCTAATTTCTATTCCACGCTCTGTAAAACAACTCCCTCTCACAGGTAACTCCTGTTCCACGCTTTGTAAAACAGCTCCCTCTCACAGCTAACTTCTGTTCCACACTCTGTAAAATAGCTCCCTCTCACTGCTAACTCCTGTTCCACGCTCTGTAAAATAGCTCCCTCTCACAGCTAACTCCTTTTCCACGCTTTGTAAAACAGCTCCCTCTCACAGCTAACTTCTGTTCCGCGCTCAGTAAAACAGCTCCCTCTCACAGCTAACTCCTGTTCCAGGCTCTGTAAAACAGCTCCCTCTCACGGCTAATTTCTATTCCATGCTCTGTAAAACAACTCCCTCTCACAGGTAACTCCTGTTCCACGCTCTGTAAAATAGCTCCCTCTCACAGCTAACTCCTGTTCCAGGCTCTGTAAAACAGCTCCCTCTCACGGCTAATTTCTATTCCACGCTCTGTAAAACAACTCCCTCTCACAGGTAACTCCTGTTCCACGCTTTGTAAAACAGCTCCCTCTCACAGCTAACTTCTGTTCCACACTCTGTAAAATAGCTCCCTCTCACTGCTAACTCCTGTTCCACGCTCTGTAAAATAGCTCCCTCTCACAGCTAACTCCTTTTCCACGCTTTGTAAAACAGCTCCCTCTCACAGCTAACTTCTGTTCCGCGCTCAGTAAAACAGCTCCCTCTCACAGCTAACTCCTGTTCCAGGCTCTATAAAACAACTGCCTCTCACAGCTATCTCCTGTTCAACGCTCTGTAAAATAGCTCCCTCACACAGCTAACTCCTGTTCAATGCTCTATAAAACAACTGCCTTTCACAGCTATCTCCTGTTCCACGCTCTGTAAAATAGCTCCCTCTTACATCTCTGCCTCTAGGTGTCACTATACTTGTGTGTTGGTGCTGAGTCACTGAGTTCAGCTGGGGTCAGTGGTTTCTCAAAGCTGGAGACATGCCTGTAGCAGAGAGCAGGTAGATAATTCGATGGATATTTGCTGCTTTTTTGTAATGTGACATATAACAAAGGGAGGGATTTTCCCCCCATACACATTAAAAGAATAAGCAACTATTTGTTTCCATTCATTTCAGAAAAGCACTTTGGCGGTGGAGGTGTTTTTAGCCACCCCTGCCCCTCCACACAGTTCATACTGACTTTTGTTTTCTTCTGCATCAAAGGTGAAACAGTTTTCAGACTGACCGATTTTTACTTCGTAGATGGGTGCATCGTTTATATGCCAGAAGCTGGTTAGATTACCATTATCCAATCATGCTGTACTACAGTCAACACTAGCAAAAAAATCTATTTCTGATTGGATCCATTTAAAATTTGTTGCTTCCTGACATTTTCGTCTTGTTTATATTTGTTGTCAAACACTTCACTACATTTTATCATATTTTTTGGGATTATATATAGATTTGTTTTTTATTTTGTCTTGTTATGGTTGACAAAAAATTGTCTGTCTAGCCTCCCAAATTGGGAACCGCTGTTCTAGACCCTGGAGAAGTAGATGAGAGATCATTTCATAGTGATGATAATTTATTGCAAGGCATATTTATATACAAAATGCTGCAGCTCGAATTGTCACCAGGAGCAGGAAGTTTGAAAACATGACCCCTTCACTGGCTTCCTGTTAGGCTAATGACTGACTAGGTAGTTCTCCATACTAGGTAAGTTCTACTTACATATAGGGCATTTAAATGTCTAGTGCCTGCCTGCCTGACAGAATCACTTCAAATTTGCAAATATCGTCCACTCAGATCACAGAATGCAGGTTTTCTTGCCGTTCCACATATAAATAAAGTGACAAATGGCAGTAAAGCATTCTGCTGCAGGGCCCCTATTTTGTGGAATAGTTTACCAGCCTGTGTTCAGGATGCCAAATGGGTCTCAGTCTTTAAATCTTAACCCCCTGTATGCCATTGACCACCCATGCTCTCTGTGTTCCTTCCCACATGTCTGGATGGTGCCCAGGGTGGGCACTATCTGAGCTGGAGTCCTGGTTCAGTCCCATGGAAGGGTGACATTGTGGATGTGACCTAGTAACTGTAACATCATGGGCGCAGACCTCACTGTGCACCCTACATCGGCCAGCGTGGAGAGCTGCCTTATTGATGAACTTTGGCTTTGATCACAGTTTACACCTTGCTTTTAGCAAGCAAGCCCACTCATTCTTTTTCAGTAATGTGAGTAGGCCCTGGGGGGTTGGGCAGCCAGTTGACCTTGGACCCCCAGAGGTTTTCTTTTCCCTGCTTGGGAGTTTTGGGTTCCTCTCCACTGTTGTCACCTGGCTTTCTTTCTTTCTTATCTTAGTCTTTCATTTTCCCTGTTTTTGATTTATTCTCTATTAACAACGTTATAATGTATGACAGCACACCCATTTAATGCACCTTGGGGGTCACTCTGTTGTGAAAGGCGCTATATAAAAATAAATTGAATTGAATTGAATGTACAAGACTTTTTACACTTTTGCTATAAAGGATTCTGTACACCATGAATAAATGTACATAGATCAACATGAAATCTGCTAAATCAACTGCAAGTCACTGTGCACCACTTTCCACTATTCCACCACCTGTGCACTATGCACCACCTCCCACTATTCCACCACCTGTGCACTATGACCACCTCCCACCATTCCACCACCTGTGCACTATGACCACCTCCCACCATTCCACCACCTGTGCACTATGACCACCTCCCACCATTCCTCCACCTCTGCACTATGACCACCTCCCACCATTCCTCCACCTGTGCACTATGAGCACCTCCCACCATTCCACCACCTGTGCACTATGACCACCTCCCCCCATTCCACCACCTGTGCACTATGACCACCTCCCGCCATTCCTCCACCTGTGCACTATGACCACCTCCCATTATTCCACCACCTGTGCACTATGACCACCTCCCACCATTCAGTGTCAATAGTAGGAAAGTTCATTTGGAAAGGTGCTCATTTTGTGAATACTGGTAACTAGGCAGTAACTGGCTGTTAATACTTTGCCTGCCTCACCCAAAGTTCCCTGCTTTTCGGTTAGTCCCGGCGTTTTAACTCGCTGTATTGATCTGCATGACCGTGTGCTGTGGGCATCTTCCTGCAGTTCTTTGGAGCTAGTATGGAAGCTGGTCTCTGTCGTCTCAGGGCAGCGTGCCCCCCACCGCCGGCCGCGTGCCATCTCTCAAATCACCACCCTCTGGTGCCGTACTTGCTGGAGATCTGCACTTGCCCTGCACTGTGTTCCCCGCGCTGGGGCTGCTGGTACCCAGACTGGCCTGGTGGGTGGGCAGCGTGGGTAGAACATTCTTTGGCGGTCCATTTCGAGAGGAACAAAAGTCTGCGTTCAATCTATAGAAGGGCTGTAAGGGTTCACGCTTCTTGACAAGGTAGCTCTGGTGATTTTGAAGTTGCAGGTTTTCCACTAATAAGTATAAACTGCCACGGCTCTGTTTCCATGACAAGAATAGACATTTTAGTATATAAAACCCCACACACTTCATTTAAGAATGTTTCTCATGATATAACCATTACCTTTGAATTGGTAGAGCATTTGATTTTAATGTTTTCCCAGCAGCTGAGTTCAGATTAATCACAGAAACAGTAAAAAATAATGTACTTTGTACATTTACAAAAAAACTCCCACCCCAGTATTAGCCCCTGGCCTTTTGAACGCTGCTGTTTAAGGTTAACTCCATTCTCTCCTCTTGTATTCATTTTCAATAGGACTTCCGTGCACAGTTCTCAGTGTTTGCTGGCATTCTGTCCTAATTCTCTTATGTTCTGCTCTGTGCTTCCAGGGATAAGCTCTTTGATCACAGTGACTTTGCAAATGTCTGAGGAAGTTCAGGTTTTTGTCTTTGCATGGGGTTTAAGTTGAGTAATTTATAGTGGGAGGTAACTGGTACCTGTGAGGAATGTGCTTCGCGATGCAGTGGCGGCTGTAGGTAAAACTCTTGTGACGGTGTCTATAGGACACCTGCTTTGAGTGACGCCTTGTGACTGATGCCTTTGTTCCTGGAAATGGGAGCAGGCCATAGGGGAATGCTGGGTAGGTATCTCTGAAGCAGCAGCAGCCACTCAGGAGACAAATCAAAGTGCCCCTCACCCCCCTCAGACCCCCCCCCCCTTCCTCGCTGGAATGTGCCTTCCAGTGTTGCCATGGTCTCGCCTGATTTGCATGTAAAAGCCATGGCTGTGCGGTGACTCTGAATCCAGCAACAGCCCCCCACTACCCCCACCCCTGTGGGGCCGGCATGCCGACAGGAGCCTGGCTGCTTGCATTAATCAGTTTTGGTGTTTGCCTCACAGGCAGAGACAGGCACTCAGTCCCCATGGCCCCTCCCCTGTGCCCCCCCCCACCACACTCCCACCCAGGTAAATACCGACATGTGTAATCTAGCTCACATGGTAATGTTCATGTATTTATGAATCACAGGAGTTATGTAGGGCGATATTCATTCTCCGGCAGGATATGACCATATATAATACAATCACCTCCTAAGCCAGCTACAGAAACACGTCATATAGGTGCGCCTGGGTTATACTGAACCAGTTTCAGAAAATATTCACTAATGGAGTCTTTAAGCACTTCGTTTAAGCAGTTCGTTAAATCCCACTGCCGGCGGCCAGCGGTTCCCTGGCATTTGTCTCCTGCACCTTGTTGGTGTATCCATTCAGAATATAAGTGTGGATGATAAGAGTAATGCCATAGTTCTTGAGAGTTATACTGTGCTGCTGTGGTATTTAGTACAGGGAGCCTTTGGGTGTTTAGAGGCCCAGGCTGTCTGTGTAGGGAATAGGGTCCATGATCTATAATTTCAAATTAAATTGATCAAATTAATCAAAACAGAAACAATTGAATTTGCCTTCAGAAGGAAATCATTCAAAGCACACTTAGCGTATTTGAAAACCAGAAACTGGCTTCACCAAATTAATTTATTCATACCACAGAAAATAACAGAACACAAAGCAAAATCTGTCATTTCTGGTAGGTACTTTTAAAAGGTATATGGTTTCTTTATGGAAATTACATGTTGATGAACTTAGTTGGAAATGTCTGTAATGGACAACCCATCATGTCCCAGTGCTTCTCCAGTGTGGGTTCAAACTCTGCTTTCATTAAGTCTACTCAGATTGCAGTCCCTTCTTCAGCAGCATCCCAGGGGACCAACCCCATTGTTATAAAGTCAAAAATGGGCCGAGGAGCGTGGGAGCAATCCTCCGAACAGGCATCAGTCATGAGGGCTGACAGAAAGGGCCGGGTGGAGGAATCCATAGAGAGCTGTGACGAGATGTGTGGATCCATCAGGCGTACATCACTCAGTGTCTCCTGCTGTGTCAGGCATGCGCTGGTGCATGTTTAAATGCATGCCCTGCAAATCAAAAAGTATGTCCCATGCAATTTAACACCTGTCAGGATTCAGAAGCTCAAAAGGTCAGCATCCATCACGAATGACCCCATTTAGTCAACACGGAGATACCCCAAAAGCAAGTCAGAACCCGAAAGTCAGGATTATACTGCTGGCAAATCATAGGATGACTTCAGTGCATTATGATTATGATCTATTTCATGCCACACTGCCCATTTTGATTCCAAAATAACTCGTGGCATTTTCCAGACCAGCATTATAGAGTCATTTCCTTTTAAGCAATTCAGTTATTTCTCACGACTACACTAACAGCAATACGAATGTGACCTGTAGCTGGTGGCAGACCAAAAATGAAAAGTCAATAGCTTGAGGGGTGAACACAGTGTGTGCAGAAATAACGTGTTCCTCATATATCAGTAACAGTATATTCTGGGGAAAGGCCCTTATGTTCCTGCTTGTCTAAGTTCTTGTTTGCCTGGATCCATGTGAAATTGGCGTTTATGAACGGTTGGGCCCCCGGTCATGTGAGACGGTATGTTTTATAGACCAGTGCCGGTTGTGCCCCCACAAGGCAAGTCTTCGCCCTACCCTCACCAGCTATTTTACCCATCATCAGTTTCTCTAGTACAGCTGGGGTTTTCAACCTTCTCTCTAGCAAATGAAAACTGATCGGAGCTAAGAACTAGGGCTCAGAAGTTGGGGGGGGCTTTAGTAATTTGCACTCCAGGAGGGAGCTCTTCCCCCCCACTTAAATGTGAATTCATGGATGGTGCTAATGGCTTATGATGCACTTTTGGCACTTTTCCACTGGCATACAGAAACCAAGCTGTACTCGCCCTGTACCGCGTAGAGACACCAGCCGCAGCGCGGTCCCGGCACGCTTGGGGGTCTCACTGCAGAAGGGTCGGCGTGGCGATGCAGGCTTTGGAGAGCAACAGGGACGTAAAACCGAAGAGTTGCATGTTTACCGTTCACAGAGTGTACATCATGATTTACTATGTGCTAATTCCCACTGGCACGTCTGTGAGGATCGCAGTGTTATGTTTGCACTAAATGCTAGAGGAATTAGCATTTGCCGGCTTGAATTTGCATTACGAATCCATTCTATTCAGCTGATCTATAGGAGTTTTTAAGTAGGAGACTGGAAATTGTTTAGTTTCCTGAGTTAACGGGGATGCACTGATACATCACTATGTGCGATACTACCAATCCATGCATACCAGTCATTTCTTGTCTCTGTGCATTTTGACCAGATGGTGGTGCTGCAGCCAGCAGTGTTTGGTCACGCTTTGGGCCCTGGGTATGGCCCAGGTGCGGCTCAAATAACTCACAATGGAAAGCCATCAGATTGCGGTATGGCCTCAGGCGCGGCTCAATTCTTGGTGGCAGTCGCCGCTTATGTTCGAGTAACTCTCGTGCCGTACAGAGTTCGTGCTGGAAGCAGCTGCAGCGGAGTTACGTTTCGATGGCAGAAGCTGGCTTGCTTCCGCCACGGGGGGCTACGGCCTGGTGGGCTCTGTGTGCTGTCATAAGGAAGCAGCCCAGCAGTCCCCTGACGATGTCTCTTACAGAAAGCAGCTACAGAAGCTCCAGCTGCCGAAAAAGGCGTCAGGATGTCATCAATATCTTAGCTAAAGCTTCAACACGTAGTTTCGTGGAGGGATGACATGTGAGCAGTGCTGTCTTTGACCACATGAAGGACGCCTTCTCACTGAACTCCTGCAGAAAGATGGAGGGTTTGTATGGGGGGGGGGAATCCCCCACCTGCTGGGTGCGGCTCTTAATTGGGGGGTTCCTCAAAGGCAGTTAACCATCAGATACGATCTCTTTCAGCAGCAGAATAAAGGCCTGAGCAGGTGTTCCCGGTGTGTTTCCGATATGATAACGTGATAGAGGGGCAGTCAGATTTATTACCTGCGGTCTGAAATGCCTGAGCAGTAGAATGACCTGTAGAGAGGAGATGTGGGGCCAGAAGGTCTTCAAGGAAAGCTCCTTATGGTTCTTTAGGGAAAGTGAAGGCCAGGATGCTCATTGTGTTGCTAATCAGGCCCTCCTGTGGTCAGCAATGACACAATCCCAGGGCAGGGCCACAGCAATGAAAGGCCCCATAAATCTGAAGGAGGATGTGGAGGGATAATCCCTCTCTGTGTGTCCATTCATAGAACAAAACCTCAGGAGAGTAATGCTGACTACCCACCGCACAAGTCTTTATTGGCATCAGAAAGTGGTTCAAATGAAAAATCCTCCGTATGGCTTACCCTAACAAGATATTTACCCTAACAAGGAATTACAGTATATCACGTCTAATAAATAATATGAGATATATCAAATAGATTTAAAATACATTTTAGATGTCCACATACATTATAAATTCCTAATAGATGTCCATTTACAATCAGATAATTTACTTATCATTTATCTAGTATTTCACCTAAATTTCCAGCTTTACCCCATAACAAGGACAGTCACAGGATAGTTCATATTCCTTAAACTTGTTTAACCTATTATAAATTTGCTTTTGAATGTTTCTAAAATGATGGATTTGTGTCCTCAAGATTTTGGGGGCCGTAAAGTATTGTTTTTGAATCCGTTGCAAAGGAATAACTGTAAAAGCGTGAATTGCTTAAAGACGCATGTAAAACAGGCAATAGTAAATATTGTAATGTGTAACAATTTAATGACTGGGTATGTGTGTACATACAACCTGACTTGTAAGTTGTACATATTGTTTTGGTGCATTTTTTTATCATCTCCAGTAAGCAGTTATACAGATTCGATGCTAATTTTATACATCCAACACCTATCTTACATTCGCACATACAGTGTATATATATATAGAACAGTGTTTCCTGCAGCGTCGCACACACATTCACCATGCAGAAGAAATTCCCCTTTAACGCCACAGCACAAAGGCACTCTAGCACACACACATGCAAACCTCGATTACAGTAAATGAGGCAGCATGACAGGTGGAGTAAATGGGAGGCAGGGTTATAAATCAGAGTAGCTTGATCCTGGCATGTGACCAGGGAGCACCAATACAACCCTTTAAAGGGGTAAGGGTCATTCCCCGTGACACGGATAAAACCTCTGCACTGCCAAGTCTGCTATGGGAATTAGTCTGCTGGAAAGGTCCCAGTGCCCTGACTGGTGTTGATCCAGTTTGCTGTTTATCCACAAAGATCCATAACTTGTCACCACAAGCCTCCTGTATTAATGTAAAGACTGGTTCTGAATAGTGTAATGTTAAATAGTCAAGTCTTGTATATTACATTTGATCACAGCCTGGCTTTTCCTATGCCCACATATTATCATTGGTTTGAGTAGCTCCTTCAACACCCCTAGATACTCCTTAGGTCAACTTTATGACACATCTAAATATTAACAGTTGACAGTCAGGAGATCTCACTATAGGTGTTAGTGACATAACAGACAGACCACCAAATTTAGTTTTGTTTTAGTTCTATAAAATTAGTTTTAGAAATTTAAAGTTTGATTTCTAAACTTGCCAACAACAAAAATGCAGTAGTTCACAATGTTGAATTAAGACGTACAAGCACTTAAGACTGTTTGAACTGGCCCTCCTTTTTGGGGGAGGGGGGGGGTGTGATCTTTATCCACACAGTACATGGCAGACAGAGAGGGCACACCCTAGGCAGCATCCCAGTCCATCACAGCTAGGTGACACACAGACGTATACACTACAGGGACACCAAGTTGCCTGACTGCATGTGAAAGGAAACTTAATGAAACATCAACAGGAAACTACTATGAACAAGGGGTGGGTATGCAAACTCCACATAGAGTGGAGGTTGGATTCGGACCCCTGCAATAGTGAGGCAACAGTGCTACCCATAGTTCTGCCCTTATTTGAACCGTGTTGTCTACACAGAACACATAACTCCAGCACAGTTCACAAGCTGTTAGTGGCAACAAAAGGGATATCCCAGAAGCCTTTGCGGCAAATGCTGGACCTGCCTGGGAAAGAATGTGTTGAGCCCAGTGAGGCCCGACGCCCTTATTGTTTATTCAGGAGCCCTCCCTCCCGTTCGCGCAGTGCAAGGGCGTGGGGGAGCCAGGATGGAGGGGGCAGGGATGAGTGGTTGTGTGGGCGTTGCTCTCAATAAAAGCCCCCACACTGTCACAGCGCGGTCACATGTCTACCTACTTCCTTTGACTCAGAGTGATTTAACACCACTACCGACAAAGTTAATGGTTCGGGCAAAATGATTCCCAGTGCAGTTCGCCAGAGGGAATGTTGCTTACCTACCACGATTCAAAAAGTCGGTGGGAAAAAGGGTTTCCTTCGTATGCTGTCTACATCATCTATTATGTTAGGCTAGGAGCGATGGATGTTGATGGATTTCTGCAGCAAGCTTTGTAAAACACAGTAAAATGTTGTGGCTAACTGTATATCTCGATAACAGCAGAATATATGGTTACACTTTACTTAGGGCACTGATAATAGTAGTACATGCTTATTAAGGCATTAATTAACCAATGCCAGTTATGTACTGGTCCCGAGCTTGCTCATCATTCGTCAGTCATAATGGTTCATGTATTACATGCAAAATCTATATTACCTCATAATTTCTTCTTGAGTAGTAACTGAGTAACTAAGTTATGCACGCTCCGTCAAGTAAAGTGTTCAAGAACAAAAGTTATTTAACAGTGGACTTCAAATTACACTATTTCTTGGCAGAAAAGCACTTTAGCTTTTTAGCTTTAATTGCTATATTGTGGTACGGTTAATATCTGCATTGTCCCGAAAGACAAAGATGAGGAATTTTCAAATGTGGTGCTGTTGACTGTTTTGTGAAAGTGGGCATTAATTATGGTGCTCTCAGAGGCTCAGTGCAGCCGATAATAACATACCAGTAAATGGGACGGCACCCTTTGATTGCTGAAAACAGATTGTCGATGAGCTGGCTATCAATAGCAACATTTCAATAGTGCCAGCGGTGCACAGCACTCTCACTGTCGATTTAGTGCCATTTGCTTTTGTTCAAAAGAAGACAGGCCCATGAATATCCCCACCCTCTGACAAAAGCACACTTCGTAAAGATTGAAAGTTAAACATTTCCCAGTATTTCTTTGCATTTTTTTATTCCTGCAAAAGAAAATGACAATAAAACCAACTAGCTCCAAATAATACACCCCAGGTACAAATTCAGGAGTTCCTCTGAGCAGAATGTGAGCAAACAGACCTAATATTATAGAATATACTAGCGACCAGTAGGACCATATTGAATTGCATCGCATACCCTTGTTGGCATGGCAACTGACAGATATACAGACATCCTTCCTAATAACGATGTCGCTGAGCTTCTTTTAATGCCCCCAGCTGTGTTTTCATACCTGCCGTCTTTCTGCCAGAGGTCACACCAGGCTTTACTTTCCATGAAATCTGTTTATCCTCTGATCAGTTTTCACGCGGGCCCCTGCTTGTCCCAGCAGACAGCCAGCTCTGCTGTGAGACACGGTGTGCTCGCAAACGAGCATCGCGCCTAGAGTAAACCCAGCGTTTATGGTTGTTTGTGATGCCCCATTTTGTTTTGCTTCAGTTAAGGACCACTTCCCTGCTGAACTCACACAAGCTGCAACCCCAATCCTGCACGGTAAACTGAGGGTTTGCTTTCAAGAACTGTAGTCATAGATGTCCTCCAGCTGCAGCAATGCAAGTGCACAATCCACAATCAACAGGAGATTTAGTAAAAGGTTTGCACTGGTGAGAGGCTTTGTGGGTATTCTAATGGGTACTGTGATGGACCCATGAAAATGTGATATGTGTTGGTTGTAAAAGGAGCACCAGGCTCTGTAGATTAAAAAAAAAAACCTGCTCCGTTTCAGTTTAGTTTCCAGTAAATTACCATGAATAATGATAGTACAATAGCAATGTTGAGACCTCAGCAAATTACAGTTTATTACAGTTCTTCATAGCTTCAGCTGTGGCAGCATGTTAATAGTCGTTAGATGGATATTGCTGTATTCCATGCACTCTTGAAGCATTTTCTGTCCAAGTCTGACTCAGAATGGTGCAGATGGTTTATTTTAGAAAACTGCAGAGGAAGCCATCGTGTGACTTAATTTTTCTTCCTCTCGAGTTCGGCTTCCTTTAAGCCATCATCAACTTCCTGAATGAGACATCTTTGCAAAGACTTGTACATTGATTTAGGGAAGTCATTGTTCCTCCTACTCTTATAGATTCCTTGAATTCTTGCAGCAAGCAAAGCCAGTGAAACACTTCCAGTGTTTCTGAGACAATTAAATAGAAAGACAGAAGCAAGAAATGTAAATGCAAATCTGGCCCAAGTCTCCTGACCAGCAAAAAGCAGAATGACTCTGAGAAATATAAATGCATTCCTACTGTGACCCGAACTAACAAAAGTGATCCACAATGCACCCTTTTTAAAAAACATATGTTTTAGATAGGTAATCAGGGTTTTATTAAATTATATCTGACTTTTGGTATTACTTTACAAAGAAGAAAGAATATTTTATGTATTTACATCAATGAAAAATATCAAGTTTGTTTGTTACACTTTGATATGCAAATATTTGCTTGGTTGTTTGGAGACTTCTTAAATCACTGATTACTCTGTGAACATTGAATGTTTTGTGACAACATTACTTTTAAATTTGATTAATAGCATGCTGACAGTATTTCTGCTTGCAGACACTTTATGTCAGTGAAAAATATTTTTTTCCCAAATAAAGCCAGTTAACCAATTCCATGTTTAGTTTCCTTGTTGAACTTGATGCAGTGAACTCTTAAGACTGTTGGCGGGTCTCAACCACATGAGCTACTTAGTACTTTAATGGTGAAGGACAAGGCTTCACCTCTGCTGACACGGTGTGCCCCCCCCCTATAATCCCCCTTTTTTACCATTGAACCCCATCTGAGGTACACCTGGGTGCTCCCCTTTAGCTTCTCCGTTTACATGTCCTCACGGTGGTGGACAGACATGAAAGGTAGGCGTGTTCCTGTCGTTTGTTCCCGTTTGATCTGTGCAGGCTTTGTTTGCCAAAGAGCTGGGAAACCCACCCCTCGGGACCTGCGATGTCCCCTCTAGAAAAAACATCAATCACTTGTCGATAATCAATGGCTGAGCATGTCAGCACCTGCTGGTGCAGCTAAGCCACAATCGTAGCATCTCCAGGATATATATTCAACAAATGAGGGTGTTGGAGTGATTATGACTGTTTCCTGCACAAATCAAACACATTATGACTTTTAAGGCTTATGTAGAAAATTCGATAGGACTGACCAATAATAGCCTGTGTTACTGAGTCACATAACTCAGTCAAAATTTAAATTTAAGTTCAATTTAAAGCCATTTTGGAATATTACACTGACTGTTTTTATTCATTGATAAACAAATATTTTGAATTCTAATATATCAAAACAATTTGATTCAATTGCTCATTTAACTAAGTCACTGTGTTTTCAAAGCAAGGCTTAAACATGCCAGTGTCTTGTCTGTGTCAGGCGTGTGTCTTTCAGAGCAATACATCTGAGACACAAGGGAGGAAGACAGTTTTTTTTCCACAACATAAACGCTGTACGCATTTAATGGGTACAAAAATCAAAGCCAGGAAAGGGCAACATCCTGACACAGGTTTTTGAACAACAATGAAAACAGACCATGTTTTACTGAGCCACTCTTGCAACAGTGGTACAGGATAGGCCCATTGGCCATTTCTGAGTAAAGAAGGTGACTTTTATTTTTCATACAGTGAATAATAATTTAGCAAGGTATGCCTCCCTGGTCTGCTTGTCTTTCTTACATTAAGGCAGACAGAGGCTAACACAATACCTTCATATTTTAACCATGTAAGTGCTGCATACGAATGGGATAAGTAATCTGATGAACCCAGTTCTATAATGACAGGATGTTTCAAGTCCAGTTGTTTGCAGGACAGTAGCATGTGTACATTGTTATGTTCTGATCTGTGAGCAAGGAATACTTCTGTTAACTGGCCTTCCTCATAAATATTGTACTGTGTAAAGTAGTGTCACCCATCCTTACTTGACTTACTCCCTATTACTGGAATTGAAGGTTATACTCTAATTTTGGCCAGCTTCCAGGCACTCTGACCACGCATTCTTGACAGTAAAATATGTCTTCCACTGCGGCCCAGTGCTGCCAATATGCCCTCCATAATAAAGAAAACAGGACAGGGGAGTATCATGCATTCCCAGAAGCTACGGGAATATTCTTCTTTAATTAAGACTGCAAGGGTCACATATCTGTGTTTGTCCTGGCTGCTGGACGGCTCCCAGAGGAGATGCCGGGGCACGGGCCAATTTCCTACCATTGCATTCATAAAAATCACTCAGTTCTGCCAAAGAGTTGCGCACCCCCAGGTCTCCCGCCCGCATGATCACACGTCGAACTCCAATCTGCAGGATGGTGCCCTAGATCTCTGCCAGCTGCCTATCTCAGGGTCCCAGACCCTGCTGTCTGCGCTTCTGCTTCTCACTCACTGTGCTGATTCCTCAGCTATTCCAGGCATAACAGGCAAGGACAATGTGCTCCTTTCTTCGGCTGATATCTTAAGTCGCGCAACCTTGAGCAGTTTAGTAAACATTTCACCCTCAGTTGTATGCAAGCCTTGTTTTCTGTCAGGGGAGAATATTGAGATCCTCAAAACAATATTTTAGTCATGAATTATTTGACCAATATGGTCGGGGAGTCTGCTTTAACTGTATATTCTGGATCACAAACAGCTGTATATTTAATATACATTTTGCATTCATGATACCGTCTCGTGTACAAATGCTTGAGTTAAACAAAGCCTGTAATTGCATTATTTGTCTGCAGTCAGCGTCTTGTGAAGCAAAGAGGTCCATGGCTCCTACACTTCCTCCATCACTATATGGTGATCCTGCCTTTGTTTGCAGAGACATGAGGTTTAATCAGTGTTGTGACTGATGGGCAATGAAAGAGTGGGGAGTGTGAGCACAGTGGTCTTCCTACTCCCTACTGAAGGTCACCAGAGGTGCGGGGGGAGCCGTGGGGTGGGGGGGTGGGGGTGGGCTTTGAGTGATGTGCTCAGAATCCTTGGACTGATTTTATTTACCCTATTAAGTGCTGAATTCTGCTTTTATCTAAACTAATCTCCTATGTGGGCATCTAGAGTTGCAAAGAGCTGGTGGTGGGTGTGATGAAGGGCTTTTTATACAGAGCAACAAAAAGGAAAATATCCCCCCCTGAACTTCAGCCACGCTGCTGCTGGCAAAGTGTTGACTATTTATTTATTTTTTTTCCAAAAGAGGGACCTCGTGAGTTTTGATTTCATTGTTCAGAAGCGTGTCTGATATCTTCAAGGCTCATTGTAATTGTCCTGTGAGGGACACATTAAATAATACCCATGCTCAGGTAAATATTTTGTCAATAGCAAAGCAGAAAAATTCAGCTTACGTTCGTTTTCTCAACAGAGAAAGAAAAACAGAAATTATGAAGACGTATGTTTTTCAAATCTGGCTCCATCCATTTTCCATACTGTCTATGACAGGGCTGCAGGTGGCTGCACAGGCCACAGGCAGGCAAACACCCTGGATGGGATGCCAGTCCATCACACAGCACATACACACTCACACCGAAAATCACAAAGTAGTTACATCACTTTAACTTCTATTCTGTGTCTAGAAAACATGATTCTTCCATTTCATTATTATTATTCAATTTCATTTGTATAGTGCATTTTCACAAAATTAAATTGTCTCAAAACATTTTACATTATTTCTGCCCAGAGCCCCCAGAGAGTAAGACAGAGGAAACAGTGGCAAAGAAAAAACCTCGAGAGGAACCTGACTCAAAGGGAGAGCCCTTCCTCGATGGCTGGAAGAGGAAGTCAAAGTCCCGGTTAATGAGCTCCAAATTGTTATGTCTGGGTGTATATGCCAGCAAGGCAGGCAGAAAGCACGTCACAGGCAGGAGGGCAGGCCAGAATGATGTCAGAGGCAGGAGGGCAGGCCAGAAAGATGTTAGAGGCAGGAGGGCAGGCCAGAAGGACGTCACAGGCAGGAGGGCAGGCCAGAAGGCTGTCACAGGCAGGAGGGCAGGCAAGAAGGACGTCACAGGCAGGGGGGCAGGCCAGAAGGACGTCACAGGCAGGAAGGCAGGCAAGTAGGGCGTCACAGGCAGGGGGGCAGGCCAGAAGGACGTCAAAGGCAGGAGGGCAGGCCAGAAGGACGTCAGAGGCAGGAAGGCAGGCAGAAAGGACTTCACAGGCAGGAGGGCAGGACAGAAGGATATCAGAGGCATAGTTAAAAAAGTAATTGCATAAAAATTGACTTGAAGAATCAAATTCCATAAGGGATAGCATTTCATAAAGTACAGACATAAAGTGGAGACATTTTTCGGTGTAATTGAAAAACATGCTATAATGAGCTCTGTCAGGCATCAGCCATTTTTATCCATGAGAGCGCAGTCTTCAGTATCGCCTGCTGACTCATTCTTGGGATACAGTCATCAAACAATAAGGCTGCTACTGATGTCCCATGAACTTGGCAAGGGAGTCTAAAAATTTTCTAGCCAATAGTGGACATCAGGTTATGCGTAAGCTCTGTGGCTTTGCTGGGTCCCTGTGCCCTGGAAGGCTGAAATGAGGACAGACAATGCTTTGGGAGCCTAACAATGTCCACATTGTTTTGCAATGTGCTGGAATCAGAAGGCCAGGTCAACATGAGCTGTAAACAGATTTTAATGGAACAACTCCCGAAGTTAAAGAAAAGGTTCCTTCAATCTTTGTTTGGAGGACTGCCGAAAATGACAGAATATGATGTTGTGCCACTGAAAATCATTCACAAAGAAGTCCAATCTATTCACACTCTTTCACAGTGACTCATTGGTGGGCCACATCAGAAATATTTCCCATTTTTACTCCACAGTGGGCGCTGGGTACTGGAATACAAAAGTAGGCTATCCTCTTGTTCTGAGTTAATGAGACACAGGTGGATCGTAAGGAACAGGTAGATACATTTTAAGGGAGTTTTCATGTTGTTTTCAAATGAATCAGGCAAATTCAGTTCCAAATCTGACCAGCGGCAGGTGCCGTCTAACAGTTTAGCGCAGAGTTTTCCTGCGACCTATATTAAGCCAAGTTAGCATGTTGCACATGGTAAATTGCTCTTTGTCAAACTGCCTGCTTAATTACTTTACCTCAGCAGATGTTTAGAGTGAATTCACATACATATTTTATGAGGCAGTCCCTCCTCCACTAACTGGAGGAGATTTATGTATGATACATTATGATACACGGTATGATGTTGTAGACTGATGTTCAGATAAAACGGTGACAGAATTATATTATTTTGTAACAAATTGATAGCAAAACTACAGAATTATTGGAAAGAAATTCCTTGCTCCTTACCAAAAATGTAAGCAGTACTAAAACAGCATGTATGGTGTCTGCACTGGGACAAAATGCTGCATAAAATGAGAACATAATTTTATCTGCTGATGTTTGGGAAGGGGGGCTCGACCCCCTTTCCTCCAGAGTACCATTTAAAGAAAACCAAATTTCTTAGTGTGTGGTGAACTGTCGGCAGAGAAATTTGGTGCAAGCCAACAAAGACCATTTCGTGTGTGGAGGGAAATCACATTGCTTAAGATAGGAATTACTGTCATGGTAAATCCAGGTTCAGTGTTTTCACTGAAAGAGGCCCTTCCCTTACAAAATTAAATTATGAATAAAAGTCTCATTATTACATTACATCAGTTGACTATAATATTAGCCATATAATTCAAATCTGGATTTTTCCCCAATCTTGCTTTCTCAAAGTAACCCTTTTGATAAGCTTTAGTACATTAAATATATTAAATATTGGCATAAGCTGCCAGTTGTTTCATTTTGATATTCTTGTAAAATCAGTAGAAGAATAAACTGCATCCATCTGATCCAAACTTACATTTGGATGAAAAAATTTGTATTTTTCTTAAGATAGGAATGACTGCTAAAGCTGGGAAGCTAAGAAATGTATGTTTGGCTTAATGGATGTAGATAAATGCCCTTCCACTGCGAACATAGCTACACTTAAATCAGCAGGTGCGAGCACAGCGCTGTCAGTAGCCTATCCGTGCCAGGGTTTCAGAAACAACTGACATTTAGAGATTGAATTAATCAGATCTGCACTGAAACAAAATACAGCAGATGTATGCTATATTTAACTTTCTAGAAATTGTACCTTTCTGACTGTAGTTGTTCATCATAATCTAGTTTTTTTTTTCACTGTAGAGCAAATTGAGATTTTATTGAAAGCTTCTGAAAGCAGAAAATGGTTCAAGACATCCACTATGGAGGAGCTTGATAAAGTTAGGTGGAAACAGTCCTTAAAATTGGTGGCCTAAAAGACCACTTTGGTTTTAAAGGCTTAGAGGTTCCTGACATAGCAGATTAACTGCATAATGCCGCAGGGTAATGGCTGTGCGAGGCAATGATGCTCTCCTACCCGTCTTTTGTGAGGCTGGATTTGAGAGCTTCATTGTCCAGATGATTAGCTTCACAGTTGACTTCCGTGCTCCAACCATTAAAGTTACTGTCTGGACAGTGAGAAAGTCCCAGTCCTGTCAACTATTATGACTTAAGAATTCATTCTAGGAAATGGGCATCAATTATTGTCTATGGCCTCAAGCTGTCTGGTGCTTTTTGATTTAAAGACATCTATTCCATTATCATGCACAGTAGTATAGTATATGAAGAAACATGCAGCAGATAAATTTGCTGTGAACTAAAGCCTTTTAGTCGGGGAGTTCTGTGTATTTCTACTCTTGAACATGTGAGCAGCCCAAACGGATTCAATAAAAATAAAATAAAATAAGCAGGAAGTTAAAGCTTCTTCCAAACCCGGTATACGGTTAAAAGAAACAAGAAATCAATAACGTACTATTATTGTTATTACTGTTGTTGTTGATGCTGCCGAGAGGTTCCTCAGCATGTCTTCGGAGAAGGCAGGGTGAGACGCAGCGTCAGCATTAGCGAGCTGAATGGTGACGTACCAGCCAGAGGAGGGGCGCGCTGCCGAGCCTCCTCGCTTTAAGGGGAGCCTCAGGAGAGCGATGTTACTTCGCTCACAGATCTGACCAGAGCCGGGGAAAGTGAATGAAACCGAGGACAGTCGTGAATGCACTTTCCATACGATGGCATCTATCAGGAGATCGCTTTCTTTAAAGCGGACGCTTTTGCTTTTCTGCGCAATTACCTGCGCTGCAGCTTTTAACCTTGATATCGAGAATGTAATCAGGAAAGACGGGCAGCCCAGCAGTTTATTTGGATTTTCCCTCGCCATGCATAGGCAATTAAAACCTACTGAGCGGAGAATGTAAGTTGATCATTTCCAAGTTTTTTTTTTTAACTGTCTGCCTGTATCATACTTTTAAAACTTCGGTGCTACTTAACTTGATATTACAGGTTGTCATTTGATAAAATGTGGCTAGTTCACTTTTGTGACTTTGCATTAAATGCATTAGTAATTGATAGCATAAGTGTGTCAAGGAACCAAGTAATTAAATAAATATATAATGCAGATACACACACACACAGCTCTACACGTTCTGGATTTAAAAAGAAATTAACTAAGCGCCTGGTTAATTATACGTGCGGCATGGTTACTCAGTAACAAGCGTGGTGTATTGGGCTGCTGAAGACCTCTGGTGGAGGTCTCAGAAACACTGCGAGGCGCCGTGCAGTAGCCTGCAACAATGAGGAATTGATATTCAGTTCGCAGCGTGTGTGTGTGGGGGGGGGGGGCTCATTGTGCCCCACATGCCCTTTGACAAGGTTCTCGGTATGACTTTACAATGCATAACTGAAGGTCCTTTATGCTTCCAGTTTTAGTAAAATACTCACTCACGCGTTTCTCCATGTGCTGCCGTAAGCCGATGTGAAATATCCTAGCGATATGAGAGGGCATCCTATCTGGTGCGTATCTGGTGCGCTCATCCGTTATGTTGTGGAGTATTTATAAGGTTAACTTTCTCCCGTCACCTTGTTTTGGCATTTTGGTTGCTTGATCGGGGCACCCTAGGGGACCCTTTACCGCTCATAGATGTGTACTTTTTTTAATTTAGTACTACAGTAAGGGGCGTATCTAGACATTCTGGGCCCTTTAACAAAATGTCACCTCTCCCCTCAGTTGAATTGTATGTTTAATTTTACTAATTCAAGGGTCCCTATCAAGTGCTGAGTCCCCTGATTCTGACAGGGTGCCCACGTCCTCTGACACCCCTGACTACCGTCTTCATCTTTTGGCAGAGATGAGAGTTCAAACATACAGTGAGAACCAATTGGTGGAGCGCTCGATTTGATTGCAGTGGTTGCTTAAGTCAGGGTTGTGTTCCTTTCTCAGTGTTACTGCTATTAAAATTCTTCAGATTTGCATCTGCTGCTGTAACAGGTGCATAAAGGCACAACAATAATTATGGACCCATAAGGAGAGCGGGGGCTATAAATTTAACCGACTTTTGTGTAGTTAATGATAATGTGCAGAAGTTAAGTACGCCTGCAGGAACTGTGAGGTAAACCGCAGCCTGCTGGTTTCTCTCCTTATTTTCACAATTTTGTTACAAATAAATCAGTCAACTTAGAAGTCCAATTTTTTTCTACCCCTTGCATGGCGCATGATTGGTTTAGTGTGTGTGCGGATGGGGGAGGGCGATCGTGTAGTAAATACTGTAACTGACATCTGTGTGTGCTTCGAAGCCAACAGAGAAGGAGCTAAAGACTTTTCATGAGCCTGTGTCATATACGAAGGATGCGTTTATGTGCTCGAATGCATTTAATACGCAGATTATAGTTAGGTTACGGTTCATTTCCACACAGCCAGATGGATGCAAGACAACTGTATGCAAGAAGAGCCCTAGATTCCCTAGAACTTAGTGGAAATGAAGTCGGTTTCGTTAAACAGCGATTTGCAGCAGAGCAGAAATACAGATGAGCCGAAACGGAAGCTGTAGAGCTGCTAGACATTGTTATAACCATAGGTTACGCTTCAGAAACTCTGCCAGGCTGTTTCTGCCGCTAGATAAGTAGCAGAGTTTAGGTAAAATAAGAAAGTAAAATAAATAGAAGTAAAAATAAAATGATAAGAAAATAAATTCTGTTCTTTATTGCTTTTTCTGTATTATTTTCCCTTTTCACTGTTGCTTCTTCTTAAAGGGCCATGCTGTCAATTAATTTGTTTAGTGCAAGTCGAACAATATCTAAAATCATGCATGCAGATGTGTCGGAAATAAGTGGGACGCCCCCCCCCCTCCCCCCAGTATTGGCCTCCTTAACTGACTGACAGGGGCCCTAAAAAATTTTGAGCATAATTGAATTTGTCTAGTGTGGGGGCCCAATGTGATGGTTACTTGGGGCCCCAAATCTCTCGCAGCACTCCTGCTCGTTTGTAATGGTGCCTTTGATATTTTATGTGTTTCTGTCGTGATATTCAGGGTTGCCAACTTACATACCTGACATGTATGTTTTATTGCCTTTGTATATAGTCTGTAGGGTTTGCAAATTACCCCAACACTTTTGATGTAGCTAATGTTAGGTTTATAATGGAATAACAAAGATTTGCCATAAGATTTCTTGTGTGAGCACGAGAGTCTGAAATAGGGTGACCACCTAATCCATGTGAAGAGGTATAATTTGATCTGCAGCAGGGTTTGTAAACTACAATTTCAGTTAAAAGCGTTGAACGCTTACTGTATGCTGATTGGTCAGTCTCCTATAATCATGCATGTGTCACTAATATTAATGTGAAACAGCTGGATGAGTCTTTCGGTCAAGGAAACAGACCAGTCAGAGCACAAGAAGAACTGAACTGTTTAGCCAAGCAAAGGAGCTTTTCAGTTTTAAAGTAGTTTGTAAAACCCGAAGTAGCTTATAGTGTCCCTCCTGACATGGATTAAGTGGTCACCCTAGTCTGAAAGCGTGAGTGTCCCATAGTGTCACGTTGGCAACCCTGATACAGATGAAACGGTTAAGACAAATTAAGAGCATGTTCCATAAGAGTGCGTTGCTTCTGCATTACTGAGGTCAATTTGCTGTGCATGCAGAGCGTGAGGACAAAATATTTACCTAACGACTCCTGCAGAGAACATTATTGTATCACTTGGATCAGTAATTTTTTTAGTTATGTTTAGTTGTGACACTGCACCCTAAACAGTGTTAGTTTTATTTTAGATGATGAAATATTTTTAAATTAAATTAAAATTAAAATCTTTCTTACACCGCATCCTTTCACAATGTGACTATTGCATGTGTGCCCATTGCAATGTCACAATATACATCACACCCTGCCCTCGCCGCTGGGGAAATTTTGGCTGCCCCAATGTCAAACTCCTTCCAACACCACTACATGCATGTGTTACTGTGTGTATGCCCTATGATGGACTGGCATCCATTCCCGTTCCTCTGCCTCTTGCTTCCCTGACTGGATGTGAATTTTTTTTTTACAGGGTGGTAGGGGAAGTGTCATTAATATTCATGAGATGAGCACTAACCTGATTGGCCAGTGAATGCCTTAGACAGAAAAACCAGGTAGCACATGTCGACACGTTCACCGGCCAATCAAACACTGCTTCTGTCATGAATATTAATAAATTGACCAATCAGGTCGATCTTCTGTCATGAATATTAATGAGATTTCCCCTACCACCCTACAAAAAGGAAATTTGCTGCCTGGCTCTAGCACTAACACTTCCTGGTACCTCGAACCTGTACTGGATAAGCAGGTGGAAGTTAGTGCTATATTTTCTCTCTCTGTATGTGAATTGTTACAGCACATACAATTAGATACACTGTTGGGTCGTTCTCCATTTGGAGTGGGATTTGTGGTGGATACCTAAAAAAAAAACACTTTAATTAATCTCAAAAGTAAACCACCTTAATATACTATATGGCAAGAAGTATTGGGATGCACCTCTTAATCTTTGAGTGTTTCATTTTGACCCATTGCCAAAGGTGCATAAAATCAAGCATCTAACCATGCAGTCAGGTTTACAAACATTTGTGAAAGAATGGGTCATTCAGAAGAGCTCAGTGAATTCAAGTGATGGAGTGGTGTGATAGTGGTGAGCATACCAAGACATTTTGGACAATTCTATGCTTCTAACTTTGTGGGAACAGTTTGGGGATGGCCCTTTTCTGTTCCAGCATGACTGTGCTGGACAGTGCACGAAGCAAGGTCCATAGATATGGTTGGGTGAGTTTGGTGTGGAAGAACTTAACTGGCCCGCATAGAACCCTGACCTCAACCCAATCAAACACCTTTGGGATTAACTAGAATGGAGATTGCGAGCCAAGCATTCACATGCCTGACCTCAAAAATGCTTTTCTGGATGAATGGGCAAAAATTCCCACAGACATACTCCAAAAGCTTGTGGAAAGCCTTCCCAGAAGCCTGGCAGCTGTTGTAGCTGCAAAGGGGGTACTAGCTCTATATTGATGCCTATGGATTTACAATGGGATGTCATAAAGGTTCCTGCAGGTGTAATGGTCAGGTGTCCCGGTACTTTTGTCCATATATTCTATGTCTCTTAACATGTCCTTTTATCATACATGCAAAATTAAGGGCTTAATTCCAAATATATTCTTTCAATGCAGTACATTGTTAATAATTGATATAGTGAAAATTGAACACTTTTATACAGTTTCATAAGTAGTACCTTTTAAAACCATTATTCTCCCTGCCTTGTGCCCATAGCTTTTGGGATAGACTTTAGTGACCCCGGACATGTGTGTATAAAATGTGGATGGACTTTCAAATATTGGAATATGGTTGTCTTACAGGGGTACAGCAACTTCAAAACATGAAATAAGTAGAAAAATCAAATCATGATGGAAATGTTTTATTTAATTATCCGTAAGCTGTGTGAATGTGCATGCTGACTCTTGGTGCCTAATATTTAGAGCATGTCTTTAAGCCCTGCAATCTCCGTGGCGTGGTTTGCCACTCCAAATCCAGAATGACCCTATTAAGAGTGCAGCTCTTCTTTTAACTTCACAGAAAAAAAAATGTTGCAGAATTACATGCAATGTGTCCTAACCATATACTCTGTATATTTTTATACAAAAACCACATAACTCATATAGCACGTGTGAAATATTTTTGCTAACTACTAACCAGTTCTACATTGTGGCTTTTAAGTATCACCTACCAGGTGTTATTTTATTCATACACTTTTAGGGGTAAAAACTGTTAGGCACTGACTGTTTAATTTATAGACCTTGGTATTGTTTGCCTAGTGAAGCCAACAGAGAAGGCGAAGCCAACGCAGAAGCTAAGGGTAGATCCCATGGACCCAGGAAACAGCTGCAGGGGTTCTCTGAGTGCACAGCTGTAGGTGAAATGAGCACATCTGGGGGGGGGGGGTTATGGTCAGCCCCCCTCCCCTCCACACACACACACACACACACTCATTGCAAGGCCGTAATTCATCACAATTCAGTAACTCAAACCCCCCTTGTCCTGCCCGGCTGCTTTGGCTTCTCACTGGCAGTGTAAGGATGCCAGGGTAGCCTCGGTATAATAGTCTCCTCCTTTGTATGCATCATCCATCACTCCGTCTTTTAACTGCTTATCCTGGTTAGGGTTGTGGAGCGGCTTGGAGCCTATCCTCAGTAGCATAGGGCAGGAAGTAGGGCTATACCCTGGGTGGGATGCTAGCCTGTCTTAGGGCACAGACATACACGGGGGACACCCGTTAGCATAACTGCGTGTCTTTGGAGGAAGCCCCCCCAACTGCAAAGGCCACTGTGCCTCCCCATGCTAGTATAACATTTCAAAAATTCCTTCTAATTTCATGATCGTTATTTCAGTACGGTCAACACAGTTGCCATTTATCTGAAATATTTGGAAATGGCAGTCTTTCAGAATTCTGACATTTGGACAAACTGGGGAGCGTCATGAACTCGCATTCTTTTGGTTTTCTCGCAGGATGCCCCTGCAAAGTTGGCGTTCCAGCCTAGATGGACTGGCAGCATTTGCTTGAATACACTACCTGTATCTGTCAATCTTAACTGCACAACCAGCATACAGTGTCACGTGTGTGTGTGTGTGTGTGTGTGTGTGTGTGTCCTAATACACTAGAATGTCTTGTAGACTGTGTGTAATAGAACCTAAACTCTGTGTTCAAGAAATAAATGTTTAAACTATTTGAGTGAATTGCATTAGCTTTTTTTGAGGTGAACCCAAAAGTTGGCTGACTAAGCTCAACCAAGGTAACTAAATATATTCCTTCTGGGAAAAACAGACATAGCACATTGGTTATAGATTAGATGCAACTACTTCTTTCTCCATAATGGAGGTTTTGTTTCTCAGCGTGGGGCCAACTTTGGACATTGGGGGTTGGTAGTGTGGTGTGAACATATCAATGTTTGCCCACGCAGACCTGCTAAATTCTGCATCCAACAATGAAAGAACATGCAGTGACTCTTATCTTCCATCTGAGTCTCTGAGAGAGGAAGCATCTCTGCTGTGCCAGACTCACCAACTATACACAAGTTTCACAGGTCTGTCTGTTAATAGGTACCCAAGCAAAATGTGAGGTTTGTGGTGTGCATACAGACTGTGAATTTTTTAATAGCCACTAAATATAGTGGCAAATGCTTTCTGATTAAAAACACTTTCTTATCATTTAGACTGTTTGAATTTATGGCAGAGAAACTGTCCTATGCCCAGGCAGAAGTTTGCACATGGTCACCTACAACAGTAGTGCTGTGCAAAAGCCCACTAAAGAAAATTGTTTAAAACTCCTTGGCCAGTAAGTGTTTACCTAAGAAAACACAGTTTAAGGATAGAATGTATAACATTAGCATATATAATGGCTAGAACAATACCCCACTGATTTCCAAGCCTCTCCTCTGGGGCACCCCAGTCGTTTTTTGTTTATTTGTTAACTTTCACTAATTTAATTAACTTCAGTGAGGTATTGATTAGCCAAACATGGTACTGTAGTGGTCCAGTTCAACAACTGCATGGGTATTTCGGGTGGTTACTAAGGTTTTGAAATGACCAGGCTGACACAAAACACAACACAATTATTTGACTTCCACAAAAAGCAGGGTAGCTCAAACCAGACCGTTCATCCGCAGTGCCAAGTTTTCTGCCAAGTGGTCCTGGAGACCATTGGACAGTAGACTCCAGGAAACAGGTAACCACCTGCGGATGCTAACTGGAAAGCTGCAACACGAAACAAGCACAGCAGCTAAAGCACACAGCTTCATTAGTCGGCTTCGGATTAAAGTCCACTTAGATGTTTTGTGTATTTAGTGTATTTTATGTGTTTAGTGTATTTTAGTGTATTTTGATAGAATAGTATTTTTGTTGCCTGTTCCAACTATTTATACGACATCCAACTTCTTATCTTGAAAATAGTTACGGGAAAGGCTTAGAGTGTATCCCAGGCTACACAAGACACAACAATTAGCCTAAGTGCAAGTTTGTGGGAATACACAAGCACACACATACACACACACACACACACACACACACACATAGATTAGGCATCTGTATCTTTATGGGGACTCATTCATTTTTTTGGGCAAAACCCTAATCCAACTAAGACAATCTTAACTCCTACCTAGCCCTAAGCATAAGTAACCAAACAAAATAGAAGACTTTCGGCATTTTTTGATTGCAGATTTTTTTATAATTGAATTTCCCCTTGTGGGGATCAGAAAAATGTCCCCACAAGGTAAAAAGTATCAGGTTTTTATCACATTGCACTCCCCCCCGCATTGCTGCATCATATCTGCTGGAGTCATGGCCGGCTCCTGTGCGGGCCCTTGGCTCCTAGTCTCGCCCTGCTCTGGGGGTGTCTGCTGGCAGCCCTCCAGCTCACTGAAGTGCAGCACATGAGGGCTGAGTTGCAGCAACTGTGTGCAGAAAGAGGTCTTCTTGTTCAGTCCCACAAAGAGACCTTGTGGGACCGACCCATTTGCGAGGCTCGCCTGAATGTTATCGCTGAAGCGGCCAATCCAAACACAGGAGAGGGGCCTCTCTCGCTGTGACAAATCAAGCTGGCCTGCGATATCAGTCCGCTGCGATGACATGCTTGTCTTTTCATCTTTTTTTCAATGCATAGTGAAAGGCACAGTAACTTTCAGAAAAGACTAAACCCCGGGTTTATGGGCGTAGTTGAACAGAGCCTTTGACTGGGTTCCAGTACATTATGACATGAACAATTAAGCATTTATTGCTGTATGCTCTCCAACGCGGTGCGGCTTATGATTTTCTGTTGAATGGTTGATATTATGGGTTTGAGGTTTCCTCCCACAGTCTAAAAACACACAGAGGTTAATTGGAGTTACCAAGTTGCCTGTAGGTGTTCCTGTGTGAGTGTGCCCTGCAATGGGCTGGTACCCCCTCCTGGTCATCTTAGATTTGGCCTTGTGCCCAATGGCTCTGGGCCCCCTGTGAACCTGAATAGGACTAGTGGTTATCGAAAATGGTTAGTCACTATTTATTTTCAAGCAGCAGAATTAATCATTAATTAATCATTGTAGCATTGCAGGATCTAAATCAGTTACTATACCCAGTATGAGGTTCAATTTTTGCTACACTATATGGCCAAAATGATGTGGACACCAGCTTGTCCAACATCTCACTCCAAAAAACAAGGGTATTAATATGAGGTTGGGTTACCCTGTGCTGCTGTAATAGCCTCTACTGTTCTGGGAAGGCTTTCTGCTAGATATTGGGACATCGCTGATGGGCTCTGCTGCAATTCAGGTTAGATATTGATGTTGGGTGATCAGATCATTTCTGTGAGCATGTATGGCCTCCCCTTTGCAAGCAAACTTACTCACAGACATTTTCGTTTCACAATCGCTTCATCTGCGGCTGGCTAGGGTAGCTCTAGCCAGGCATAGATTTGGTAAAGTTGGAGAAATGGAATCCTATGATGATGGCAAATTGAAAGTAACTAAGTATGGCCACCCATTCTACTATGCTGAAGATTGCATGTCTGTGTGCTTAATTATACACCTGTATCATGATCTCAGTGCAGAATCTGTGCTAATATTGTTGCTGGTTTTATTTTATGGAAGTAGATGCTTCCTATCAGTAATATGATTTTGAATATGCCAGTAAGATTCAATTTCACTTTGGTACTTTTTAATCCAGAATATTACAAATGTCAGTAATGTAATTTTGTTGCATTGGAATATGTCTGTGTGATACACTTGCATTTCAATACTGTTTAATCCACAATATTACAATGCCCTGTCTTTCTGCTGAAAATATGATGATCTCCTGTGTGCTGAGACGATGTAAACATGAGTTACGCTGAAACCGTCAAATGAACCACTGATAGCTTGTAAAATGTGATTCAACTCCCAGGCTACTCGTTGGAGCTCCTCGGGCCAAGGCCTTGTCCAATCAGGGAGCCAATATAACTGGAGGTTTATACAGCTGTGATATCACCACCCAGCCCAACGACTGCAAGCGCATTGAGTTTGACAATGAGGGTGAGCACTCCACAGAAACACAAACTCACCCCCACCTCGGCATGTGACGTTAACCAACCCCCCCCCCCGTTACAACGCTTTGTTCTTGAATTTTCACTATTGACGATGTGTAAGATTTTTGTGTGCACATAATCACAATCCACATATCATAATTCTACATGCTGAACATTCACCTTTTAATATCTGCTTTCGCTGTCAATGACCACAGTGAACCTGGATTCCGAGTACAAGGAGGACCAGTGGATGGGTGTGACAGTACATAGTCAGGGACCTGGGGGGAAGATTGTGGTAAGTGGGGGCCGACACTGATGGAGCAGCGTCCCTGGGAGGTGTCCTGTCTCAGCAGACCTTGGCACTGACGGCAGATCCCCGGGCACCCGGCCTGTCCTTGCAGACCTGCGCCCACCGCTACCAGCGAAGGCTGTTTGGCAACACGCCCCAGGAGTCCAGTGACATCATGGGGCGCTGCTACGTCCTCAGCGAGGACCTCAGGATCGACGAGCACTCCGACGAGGACGGCGGCAACTGGAAGTTCTGCGAGGGGCGACCCAGGGGTCACGAGAGGTTTGGGTCCTGCCAGCAGGGTGTGTCTGCCACCTTTACCAAGGACTACCACTATGTGGTGTTTGGAGCTCCTGGTGCCTACAACTGGAAAGGTATGAGTACTTGGTGCCAATTTTTTTTGTTGGAAGGGAATCTGGAAGCACAATGATTAGAAGTATAGTAGTGTGACTGTGAAGCTCTTGAGACCTAACCAACTGCTTAAAGAGTGCTAGCTTTTCTCAGAATCTGAGTTTCAGTTCAGGTATCATGCAGGATAAAGGGAAAATTCTTCATACCCATGAAAATGGTCCATTTTCATCTCCACGACCTGCTCTGATTACATGATTTATTTTGTGTTCTAAACAGTGAAGCATTTCGGGGACCATTTCCATAAAAAAAAACAATGTATAGCTTTCGCAAATCAGAGAAACATTTCATTGTCTAATTTTTCACTGCATTGGTAATTTGTGTTTGTAGTGTTTTTATAATGCATGGTTATTTTAGTGTAAGAAGTGTAAAACATTTGACTATATTATTTATTATTTATTATTTGGTCCATACATGCACTTCTGAAAATCTAGACCAGAGTTCCCCAATTCTGGTCCTGGAGGGCCAGAATCCAACACAGTTTGCAGATTCCCCTGCTCAAAAACCTCTTAATCCGCTAATTACCAGGTTTTGTATGTGTTTGAACTGGGAAATCTGCACACTGTGTGGGACTCTGGGTATCCAGGACCAGAACTGGGGAACCCTGATCTAGACATTCTGTACACCACATTCCTGCATTGACCTCCCACTCCATCTCCACCTTCCATCTTCACTGCTGCAGGAATTGTGCGAGTAGAGCAAAAGAACAACACTCTGCTGGAACAGGGTATTTACGATGACGGGCCCTACGAGGTTGGGGATGAGAACCAGTTGAACACTGAACTTGTGCCAGTGCCTGCTAACAGTTATTTAGGTATGTTGGCACTCGAGGGATGAGGAGGCAGCCGGTGTGGGGGACTGTGGTACTCTATGCTCTCGTGTTTCGGAAACCTCTTCTGTCACCATACTCTTTCCAGTCTCGTACTGATGTCCAGAACTGTCTTTTGTTTGCCTAGGCGTGCTGTTTATGACAGCCTTGTCTGATGCCAACCCTGATCAGTTTGTGTACAAGTCACTCCCCCCACAGGTTAATTGGGAGAAAGCTTTTGATGTCATGGCCAATAGCTATTTAGGTTTGTGACATCTCAGATGCATAGAACCTGTTCCTCAGACCCATTATTCCACTGTGGTTGGTCTTGTGTACGGTTTCCTATGGAATGTAATGCATGCTTAATACATCGTGCCATGTCAGTGTTATATGTTATATATTTTGTATATTTAATATATTATTATTTATTTGTCATAATCATCAAGCTATTTACCTTTTTGCTTCATGTCACTGTTGGAACTGTTTAAGTTGCACTGTGCATGTACAGCATATAATCATTCATTGTACAAAACATATTACCGGGTCCTTACTTCCATTGTTCCAGAATTAATCTTTTTTCATTCACTTTGCTCATTCACATTGTTCATTTAGTTGTTATTTTTATCTGGCCTCTTTGTGGGGTAATGCCATTAACTAGCTTCTACTTGTCAGGCTTCTCTCTGGACACTGGCCACAACATCACCAAAAAGGGCCACCTGACCGTGGTGTCTGGGGCTCCCAGAGCCAATCACAGTGGAGTGGTGGTCCTGCTGAGGAAAGACGCAAAGGCACCCAACATGCTCTCTCCAGAATACATTCTGGAAGGCCCAGGACTGGCGTCCTCCTTTGGCTATGATGTGGCCGTGGTGGACCTCAACAAAGACAGGTGTGTGGCATGATCATTCATTCGTCACACTCGTACAGGGTTATTAACAGCATATCAAAGTTTATGGCTGTAAACATTTGGATGTAATGTAGAACAGGCTTGTTACATTTGTGCCAAATGCCAAAACCTATGTGACATAACGTTCCATTAAAAATTAAGATGACGTTTCTAGCACATGTTGAGAACAATATAAGAATGGTAAAATATAGACAGGAAACAGTATTTAAATACATGCACTGAATGCTGGGTTTAACTTTCCCAGTTGGCAGGACATTGTGGTGGGGGCTCCACAGTTCTTCATGAAAGACGCAGAAGTTGGTGGAGCAGCGTATGTTTACATCAACAAGGAAGGCAAGTGGGACACTGTTGTCCCGATCCAGCTCAACGGAACCAAAGACTCTATGTTTGGGTTGGCAGTTGAAAGCATCGGGGACATAAACCAGGACTCGTACAACGGTGGGGGTCTGAGTTATCTTAATTCTGAAACATGCAGCTGTCACCTGATTTGAGAACAAATGAAGAATGAAGAATGATTTTGGTCACTCTGTGTCTCTTCCACAGACATTGCGATTGGAGCCCCTTACGATGATGCTGGTGCAGGAAATGTCTACATTTACCATGGGTCTCCCCAAGGGATCCAAACCAAGCCATCCCAGGTCATTATCTTAGAATACAGAGCCTAGAGTTGATACTGACAGTTCATATGGCTGAAACTAATTCCCTTTACTGTGATAGAAAGCAGCTGAATAAATGCTAGTTTGGATTCATAGCTTCATAACCCTGGTCTGTCTCAGTAATACAACAGGAAGGTAATTGCTAAATTTTGCCACCTGGGAGGGGGACATTTTTCCAGACTGGGGGTCAGGGCACTTGGGATTATTGGCAGAGTCTGCCATTTGAGTACCCCTGCTCTAAGTTGTTCAACTGATTTCAGGTCCTTAAAGGAAAAAATCACAATATCAAGTTATTTGGATACTCTCTGGCTGGGAACATGGATCTGGACAAGAATTCTTATCCAGACCTTGCTGTGGGCTCTCTCTCAGATGCAGCATTTATTTATAGGTAATTTATTACTTAAAATAAAAAACATAATTAAATATAATGAACTGTCTCCATCTGTATGACATCCTTTGATCTTGCAGGGCAAGACCAGTGATTAATATTAAGAAGGAGTTAAAAGTCAGTCCTAAGCAAATTGATTTGACCAAGAAAACGTGCGGTAACAGTATATGGTAAGATCATGATGGTAATGTCATTCTTAGAGTTACTTCTGAATTTAAATTGTTTTAAAGTCCTGAGATGTATGATAATTTGTATAATCACACAATAAATTGATAAAATGTATTTTTGTTCTTTTACATAGCTTGACAGTGGAAGCATGCTTTACCTACACGGCAAATCCCAAATCTTACAGTCCCAAGATAAGTGAGTAAACTGTCCTCATTATTATCATGACATGGAGGTCCTTACTGGATGAGCCGGATGACTAATGCCTTTGTGCCCCTTCCCCTGACAGCCATCGCCTATGTCTTCGAGGTGGAGTTTGAGCGGAGAAAGCTGGGCCTGCCCTCTAGGGTTACCTTTATTGAGAAGGCCACCACAGACCCGGACTTCCAGCTCAGCGGGATGCTGGATCTTCGAACAAAGAATCGGAAGGAGTGCACCTCAGCCAAGCTGCAGCTGCAGGTGCTGCTCGAGCTTCTCGGCTCTCTGGCCACCTCGAGGTGTTGTTAGAGGCGAAGGGTTACTCACTGCTTTTTGGCGTCTTAGGAAAACATCAAGGATAAACTACGGAGCATTCCCATCCAGGTGTCAGTGTCTATCAATGATACGAAACGCCGGGAGAGGCAGAGCTCTCTCCCAGAGCTGGTTCCTGTCCTCAACTCGAATCTGCCAGACAAGGCCCTCACAGAGGTAACTGCAGAAGTGGGCTGGTGCTTAATTCCAAATGATACTTTGTCCATCATGAGTCCTTTCAGCTTTCACTGGGTAGCACTAGTGGTGGGTAGGGTTTCGCTAATCTGTTTACTGCTAATTATGAAAGCTAACTTTTTTGTAAGCGTTTCTGCTAACTTTGAAAACCATTCCGCTAAATTCAGTTCCACTAACTGTAACTCTGACAATATTTTTTTGCAGGTAAATTAAATAAAGTTAAATAAACCATCAGTAACTTTTGCAAATCCTAAAATCACACATATTTGTTCTGGTCTGCTATGAGTGTGTTTGCAAGAGTCTATCTGGCGCGCTGTTGGCTTAAGTACACGATGTGATTGGTTGGTTTCGTATTTAAAGTAGTCCGGGCAAAATGTAAGTGAATGATACGATAAAGGCCATTTAAAATGGGGTACCCTGAACTGAGCAGAAAACGGTGGCCTGTTTCACAAAGCTAGATTTCTTGCTCAGTCACATAACTTGGATTATGGGTACCCTAGACTAAGTGGACTTCATCTTCGTTCACTCACTTTTAGCCCAGACTACATTAAATACAAGAAGATATCCTGCTTTGGCCCTTGGTTATTTTCCCTTATTTTGCGGGTTCTGATTGATAGAGCTATAGAGAAATAAATAGAGCCTGCGTCCTAATTCTCGGTAAACGGCGCCGTGTTCTTAGTCCCTAAGTGGCTTCACTCAGGGCAGAATGGCAGCAGGAACCAAAAGCGGAACAGGACTTCTCCAACAAAAACACATAAATCTCGCAAACAAATTATCATTGAAAGGCAGTTTATTCTGGAGGCTCAGTTGAGTGTATCCTAAATATCCCCAGGTAATCACTCCAGCCCTGCGATACTGAATTGCTAAACAGGTTTAGCATTTCAGAGCCCAAAACCAAACTGAAGCTATATTCATATGAGTGAAGTTAGCCATTAGTGGTAATAGTTAGCTTCTGCTGAATTTTTTACTGGTTTATCGGTTTACCATTACCTAAACTTTGGAATTATCAGATTAGCGGTTATGGAAGCTGACTTATCAGTTTGCTGTGCCCACATAACAACATGAAGTTAGGTTCCTTAAATTGCTCATCGTGCCCTGTGATGGACTGGAATCCCAAACGTGTACTCGCCCTAGGTTCACTGCCACCCGGTAGAGAATAAGAAGTTATGGAACATCAGTTGAAGTGAACTTCAAATAAACTAATTTTATGAACTTTTTTATAGGTCAGCTTTTTAAAGGAAGGGTGTGGAACTGACAACATCTGTCAGAGCAATTTGCAGTTGGATTACAAATTTTGCTACAGGGAGCCCAACCAAGATGTGTTTCCTGCTCTGCCTAGGCAAGTATGAGCAGAAACCTTTCACTCATGGTAGGAAAAAATCATTGCAATAAAGGTTTGGTGAAAAAGCTGGCTGTACTGAAGTTAAACAGACAAAATACCAAGCCTGTTTTTCTTTTACAAACTAGCTCCTATCACAGCTCCTGCAGCTGCCTTTAACTACGAACTAAAAACAGACAGAGTCACTAGTTGTGTGCTATCACTGAAAAATTAAAACACATAAGTGAACAGATGTACCTGATGAAAGTGTACTAACATTAAAAGTGACTGATGGCCCAAAAGGAAATAAATTCAAGAGACAACAGTGACGTAATTAATATAATTAATAACAAATATGGTAATTTGCCGTGCCATTCACGGGAAGAGTCCTTTTATGCAAATTGTGTGGGTTACTTTTTTAGTGAGAATGGGGTACCAGTGATATCCCTCAGCGACCAGAAGGACATTGCTTTGGAGATCACAGTGAGGAACAGGAACGGGGACGACGCCCATGAAGCCAAACTGGTCGGCACTTTCCCCAGCTCCCTGTCATATTCCGCTTTTCGCTCACAGAAGACTGGGGTGAGACCGATCTCTTCTAGCTCTGATGGTGTGTGCTGGGGGCTTCTGCTCTGCTATTGGGGCTGCAGTGTAATATGAGTGCCTGTTCCGAAGGTGATCTGTGCGGCCAATCAGAATGGGTCACAGACAGAGTGCGAGCTGGGAAATCCATTCAAAAGGGATTCAGAGGTAAGTCTTTACTTAGGGTTCAGTTTTTGAGAGTATTGCTTACAAATTCTTACTATGCATATTGTTTCTAGGTTACATTCTATGTTATATTGAGCACTGCTGGTATTTCCCTGAACACCACGGAGGTTGACATCGACCTTCAGCTTGAAACGTGAGCTGCTTTCCCCCATTGAGCTCTCAGATAAGAAACATTACTTTGTATGTTGCCAGACTTCTGAAGTTTTAATTCAATACATTGTATTTTATAGTAAGTCACGTGAATTTCTATACTTTACAGGACCAGTGAGCAGAGAAACTTGGGCATTGTGAAGGCCACGGCCAGAGTAATAATTGAACTGCGTCTGTCGGTCACGGGGTAGGAATGTTTGTTACTAGCATTTCCAGCATCTTTATAATGCTTCATAATGATTAATTGATTGTATGTCCAAATTTAGAGTTTTCACTTGTGTGCTTCTAGCCCAGACGTTACTAACAGTTCCCCTGCTCCTTCTCAGAGTGGCCAAACCTTCCCAGGTCTACTTTGGCGGTGCTGTGAAAGGAGAAAGTGCCATGAGATCTGAGGATGAGATCGGCAGTTTAGTTGACTACGAGTTCAGGGTAATTCTCATTTTAATAGTGGTGTCCCGATGACAGGCATGTCTGAAAACGTTCAGTTTAAGTGCCGTAAAAACAACTCATGCATTAGGCTTTCGGACAATAATGCCTCCAGACCTCAGACACTTCTGTTGTTTTATACACAACGTTTATTTTGACTAGATAATCAACCTGGGGAAGCCACTTAAGTCATTTGGCACAGCTTCCCTGAACATCCAGTGGCCCAAAGAGAACTCTGTCGGCAAATGGATTCTGTATCTGGTGCGGATCAGTACAAATGAATTGCAGGAAATCCCCTGCTCTCCAGAAAGTGAGATCAGCCCGCTGCCACACATACAGGTACCCCTCCTAGTCCTAACATTTAAAGTGCAAAAGTGCTCTTTTTTTTGGACTGTTAATAATTCAGCAATTTTTGTTCAGGCGTCTAACACATCCCGCAGAAAACGCAGCATTGAAGAAAAGGCTTCAGGTGAAAGAAAAACATCATTATCCATGGAGAAAAGAAAATACAAAACTCTGGTAAACAGATTTGTGATATGAATGCTTATTTTGGCTTCACAAGAAGTTGATGGAATGGTCACGGTAATTTGAAATGGTGGCTTCGTTTGCAGACGTGCGACAGTGGCACTAGATGTGTGGCGATAAGGTGCCCCCTTCAGGGCTTGGACAGTAATGCAGTCATCGTCGTGAGGTCCCGTCTCTGGAACAGCACTTTCCTTGAGGTACGTTTCCTTTTCAGCAAAGAACAGAGCCATCACCAGTTCAGGATACAATGAAGTTTTGAGAATGAATTTTTCAGTTCAATTGAACATACAGCTCAGAATTCTAGATAAAAATGAATGACTTTGAAAAAAGAGCCTCTTATTTTTCATAGGACTATGCATCCCTCAGTTATCTTGACCTCATTGTCAACGCCTCACTCAGCCTGGATGGTACTGCCACCAACATGCTCCTTAAAAATGCAGAAACTCAGGTAAGACAAAATCTCTCAGGTTACTTAAAAGGATTGCCGTTTCCATCTATATGTAGAATAACCCGACAAAATAATTACTCTGCAATTATTCTGTATTGTTGCAAATAGTATTCTGTATTGGTGCAATATAAATTTAATTTTTGGTCTGCCCTTAAAGTTCATTTTTCTGAGTTAGTAAAAGTATGACACCAACTCTGACTCGGAAAGGAGTATTTCAGGTTTGCTTCGATTTTACTTTGACAGGTGAGACTGACTGTATTCCCAGAGAAGACGGCATCGCACTATGGCGGTGTTCCCTGGTGGATCATTCTGGTGGCCATGTTGGCAGGCATTATGATGCTGGCGTTGTTGGTATTCATCCTCTGGAAGGTAAGCTGTAGCATGACGTGCGTGGTTTCTAAGGCATAGTCACGTAGCTGGTTTCCTGTAGCCGTGACAGCACAGGAGTGCTAGCGACCTTGGCCTGTGAAACACCCTGTTCACAGGGTCCCAAGCTTCTGAAATGTACACACCTCCTTACTGAGCCTGTTCACAGTGCCCCATCCCCTACTTGCTTCCTTTTAGTGTGGTTTCTTCAAGAGAACAAAAAAAGACGAGTATGACGCAGCCTATCACAAAGCTGAGATCCATGTTCAGCCGTCTGACAAAGAGAGACTCACAATGGAGGCATAGTGCCCCCTGCGTTCAGCCTCTGGGTAAAACTGATGCGTGTACCTCTCTGGGTCTTCGCCCTGCATGGCGCATGAGCTGAATGCGACTGAGGAAATGCTTTTTTGCGTCACGCTGGTGGTGGAAGGCTGGCAAATGTACATACACATCAGTTAACCAGAATCTGTCAGTTGAAGGTGTTGCAAAGTTTTCACCCATTATTTGCCTTCTTTTAACATGTTTATGTACATTTCTGGTCACCATGAAACCACATTTTGAACTTCACAGCTCTTTACAGCTTTCTGCTTTATAATTCCTGGTGCATCAGACCTGGCATCATTCCTGCAGCTTCTCCCTAACTTGGTTTAAAACAACATTTGTTTTCCTAGGTTGCCAAGCTGGCAGCTTTGGGTGCTTGCTCTGGAACGTTCCGTTTATTCCCACAAACATGCTTACTGACCTAAACCTGATTTATATCTGCTTCTCTGAAGTTCTGCTTCTGGACTTCACTTCTTTAACATTTTAAATTTTGCTTCATAAAACGGAATTGGAGATAACAAATTTTTTACTCAACGTTATTTTCTCTAGTGTGGATTTTTCAAACGCTCCAAACATGATGACAGCGTTCCAAGATACCACGCCATCCGGATAAGGAAGGAAGAGCGCCAGATTAAAGAAAGGAAAGCCCAGTTTGATAGCCTGGAGAAGAAACAGTGGATGACAACATGGAGTGAAAATGAGAGTTACTCCTAAGACCATTAGTTGATGACCCGAGAAACACCTTTATGTGCAGTTTGGGTCCTAAAATTTTTCTTTTATTTTTGCACTGCCTCTGAACATTCTTTTGTATATATTGATAGAAGAAATCAAGAAAATGTTTGTTTTTTATTTTGAATATTCTTACATTAATGTCATCATTCACTGGGCAAGGCAATAAGGCATCAAATAAGTTTAAATCTTTAGCAAGATAAAGAGAAGTTAAAGATGGTTTCATCTGCGACTTTGCTGCTGTATATTTACAGATGTTTTTGCATCTGGAATGTGGTTGGTTACAGTGCTTTAAAAGAATCTTGACTTTTTCATATTTGCCATGCTCCTCTCTGAACTTTTTCTAATGCACAGAAGGAAGCATTTTGTATGTTTGTATATATTTAAATATTTTAGTACGGTTTATATTTATTTCTGTTAGGCTGTTAATGTTACATGCATACATTGGCCAAAGATTTGGGAGATCATGGAAGAAAAGTATCAGTAAGCTGATTTTAACTATGACCCATTTTGTTGTCTCAAAGAGCATTTAGGTGTTCCATTGGCGTAGTGTGATTTCTGAAGCAATTTAATATGCAAACAGTGAGCAAGGTAATAATAATCATCATGAACAGTAGTACCTTGGGTCTGACTGATACTGTTACTTCTGAATGTTTTATTGTGAATTGTATCATGCATACATGCTTGTAAGAAGACTGCATTTGATTTTAATTCTCTTTGATGTCATATAAGTTTTGTCCCAGTGTGGTCTTTCCAAAGAATAGTAGATCGTTTTGCAGCCCCTGTTTCGTTTTGCTTTTTCACTGAGGAGTCTACAGGAATGTAAAATGTGTTTGTGCACGCTCTCAGTGTAAAAAGCTACCATGTTCAGAAGGAATGAGCAGCATCCATGAACAAAGTAGCATTTAAAAAGAAGATAAAGCACACCAAACAAAGAATGGTAGTGTCTGGGTTTCGCAAATCATGTTTAGAACTATTAATCTATTATTTTAAACATTGTAATGTCCAGAAATAATTGCAGTTTCTTTAAAGGCTGGCTTCACCACACTGGGAAAAAGATTTTTTGCACCACAGCAGTAATGCAAGAAGCTTTTTCTCCAACCATTCCAACCAGGAAGCAATCCTTTCAGTTATAGATTGTTAAATTCTAAACATGTAATGATTGAATGTGTAGATTTATTCCAATGACTTTTAAACATGTTTACATTCCTCAAACCAATTACACTGGAGCTATAGCATATTAGAAAACTGTATTTGTCAGTAAAGGGCAAATTGGTGTGAGGCAACTGTAAAGCCATGTAGTGATGAGCATTACTGTAACAACAAAGAATCATAATAGTAACACAATTACTTTTCAGTGTGAACATATTTTAAATGTAAAGTCTTACCACTGGCTGTTGTTTTTGTCCAACTAGGCACATTACTCCAGAAAAAAAATCCTGTGGACTGAAAGATAATAAAGTAATAAAACATGTATTTGAATGTTTTCCATCATTTATAAATTCTTTATACATGTTACCAATTTGCATAGTGATTTATATTTATAATTTATTGTAAAATGATGTAGAGGAAAATACGGAGTGATTTGTGCAATAAGCAATAAGGTCAACCTCATATGTGATATTCATTTCTGGCTGTAATAACTTTTAACAGAAGTACATCAGGTAGTTTTCAATGACACAATTGTGATGTCCAGCACACAGACTATGATGCACAACGAATATTTTTGTGCTTCAAGCTACTTCATAATTGTGCAAAATTGCATTAATAGCCAAGTAAATAGGTCATTTCAGCTGTAAAGAGTGATTGGTTTAGTATATCATGGCAACTATTGCATGCCCCTTGGTTTTCTAGATTTCTTTACAGGCAAATGTGTATTAAATTTTGAATGTTTGCATATATCCATGGGACAATACAGGAATGGGCTAATTACTTAATACTTATAACCTAGTCAGCGCCTCCACTGTTAACTTGGCATCCCACTGCTAAGTTGGTGCCCCCCTTTGGTAATTTGGCACCCCCTTGTCTAGTCGGAGCCCCCCACTGCTAAACTGGCTACCCCCTTGCTACCTTTGCATCCCCCAATTGCTAACTTGGCAGCCCTTGCTTAGTCGGCGCCACCCGCTAACATGGCAGCCCTTGCTTAGTCTGCATCCCTCGCTAACTTGGCAGCCCTTGCTTAGTCGGCGCCCCTCGCTAACTTGGCAGCCCTTGCTTAGTCGGGGTCCCTCGCTAACTTGGCAGCCCTTGCTTAGTCGGGGTCCCTCGCTAACTTGGCAGCCCTTTCTTAGTCTGTGTCCCTCGCTAACTTGGCAGCCCTTTCTTAGTCGGCCCCGCTCACTAACTTGGCAGCCCTTGCTTAGTCGGCGCCCCTCGCTAACTTGGCAACCCTTGCTTAGTCGGGGTCCCTCGCTAACTTGGCAGCACTTGCTTAGTCGGGGCCCCTCGCTAACTTGGCAACCCTTGCGTAGTCGGGGTCCCTCGCTAAGTTGGCAGCCCTATCTTAGTCGGCCCCGCTCACTAACTTGGCAGCCCTTGCTGAGCTGGCGCCCCTCGCTAACTTGGCAGCCCTTTCTTAGTCAGCCCCGCTCACTAACTTGGCAGCCCTTGCTTAGTCGGGGTCCCTCGCTAACTTGGCAGCCCTTGCTTAGTCGGGGTCCCTCGCTAAC
>JAODKN010000001.1:31058240-31071193 GCA_026774425.1 Petrocephalus zakoni
TGACTGGCCTCCGCAAGTTTGATAAATCCGGATTTTTTTTGTACTTATTGACATTCTAAATTTCGTTCGTAGGATAGAATTTAGGACCGTTTCTACGAATGGTTGATAAATGAGGGCCCTGGAGTTTGACACCTGTGGGCTAAGGGCATCTGCCAAAATGCTGTAAATCTAAATCTGTAGTCTTTCCGCCTTCGTAGACAAAATGTAACTGGAGTTTGTCTTTCTGTGGACAAAATACAGCAAGACATAACTTGATTCCATTATTAAATTTTGCTTTTTATAGCACAGAATTTTATTTGTGCACGCAAATGAATGCTAGGGTGACCAAATAATCCATGTCAACCCAGACACTTTGAGCTACTTCAGGTTTTATAAACCACTTTAAAACTGAAAGGCTCTGTGCTTGGCTAAATAGTTCAGTTCTTCTTTGCGCTTTGACTGGTCTGTTTCCTTGATTGAAAGACTCATCCAGCTGTTTCAAATTAACATTAACGACACTTGCATGATTATAGGAGACTGACCAATCAGCATACACCAACTCAGCGCTTAAGTGAAATCCGGGTTCTTTTCATTAAAATGATAGTAGAACTGCAACGATTCATCAAGTAATTCGAATAACTCGATTACAAAAAATCCTCAATGCAAATTCTTTGTTTCGATGCTTCATTTAATCCACACGACACTATGTACTGCTCGGTCACCGTGTTTCACACAGAGGATTATTACTGTCGCACAGTGTGCTTACGCTGCATTACGTGTAGCAGAGCGATAGAAAAGAAAGAAACAGGAGCGTAAGAAACGGAGTGGCGCAGCTGTACAGATCAGGCAGCAACAAGGCCGTACAGATTTACTTGCGACAGTGACACTCCCGTCTAAAAAAATGGCGGAGAAATTTCATGGAGTCATGGAGGCGGTGAATATAGTTCCAAACATTGACATTCACGGCATAGAATCACGGTTATTTCCATTCCTATAATTACCAAGCTGTTGATAAAATAACAGATTAAAAAAAACATTTAATACATCGGCCATTAATATACTAAATACTATATGTTGTTTTTATATTGGCACAGCATTAGCTGCTAATGACTATCATAATTAATAGTCATGACCGAAGGTAGCTTAGCAGCTATTGAGGCTAACGTCCCCATTTCACTGATGATTCTGTCTACTGACGCAGGGTAGCGTTACATATTAAGTTATTTTGGTTATGAACTGCTTCAAAATTATACAGTTAGCTGCACCGCTACCATGTTAATTATACAGCTGATTAAAATATCAGTTTACAGCTCTCCTCGGCCGGGTCACATATGGGTCAATGTGAATTTACTACCAAATTCATGGCAAAATATCTTACATTATTTTGGGGTAATTTATTTGCCAAAAAATACAGTGTTCGGTAAAGTGTATATCATTACGTGTGCTTTTTAAGTGCTGCATTTGCAAACAGCAAACAGTTAATTTTAAGAGACTTATTTTTTCTACTATTGTACTTTAATAAGACAAAGGTATTTCTTATCCGATTACTTGACGGAATAATTGATAGAATACCCGATAGCTGCAGCCTTAAATGATAGTTTACAAATCCTGTCCTTAGCTCAAATTGTCCTCCCTGACATGGGCTATCTGGTCACCCTAACGAACGTATGACTCTTGGCAGCCCATATTTTTCTGCAGCACAAACAATGATTTTCTTAGAAATTAAGCAGCACAAATTCCACTTTCTATGGCACAAGTACATAAGTAAGTAATATATTTATAGAGCGTTCATATACATCGTGCTGAACAGTATAAATGTGTTAAAAGGTACAAAGACCAAAACAAAATCAATGTCAGAGGACAGAGATTAAAGTATAAGAAAAAATCTAAGCTAGTCACATGCAAAACACAAAAAGCAAACAAGAATATAGCAGACAACAGGGATAGAGACCGGGGTGGTGGTCCCAATTTTTAAGAAAGGGGACTAAAGGTCTATGGCGGGGTACTGGAGAATAGGGTCCATCCATTGGTCGAACCTCAGTTCCAAGAGGAACAATGCGGATTCTATCCTGGCTACGGAACACTGGACCAGCTCTTCACCCTAAGGATACTGCATGGAGGGCTCATGTGAGTTTGCCCAACCAGTCTTCATGTGACTTGGAAAATGCATCTTGTCCCTCAGGGGGTCCTGTGGGGGCCGTGCTCCAGGAGTATGGGGTACAGGGTCCGTTGTTGTGGGCCATCAGGTTCCTGTACAAATGGAGTGAGAGCTTAAGGTTCACATTGCCAGCAGTAAGTCAAATTCGTTCTCAGTGTGCATTGGACTCCGCCAGGGCTGCCTTTTGACACTGATTCTGCTAATAATCTTTATGGACCTTGTCTTTGCTTTTTGTGGATGATGTGGTCCTGTTGGTATCATCAGCCAGTGACCGGCAGCATGCACTGGGGTGGTTTGCAGCTAAATGCGAGATGGCTGGGGTGTGGATGTGCACCTCCAAGTCTGTGGCCATGGTTCTCGCCCAGAAAAGGGTGGATTGCCCTCTCTGGGTGGGGGATGATTTGTTTCCTTTATCAGAGGAGTCTAAGTATCTCAGGGTTTTCTTCACAAGTGAGTAGGGCTGGGCGATAGCATTACTCCACAGAAACAGCTCTGTCATAACTAATAATTATAAGTGCCTCACTGCAAAGCTTGTCGCTGGCAACATGTTTGATTTTAAATCATATCAAAAGCATATCGAGTGTCAGGCATATAGACTTATATAGAATTATATAACGATAAGAGCCTGTTCTTCTCAAGATAGACCCCAGCTGCTGGTCAAAAAACTTTTCTAAAAGTTTTGAGATGGGCCTATAGTTGTTAGAGCTGGAGAGAGAGATCAAAATTGAATTTTTTTCAACAAAGTGTGAACAATAGCTTGTTTAAAATAGCTGGGGGCACAGACCGACTGCAGAGAGCAATTGATTATACAGATAACAGGCTGGAAGCCATAGAATCTAGGACTTTTAAAAGCAAAGAAGTTGGTAAAACATCTACAGTACTGGAGGAACAGCACAAACATAGCACTAACCAAACACTGGATTATTTATTTGTGCTGATTGTTGCGGGGCCAGCCTTACGGAGGTTAACTAGCGACTCTTGTTTTAGCCTTCGTCCAGTCTGTTGTCACCTGCTGGTGTAGCCAACAACTGCACCTCATATTTGTGGATCTTTTCTAAAGATCAAATGCGATAGGAATTGGACAAAAATCCGCAATTAAATAAGAGCGACGTCACAAATAGACGGGAAGTGATCCACAAATGTGCAAAACCCATTTCAGGTGTACAAATCGCTCCGCATTTTTGTGGATATGATTTTACACAACACAAATAAAGAATGTACTTTTTGTGGAATAGTGGAATTATTTTGAAATATTATTTTGCTAATTGTCACTATACAGCAAGTTTATCAGTACTGACTAAATACCCCTTGTCCTCCCAAACTATATAAATGTTAAATAAAGCCAATTATTCAGACTAGCCCTTTGTCTCAGGCACCTCCTCGAACACTTACGCTATGACGTATAAGTGGCAGGACGGACCAACGGAAAGACGGCGCCCGTCGCCCCTATGACGTTTGCCGTTGTTTGTTGACGTCACCGCACCTCGCCCCCTCTTGCCAGATAGCGTGGAGCCAACGGGGGTCATGGGCTAGAAGTTCAAGGTAGTAGTAGGCAGTTTCCCTATGTCAGTCGCGCCGAGGATTTTGGCGCTCTCCTCGTAGTAAAACAAGACGAAACCAAACAGCTGGGTGTGCATTGGAAGATTAAATAGGACCCAGGCAGAGCGCACAGCCAGTATTAATGGGGCTCAACGGATTATTGCATTGAACGATATTTGTTTTCTATAAATAGTCACCGTGAGCTGTCGTATATCTATTAAAATGCGACTTTTACGGTTTCTTATGAAATCAGCATCAATCGAAAAGCACATAGATTACTACTCCAGGTTTTCGCCGTCGCCTCTCTCCATGAAACAGTTCTTGGATTTTGGTGAGTAGTGGGGGGAAGGGGTGCAGTTTGCTGCCTTATTGCTTTGTTGCATGCATATAGAGTATTCACATACACGCCGCGATGTAGTGCCCATTGCGTTTTGGTTCTATTCACAGGGACGGAAAACGCCTGCGAAAGAACATCGTTCATCTTCATGAGACAGGAGCTGCCTGTAAGGCTGGCGAATATCATGAAGGAAATAAACTTGCTACCTGACAACCTGCTGAAAATGCCTTCTGTTAGGCTGGTGCAGAGTTGGTAGGTTTGCGGTAATCCTAGCTTCCCACTGGGGTTGAACTGTCTCTGCACGGTTGTTAAAATAAATATAAATAATGTGCTGGAGCGTTAGGGTTTAAGTGGTGATCCTGGTAACTGGTGACGAGCGCGGCATACACTCACTTATATGAGCAGGGCGAGCCTTTGGAGAGACTTGTCATGCATGTTTGTAGCAGCCTATGAATATGAAATTGAATCTGTTATGAGAAAATATTGCTCTTCAAGCATGTCCGTATTTTCAGTAACCTGAAGTATATATGCATGGGCAACACTGAATATTTACAATTTAATGTCATCATTTTTATTTTTCCAAAACTGAGGAATCTGCCACCACCAGCACACGCCTGCCAGGTTCCACTTGGCGCGTGTCACTAGTGAACAGGATCAGCACATAAAGCGCAGAGCACACCGGAGGCCCAATGTGTGTCCCTGCTGTGGTGAACAGCACATGTGTATGAATTAAGATATGCATAAAGAAATACTGGGAAGCACATAATTGTTGGGGAAAGATTGTAGAAATTGGCATGTAAGTCGAATGTGCATTAAATGAATGCAGTGTTGTTGTTCTGAGAACCCCTCTCTCTAGTTGGAATTGTACTTGAACCATGTATGCAGAGTGTATTCTTTTTTAGGTATTTGCAGAGTCTTGAGGAAATACTGCAGTTTAAGAGTAAAGGCACTGATGACAAAGTCACGTACGAGTAAGTAACCCAGACTATCCAATTTATTTTATTTTTTTTGCATGTTAAATATTCAAATCACGCTGGCATTCCTAGTTTCACAGACGCTGTCATTAAGATCCGCAACAGGCACAACGACGTCATCCCCACCATGGCCGAGGGGGTAGTGGAGTACAAAGAGGCCCACGGCATGGACCCGGTGACCAGCCAGAATGTGCAGTACTTCCTGGACCGTTTCTTCATGAGTCGAATTTCCATCCGGATGCTGCTGAACCAGCACAGTGAGTATCAGAGCTAGTGGAAACCAGGGCTGCGCGATGTCACATCATTATATAATGTGCAGTAATCACCAGGGCTTTAGTAACAGGCGTGAAAGTTTGTCTGGACTCCGGCCTTTCGGTACTATGCAGATCTGTGCTTAGGCCCACAATTTTATAAGCATATGAGCTGTATGTCTACATTATTTGTGACATGCATATTGTGACGTCCAAAAGTTATCTGTATACATGCATGCTGCTGTTCTGGAATATCATGGAAGCAATAAGCACTGAAGTGGCTGTGTAGAAGGGGACAGCTCAGCTGTCACATCATCTTTTAAAACGGGAGACACTGTGGATAAGGTAAAAAGATGGGGGTGGTGTGGCTGAACTTCTTACAGCTTAAAGTCTGACACAATTATTAAACAAGGATATGCCGAATTTATGCAGATGACTAATAATACATATTTTAGGTCTGCTACTAATCTGCTTTCCAAATTGTGGGTGTAAGTAAACGTCTGTATAGTACCGAAAAGCCGGTGTCAGCATGCACATACACCATATAATCCTGTTGTAATATTGTGCAACTCCAGTAAAAACTGTACAGTCCTTTGAAAGCTCATTCTCTTTCAGATTTTTTTTTAACCACCCTCACTCCCCCACAGCTTTACTATTTGGTAGAAAGGTTCCAGCAAACCCTGCCCACCCTAAACAGATTGGCAGTATTGACCCCAATTGCCAGGTCACAGAAGTGGTGAAGGGTAAGTTTTTATTTTTTTGTCCATAATTACTTCTGGGGTGTGGAAGCCACTGTAGAATCTGTGCAACTTAGTTTTTAAAGGATTTTGGCCGTGACAGCAGAACTGGGTCTGTGACTTGTCTTTCAGATGCATACCATAATGCTAGAAAATTATGTGATCTGTACTACAAGAACTCACCAGAGCTGAAGCTGGAAGAACTGAACGGTAAATAAAAGCAGGAAGCCACTACTCCATCACTGACCCCCCCCTCTTTATGAGCATTTTTAAAATTTTACCTTTTTCATTATCTGGCTGGGGTCATATTTCTTTGACTATGCCATCCACAAAATTGATTAAATGCATTAAATTAGCACCTTTTTGTACACTGTCACACACAGTATACATTATTTGAGGGTTATGCAGGGATTGTAAGCTTTAGTTAAATTAGTGCCTTACACTGGGCTACTTGCCGTACTGAAAGGCACAAGAGCTACTACTCTTTGGTCCTGACCCACAAAGCCAGTACACTTGCCTTTGTGTCCTCAGCGTAGCGGGCCTACAGGTCAGCATTGATGTGATTAAAGGCATTCATAAAAAGACGAGAAGGTTTTAAAGCAGATGGCACGGGGGACATGTAAATGTGGGCGTGTCTGTTGTATTTTGATGTGTCTGCAGTCAAAGAACGTGGAAAGCCCATAACCATGGTTTATGTGCCTTCACACCTTTACCATATGGCGTTTGAGCTTATTAAGGTATGTGTCCTGCTTTGTTTCCTCTTCCATCATGTTTTGGCAGTGTGTAGCGCAGTGTGTAGCGCATTGTGGAATACCGGTTGCACGCTAGAGCTGTATGCAGACGATGCAGTGTGGTGGCTGTTTCCCCTCCGCTCATTATCAAGTAGTAAAAAGCATTAAGTCAATATAGTGAAAATTTAAGGTCTTCAATACCATTAGCATGCCTTTAAATATGATTTCTGTAGTTATTAAATGTTTTTTTACAATTGAGTCAAATTACTCATTTAAACATAGAGACAAAATTGGTAATATTGATTTAATGTTCAAATTTTTTTAATTTTTGATTTGTGTTTGTGCTAACATGCTGCTTTGACTATGGGGCACCTTATAACTAAGGATAATTGTAGAAACAAATTGATGTAACATGAAATGTTATGGGTCGTGTAAGTGACAGGGTTGGTACATATTTTTTGTTAAGTTTTGCATTCCCTCGCAATACCTTTATTGCCACAATGTTGCATGAAGCTGTATGATAAAGCTTGAAAGCAGTAATACTATATCTGTACAGCAGCATATTAGACAGTTTGATATTGGGGGGAGACAACGTAATAATTTAGATACAAAAGTCTGTTTGTTCATAGAATGAATGAAACTAAATATTGGGGGGTACATGTCCCCCTGGACCGCTCACTTCCTATGCCCCTATGTCTGTGTCTTTAATCTGTTAGGTGATCCACTGGTTCTGCTGGATTGCGAGGGAAAGCAGAAGTGTTCTCCAACCCTATCCCTCTAGGGGCTCTATCCATGTAGCTTACCATGGTAAAGTTAGCTTTATATTTGGTAAAGTACAGTTTTAAAGATGTCTCTAGGCTTGTATAGTATTTCAGTAATATGCTATAGCAGTAAGGAAATGAGCCAGGACCACCCTGCTCCATCCCTCATCTGCCAGATACAGCCTCTTTAGTGTTTTAAAGTGCTTGATGGATCTTCAAACTTCTCGATGGATCTTCAAACTTCTCTAAATGCAAAAATGATCTTGTGCATCTCAGCCTGAGTGCTGGATATTGGGATCTTGTGATTGAAAACCACTTGGCTTGTTGAAAGATATTACAGTCGGGAAAATGAATCTCAAATATAAAGCTAACTTTACTACGGTATAGAGCTTTGTGCCGCTTTAGCTGTCAGCTACAGTGCGAGAGAGATGTGTGGAAATGCTGATTCTGTCCAAAATGGCCCGAAAACTATGTTTGTGACCAATAACTGTAAACGACCAAGAAATACATGCTGTCCAAGAAGCTTTTGAAGCTAGGCACCATGGGTGTTAAGGTGATATGTAGCCAGCCTGTAAGTGAACTTAATTCTCTAGTGTCCCAAAGTGCCATTTCAGCTGTCCCAATGAATACGCACTTTCCTGGCTAGACGAGCTGCTGTCATCTGTTATATTCACATTTATATTTATTATATATGAAGTTTGACATTGGAGGAGAGAAGCACGATGGGACTGTGGTCTGGCCTTGACTTGTTTGTATGTTTTTTTGGAATTTCCAAGCAGGAAACTGGAAGCAAGGGTAGCAGGAGGGGGGGCATTGTGTACAAACCGAAACAGGAAAATGGTCATTAGCATTTGGGAACTTGTTGAGCCATTTGTAGGATTGGGCATGTGGCCCTGCATGGGTAATGAGTAATAATATCCAGTATCGGTCGAATCCGGCATTATAAGAGAATTGTGTAATTTTTATCTAATTTTATTAATCAATTCTCAAAGAGTAAACAAAAGTTGTCGTTTTCAGGTTAATTCATCTAAAGGTGGACAGCTATGAAAATACCATTTCGGCCTGAATCTTGGATGGCCCCTATTATTAAAAACAACCCTCCACTTTTTTGGCAACTATTTTTGGTATTTTTGGAATACCAAATGATAATAAAGAGAGAGAATTTTATTTGCCTCAGAAGCTGCACAGGCAGAGCACCGAAATGATGATTGCCACTCATAAGACATCATATTACTAAGACGACGTTGATTCTGTCGATTTACGTTTGACGTGCATGGCCAGGAGGCAGATCATTTACACCATCTGCTGTTGTATGTGCATAATGACATTTAGTTCTCAAATATAAGACGACTTCAGTTTTTTAGATGTGATTTTTTGGGGGGAAAAAAACACCATCTTATATTTGGTCAAATACAGTAGTAAGGATACAGCTCTCGACAGATGGTATCACTAATGCTTTAACTATATGTGGGATTATAAAAGTCTTAATTTCAGTGTCCTGATACCTGTATAAACCCTGGTTGGGGATGTGCTCCTCAGAATGCCATGAGGGCCACCATGGAGTCCTGCAAAGATGACAGCGAATGCCCTGAAGTCCATGTACACATCACCCTTGGGAATGAAGACCTAACCATGAAGGTATGGCTTTTCCCTGAAGCGACCCCTCCTCCTCAAACTGCATCCTTTCAGGAAGCTTCTTTTCGGACATTGGCAGGTGAGCGACCGAGGAGGGGGCGTCCCCTTGAGGAAGATTGATAGGCTGTTTACCTACACGTACTCCACTGCCCCTCGACCACGCATGGAGACCTCCCGGGGGACCCCCCTGGTGAGAGATTGCTGAGATTGCTGCTTTACTACACTGCAGTTGTATTCTTGAGCCTTATATTTAACCTAGATCAGTCTAGTAAATTACAAGGTAGTACTGTTGGGCGATATGACAATGATTAATAAATCATATGAAGACTTTTTTTGTTCATAGGGCGTAATACTAGGAAATTCTGTGCACAATTTAATACAACATGCCCCCGACAAAAAAACCTGTCCAGGGCTGCATCCATACTAAATGTTTACACATTAAAATATAATAATATAAATGTCACTTTAAGACATGGACATAACACATATACAGATAAATAGGTGACCACCTAAATGGTGGGGAAAGATGGACAAATCAGCATGTAAGTGCAATGTGCAGGAAATTAATGTGTAGTTTGAGTCACGTGTCACAGCTAGGACTCTCAGAATTCAGGTAAAAGCACATTTATTGCCTTACACATTTCCAGTTAACCCATGCAGTACTTGTAGAAATTATACAGGTTGGTGAGTGTGTGAGGAGTACGGGTTAGATGGGAGCAGGTGACCCAGCTGTCCGGGAAATACAATGCTGTCATTGCGACAGCCCCCCTTTCTGGTTTAGCTTGATATCTTAGAGTTGTACCTTGCTTACAGGAATGTATACATCTGCTTTTGTGCAGACCTCAGCGGAATGTGTTTCAGTAATCGGTCCAGCCTTTCCAAAAATACATCTGTTTCCAAGTGTTATCAAAGTACCCCAGTTCAAACGGATTTGTGCTCCTTGTTCACAGGCTGGGTACGGCTATGGTCTGCCCATTTCACGCTTGTATGCCAGATACTTTCAGGGCGACCTGAAGCTGTATTCCCTGGAGGGCTATGGCACCGATGCTGTGATATACATCCGGGTAAATTGGCCGGTGCCATGAACTGTCTGATTTTAAGGCTTCTATGTATTTTTTTTATTTAAATATCATTTGGGCATATGTAGCTTAAACAGTGTTTATACATGGCTGTCGTGTTTGTATGCAGGCATTATCCACGGAGTCCATAGAGAGGCTTCCGGTCTACAACAAGTCCGCCTGGAGACACTACAGGACGATCCACGAGGCCGACGACTGGAGTGTGCCCAGCAAAGAGCCCAAGGATGCGGCGACTTTCCGAGGTTCCTAGTTCTGGAGCTGGAGGTGCCACACTAGAGACTGGAGGAGCAGGGGGAACAAGAGACCTATTCGCTACTCATCATGTTCCACATGAGTGAGTGACTGACAGGCGCCTTTAAGAACAGAAAGGGGCTTACCAGCCCGCTTTGAGATTCCCAAGGTAGCCAGCTGCCGGTGCCTGTCCTGAAGAGTTTATGCTATGTTATGATGCTGTGAGTGTGAAAATGCAGATTTAAATCCCCCCCCCCCCAAGTTATGTGAATTTTTGCTGTGGTGTTCAACATTCCCACAGTCATACATTTTAAACATATTTAATTTACTGCTGCTGAATGAACGGGTGGCCTGTCAGGCTCACTGTTTGCAGTGCTAATGCGTGTCCCGCATTATGAAAGCTGAACTGAACTTGTCTTCCAGCTTGTAGATACTAGCTTTAAAGGAGCTCTGGGCTGTACCGTCCTGTCACGGCTTTTGGGCCTGGTGGTTTCTGTTCTATTCCTGCAGTTTGATTCAGGTAACTTTTTACCTGGAAATGATTATTGCCTGCCTGATGCGCATGGGAAAATTAGCCTCTGAGCAGGAAAACAGGCTAATAAATAATTTATACCCCCATCCCCACAGAAGCCACATTGTTACCCACAAAAATGTATCCAGTTACTCACTGGAGCAGAGGGAGTTTACAGTGCTGCTTTAAATTTTGCCATCCTTGCACTTCTGATGATGTTTTCATGGGCAAAGATCATGTGGCTTAACATTTAACAGACTAATATAGTTTGAGGGTGGCAATGTGTTCCACTTATCAGTATTTGTTTTATAAGCTTATACAGTATTATCCCTGAATGGTGCCTTCAGAGCATGAAGGTACTTTAAATAAAACTGCACAGTTTACTGTTTTTGGTGTCTTACGTTTGTCATCTTCACTTGTGCTGTGTGGAGGATATTTTGAGGGTATGGAAAGGACAGAATTTTTAAAAATCTTTTGAGGGTGTCAAAGTAAAAATAGTGTGAACTGCAAAACAATGGCTATATTCTGAAGGTCACTAACTGCTGTATTTAGGAACACAAAAATATTGTTAGCCCAGTACACTTTTCTTTTGCATCGTACATTTATCAAATTCTAACAACCTCCTAGTCTTCAGATATTATTTTCTTAGTAATTACATACTGACCAACACTAATTCAATAGACTATAAATGGATGTGATTAGCAGTAGCATGCAGCTTTCAGTTGAGGGACCAGCAGATGGTAATGTAGCTTTGGCTCAGTTCCAGTCCTCCACGTGTAAACAGAATCTGACCGTTAACCCAGACCATGTTTCTAAAGCACCTAGTCTTTCTCTTGGTGTACTTATGACCTGGCCTGGTTACTTCAGGGGCTGGCAGGTGGTGTAGTGGTTAGGGATGCAACCGTGTAGTTGAAAGATTGCCAGTTTGAGTCCCTGACCCGCAAGTACCGCTGAAGTACCCTGAGCAAGGTACCGTCCCCAAATGCTGCCCCCTGCTGTGCCACAATGTCAAATGGGTTGAAAGCAAATGGGTTGTTGCGTGCTGTGGTGCGTCAACAATGACAATAAATCACCTTTTCTTCAGATGCTGACGTATCAAAGATATGATTTCGAGCTTGCTAATGAGTGCTTCTGCTTCCAAGTTCAAGGCAGTTACTCTTGCGTTCCCATGTTTTCACACTTGCACACAGCTACACCATGAGATGAGAAAATTAGTTTATTAGTGTGAACTTATACATTATCAGGGGGAAAGAGAACTGGCCTACTTATTGGTGGACCTACAAGGGAACATAATTTTATGCCTATCTAGCAAACAATATATAGAGGTACAAATAAATCAATGTATAAGTGTCCATCCTTAATTCTGTGTATACAGATGGTGTTTGTGGTTTTATACACTTAACAAATAAGGAATGTGGGGAAAGCTGGCAAGAATATTCCCCTGATCAACAGGGGTTTGCATGTGACGTTTGGCCGAGTACAGCGTTCGTGAATGTCGTCTCAGGTACACGCTCATTTCGCTGGGATGCAGCAAGTCTTTTTTTTACGCAAAACTGATCCTGTCCTGTTCCCCTTCTGACTTCTACGTAGTAGAAAATAAGACCTACTGAAACCTACTTTAGTCAAAGTGTTTAACATTATGTAGCTAACTATGCATACATATATATAAAACATTTTATTTATTCATTTAAAGCCATTCTCCATCTTAGACGATTCTTTAACTCATAACCTTTACAAAACTCCTGTAAGAAAAGATCTGTACATAAAGTATGTTACTTCTAAAAAATACAATATAAAACATGTGAAAAGCCAAATTCAGTCTATAGTGGATGTCGCCATTCTTTGATAATCTCTCTCAGGGATAAAAACCGCAGTAGGACATTGAACAGAGATTCATTTACTGAGCAGAACTGAGACCTTTTCGACCTGTGCTGATATTTTCTTTGAAGATGAGAGTCAGTATTTTTAAACTCAGAATTCTTTGCTTTCATGACCAGCGCATTTTCGGTCCAGGTCAACCGCCTGACTGG
>JAODKN010000001.1:31071293-31083668 GCA_026774425.1 Petrocephalus zakoni
GATAGAGGGACAGGGTTGCACAGCCTGGAGTGCTTTGTCAGATGTCATACTCAAAGTCAAGATGGCAGCCATACCATCACTAACCGTATCTGACTGCAGTATAAAAACCACTGCTCGCGCAAATATCATTTCTTACTATTAACTGCTATTACTGAGAAATGAAAAAGACACCATGCATACAGTAAGAATTCTAATTCGTTCAAGTAGAACTTTTGTCGGAAGGCTTCAAACTGCCAAACACTACCCATGACGGCAGCCCAGCTCGTGCAGGGGCAGGGAGCTGGAGCCAGGGGGCGCTGCGGGCACCTCAGCAGGTGGAGTCTGTGCTGACGGGCAGCTTCCCGCTCCATATCGTTTCCCTCTTCTCTCGCAGTTTCTCCAGCTTCTCCTGGGCTTTCCTCATGTCCTTCAGCTTCTTCTTGATGGTGGCACGGTCACTCTGGCTAGAAACTCCCAAGCTCTGAAAACGAATGAGCAGCTAAAATGATGCTTGGTTTTATTCACTGGCTCTTTGACTCCTAGCACAATTTAAACTCAATGCTCCAATCATGAAACACGAATAATGTTTCACTTAAATATATGCATTTAGGCCACTAGGTGGCAATCAAGCACATGCATTTCTACCAGACATTACAAGGCCTGATTTATATACACACAACATATCAATTAAAATTATTTGCCTAGTTTTTCTTAACCTCTGGTGATGCAACATCTATAACTATCAGTAACAGTGCTGAATATTGGAAGCCCTTAAGAGGACAGCATCCCACCTTCAGTCTGTCACTGTCCAAGTGCAAAAGTTGCTGCCCATTCACACCCTTAGCTGTGAAGTCCTCAATGTACTGGTCCATGTTCATGCCCATCAGCCAATGGCAGACCTGCGTTGTGGTCCACTCTGTGACAGGCCGGTTCTGCCACTGGTACTCCTTGCCTGGCAGAGCTGGCTCATCATCTAAGGTCTGTGGCCCATCACAGAAACACGCATGCATCATCTAAGGTCTGTGGCCCATCACAGAAACAACACATGTGCATCTGCTACATTAGCTCTGTGCAAATGGGTAACATGTTAGTATCATATAACTTCCATGTGCATAGTTCATTTACAATTACAGCCTTCTCCGCAATCTATTTTTCATAGCAACATGAAGCTTCCCTGAATATTAGCGCTGTAACGTTACTCAAAATTCACTGTTGACACCCTGCAGGAAAAACAGGATTTGTTCTTGAATTATTTATTATTAAAACTGCAAACATTTAGGGACAGCTGTAAACCAAACAAAGAGTCAATGTGTCAGTCAACATATTTGGATAGCAAAACGTATGACACTCATTTGCACATCATAAAAATAAATACATATAGAAAGAAAAATAAAAAAATAAGACTGCTTGATAGCAATAATAATGTACGGAATCCTGTGTTTCCTACTACTGGGTAGGGTTGCATGCCGGTAGCGACAAAGGCCCCTATAGCTGCTAAAAAATGCCCCTAAACCATTTTTTGAGTCCAGGCTGAATTTCCTGGTAAAAGCACAGTAAATGCCACAGGGAGTCTGATTTGCATGGGCTGTTGCTGCCTTGCTCTGCTCGTACACTCTGAAATGTCCATGTCCTTTCAAATGAGTTAGCGTGTTGGATGCGCTTCCAGCTTGAATATCTAAGTTCGGTATAACAGAGCCGACAGGCAATCTTGATCTTATCAACACCTCTGTCATTAATGCTGGTATAATTTATTGGGAAATTGGCAGTTATGACTGAGTGTAACCTTAGCTGTAAACTCCTCACTACAACAATTAGCATGTCTTCCCTGTTGGACACTTTTTTTAAATGGAATTTAAGTTCTGCCTGTCTCAATAAACTGAAAATGATGTAACCAACCAATTGGCACACGACAAATACATGTACTGTTAAAGCCCTGCTGAATTCGTACATGCAGTCAGTCATAATCCCTTATAATAATAATATCTTGAACTCAAAAGCTAGCCGGCATTATTACTATTAAACCTTTATTTAACCAGGTCAGTCCCACCGAGATCTAAAACCTAATACAGGTAGCAATAAAAATAGTTTAATATATAGAAAAAACGAATATATAGGACAAATGGTATAGAAGGTGAATAAATGAAATGAATGAATGAATGTATGACTGAATGGAGGAAAGAAACATAATGAAACATAACACACTTGTGTACATTCCTGTCCTGGGTGTTTCACTTTGGGCATAACAAGCAGCTATGTACGTTTCAATTTGTTTCAGTGTCTGAGTACATGATTCCTTCAGCATTAGAGATCAGATATCAACGCAGGCGATCACTTTCCACACTGCCAAAGAACGTTACAATCATGCACACGTAGTAAAATGCCCAGGAACCTGGCATGTCAGCCTGTTTCAAAGTGAAGGAATGTGGTGAAGACGACAGCATGAGACTGGGGGGCGCACACGGCCCTGTGCACCGGCCCTGTGCACCAGAGAAGCTCCCTGTCCTGCAGGAGGAGGGACTGAGTTAATTAGAGCAGGTTAAAATCTGGAGCGCGCTGAGAAGAGAAAAAAGCAGGTCAGTTAAAAAGAGAAAGGTTTGGACAAGCTCTCCAGCTACCCTCACACCCGCTTTTAAGCACTATCGCTTGGGGCAGTAGCTACTAAGAAGCTTAGGTAACCTGAAGGGCATCGACAAGTCTCAGTCTGAATGAGAGCTCAGAGGCTCGCAGACTTCAGAGATGACAGCAGTGAGACAGAGACCGATTATGTACAGCACGTGGATGAAAGTGAACTAAAGACGTTCGATGGAACTCAGGCGACCAAAGAAATTAAGAGTAACAGGCTTGAATTAATACCAACTATGTTATGTGACTTCTGCATAAATATGCTCACAAAAGTGCACAGAATCCCACCTCAGTTCTTCAAGGAGAGTCAACCTCAGCTACCAGCTAGGAGCTGTACATATGTCAAGGGTGACTTCCCTGTTTCTACACAGGTGGCAAGAGTGGTGAGGAAGACAATGAGCTAGACTTTCTAGCAGTCACTCACCTGGCTAGAAGAGAAGGTCAGGGTGTGTGAGCGCCCAGACAGACAGGGCTCTCCCACCAACCCTGCCAAGCCCAAATCAGGACTTCCAGGACTACAGTCATCTACGACTGAAAAACTCTGGAACGGGTGGAAACAAGCAACGGATTAAATGGAGAGAGATGCTTGGCACATCGTCTTTCAGGCTCTACAGGGCTGTGTTTGGAATGAGCAGGTCTTCCAAAGCACAGGGAAAAAAAGCTGGAAATCAGCTCAGGTCAAGCAAAGATTTAGCAGATAATTTGGGCCTGTTCCCGCTGCCCCAGTTTGTTGTGCTTGACTCTGCAGTACTGACAGTACCACGTATGGAAAGTGGGGATAGCTGGAACATTTTTTTGAAAATGCCTCCATATTACAAGACCATGATTTCTTTTTGAAAAAAAAATGTTTGTTTCACTGTAATCAAACATATCCAAGTTGCAAATGTTGCATATACTGTTCTTAGACTTTTTAGTTATACTCCAAACCAGTGTTTCCCAAGCCGGTTCTCAGGGACACCCAGACACTCCATGCTTTTGCACCCTCCCAGCGCTGGGAGCAAAAACATGAACTGGGTTGGGAAACACTGCTCTGTATGATCCAACTCAAACAGGATTATCTCTGGGGTTCCATATTAAACATGGTATGGAGTAATTTGCAACAGCTGTTATAATTCAAGGACATGGCTGAAGCATGGAAAACTCCCTACAGGGCAATATCTTAATGTAATTTAATTTATTATTATGTATAGACCACCCTGTTGATTCCTTTGGATTGTAAGCGAACAAATCAAGAGGAAACACAAACTTCTGGGTACAACAAGTGGTGCCTCCAGCACTACTAGTTAGTGCTGGTGGTCCTGAATACCGGATCATCTTTTCTATGAACAGGGATGTCGACAGCATCTGGGAAAGAAAATGCTGGGCACTTCTTACGACTGAAATGCCGTAAACACTGGGTTTCAGCTTTGCCTTCCTCAGTGTCAGGGTAGTAATACTGGGTCTCACAAGTACAAAGTCTCCTTATTATCAGCCATGTCTGAAATAATGTTAAACTGATTTAAAAAAAGCATTCTCCTCATCACATGTACGTGAGAAACATCCTCAAAAGGACTTTTTGTTCCCCCGGGATATCCAGGCATTGACTTGATAGGGGCTATTGAAAGTTTAGGGACTTAACTATGACTTCTGTACTTCAATGTTGGAAAGCGGGGGTTAGTTGGGACATGTTCCAACAAAGGCCCCCATTAATAATCCACCTAGCTCCAATCAGTCGTGTGAAATTTGTATGTATATTACACAAAACTTCAAATGACATACGTATTTGGTCTCATTTTGTAGCTCAGTACTAGAGTGTAAAGTATGGATGAGTTAATTTAATCATAGAACATCTATTTATGGAGAAAAATTAATGGCACGTGTCATAAAATAAACACACTGTTCTCCTGTGGCCAACTTCTGGTTCTCATTCAAGAAACCAAATATGGTGGATGGATACTGTTGTTGTCTACCCCAAGATGGCATCACCTCATAAACTGGATGTTTATATTATTTAAAAGTTTTAATAAACCCCTTGTTCCAACTAAGCCCACTCACCACTATTATCACATGCCAAAACGGGAAATAACCACACAGAAATCTAGAGCCACCAGTTTCAATAAAAAAATAAAATAAAAGTGCTTTGCAGTTTTATACATTTGTATAATTTTTAGAACAATCTACCTTCAACAGATTAATCGGTATAGAGGCTAGTGTTTTAAATTACGATGAATTCGTAAGAAACTTCTTTTTGTAAATACAAGTGTCTCAGGCTAACAGGGGTTAAAATAAGACATTGTACAGTACTTAGGCTATTTTTAATGCTATAATTGAATTAATAGGTGGCTTTTGGTTTCTGCAATAATATCTCCAGTATATGATCTGAAGGATTATGTAAGTATCTTAGGTTAAATAACTAGTACCCTCTGAATAGATGGATGTAGCCCCCAATTTTCGTACGTTTTTTTGGAGGACAGCTGGTCTAATAAAGAAGTAGATTTGATTTCATACAGGAGGGACTGCAGTGTAGCTAGTGTCACGGTTGGAAAAGGAGAAAAGCGCTCTGGAGGTGCATGGAGTAACCTTACATAAACTGCAAGGGGGGCAGCTGAACGTCCAGGGGTGTCCGTGTTAAGGACAATGCTGTCCTATGTTCAGTAATAAAGCAGCAGAGCTATTCTAACACCTACTGGGGCGACACGCCAAATATGGGACGGAGCTGCAGGGCAGGTACCCCAGAAGAGCGCCAGAGTGCTGTTTCTATAATAAGCAGATTATGCTACAATGAACGGCACAGAAACCGTCTGCCGTATCTTTAAACTCTGACCTTCATGAAATGCTGGAATCTGCTCTTCTGTAAGATGTTGCACCAGCAGGCCTCACCCCATATTTTCTCTATTGCATTTAATACCTAATATCTCGTTAGTAGAGAGGCTAATAGACAGATTAGTACTTGTTGTTAGTAGCTGCATAACTACTTCTCCTTTACTGCTATGAGCAATTAATGAAAACATCTCTAACCTTCTAATTACTAAGATGAGAAACGTTCATACTGTACCAGATCTAGGGAGCGACTGAATAAGGAAGACCAAGACAGGTTTGTCTGTTTGAAAAGAGGGTCTCAGTGAGAAATGCTTCTGTGTGTCTTCAGGCAGCTCCTTCCCATTACCAGGCCTTAGTGGTTAATGTTCTGGTCTGCTTTGTAACAATGTCAGCGTCAAGTATTTCACAATGTGGAGACATCTGAGGTGTACAGGGATTCTGGGTGATTGAGTCAGGGTGTCCGCAGTGGTGTGTTCACTCTGGGTTCTGTTCCCTGTGCTTTGGAGACGCCTGCCAGTCCCTCTGTGCAAGCTCAGGTTACTGACATGATGTCTGTTGTAATGGAGACTCGGCTAGATCAGGAAACTGGTGAGTCCGACTCTGTACAGGCCAAATGGGATCCCATGATTTTAAATTACACTGTGCATGTCGCTGTGCATTTCATTGTAATGTTTTCAGGACAAGTGGAAAAACAGCTTAAATGACTCAGTACTGAACCAAGAACCACCCATCTTGAAGTATCAGAATTACAGACAAGGATTTGTCCATCCTCACAGCATCACTCCATTCTGTAAAATAAATTCCAAATCCCCCAAAAAACTCACATAACTGGTTTCAGTGTGATGCTGGAAAACTAAAATATTAAGACTGTAAATACCGAGTAGTCAGTTTTTGAAAATCATTCATGATTTATAGAAATAGCTCTCCCATGCACCAAGCGCTCTGCATAATTAAGCTTAGTTAGTTATGGATGAATTAGGCATAAATTATTCCAGCAAGAGCGGTCTCAAAAGAAAGAATATTTGTTACAATCATGCACCCTGCGCTCAGGCACAAGCAGACTCTCTCTCTTTACATATACATTTGTTTTTGTTTTGGGACTTTCTCTCCTGAGAGTTTCCATGAAATATGTCCTCAGTGTGATGACAACAAGCTCACAGACAGCTGGAGACGCAGACTGACCACAGAGGACCTCACAATGAAGGAGAGACAGCACGTGTGGCACTCTGGTATAGGCTCTGCCACCTTCTCCTGTGCAGCGGTATGCAAAGGCAGCCAATAGGAATGGACCTAACCTTGCTCTTCAGGTCCTGGTTCTGTTCCACAGCCCGCGGCAGGCTGGGGCTGGAGGTGGGTGGCTGTCTGTCCTTGTCCCCAAACCGGAAGAAGGGCATGCAGTTGGGGATGGACGAAAGGGAGTCTGAGGGCGACAGGTTCCCCGGGCTCTCCAGCAGGTCACCTGACCCCCTGAGCAGTTAAACACAAAGAGCCACTGATGTACAATCAGACAAAAAAAGAGACTCAGAGTGTCGGGAAAAGGCATGTGGGGGGGAGATGACATCACGGCGGCTACCTGCTGTCCATGGACCCTCTCGGGGTGTCCTTCCCCCGCTTCTTCCCTTTGCCAGCAGACTTCCGGAAGCCGCTGTCGTTTAGAAAGGATCCATCTAAGTTCATGCTGTCGCAGCTGGCTTCTCAGATATGTGGAAGTGTATGCTGACGTACCCGAAATCAGGGAACCTCCTCTTCGGTTTGCCAGTCGATGAGGTGTCACTGGTGTCGTCTGTGGAAAAACACAAGGACCCTTATGGCCATTTCTCCAGTCATGAAGACGTTCCTCAATGACAAGGACAAAGCCCATAACTTCTGCCAGCTTCACAACTGAAATCAGGAGCATTGAGACCCTTTAAGGGACGGAGATGTTCTGAGATCACTGACCATTCTCCTTAAAAATGAGCACTACCTTTGATTTCCTTGACTTTGCCCTTGGAATCACTCTTTTTGTCACTAGGCTGGAGGTCTACAGAGGAGCTGGGAGAAGAAGCATCTCTAGGTGACGTTGTGCTGGGGCTCTCACTGCTCTCTGTGCTCCCCCTCCTCTGGGCTGGCTGGGCCATGCTCCCCGGGGTGGGACCACCCCGCTGGTCAGCCTCACTGAGCACTGGCACGAGCAAAGGCGAACTCTCCTGCTGGGGAACTTCTGTCTCGCAAGCTTCCTCTTCTTCATTCCCCTGCGGTGGAGACACAAAGGCACTTTTGAGTACTCAAAGCCAGCCCCCTCCCCCACGACATAGCACCTCCCCGCCACTCTCCTGGCAGAGCGGGATGTGTGCACCCACTTTCCGGGAGAATCCAGAACGACCTGGTTCTGGGTGCAGAGCGGTTGGTAAGCGTGCAGACAGAGCCCAGGCCTGCGCCGGCAGGTTCACAAGATGAGTGGAGGGTGGGGGGGGGCGGGAAGCCTACCCAGTCTCGGCAGGGGGAGCTCCCAAGTGCCTCCCTGAGTTTGCGTGATGGTGGCTGGCGCCGGGATTTCTGAGCGAGCTGGCCCTTGGCCCGGTGAGCGCTGATGTCCAGAAGCGGGGTCTCGGGCACCACAGCACTCCAGTCGGGATCTGCGGATGGAGCCAAGTTACACTTCACTACTGAGCTATGAAGTAAAGGCAGGAGCCAGTTCAGAGGGGGCCCTCTCCACCCCTTCCCCACATTTTCCATCTCTGCCTCTCACCAGTGCCAGCCGATCTGCTGTACTCACAACATAGTGCAGGAAGTCACACTTAACTCACATACATAAAGCTTAAGTTAAACTGCGGAATGGCACCATGATGTCCCTCGAGTGAAACGATGGCAAACACCACCTTGTCGTGCCCTCGTAGACCGGAGTGCCTACAAACCGCACCCCCGAAAAGCTGGCGAGTGAACCAAGTGCTGAGACGGAGCATCGGCGTAACCCACTGCGCAAATACGTCGATGAGTGTGGTGCACGTTAATGTATGGCGTTATCATGAACTTTGAAGACAGCAAGATGGTACTGAGTTCTGAGTTCTAATGAAGAACGTCAGTTTAAAAGCCCACAGGCATCAAAAATCTGTGAATATTATAAGATAAAGACAAACAGATACAGTAGTGGTGTTTCTGACCAATACTGATAATCATTACATTTTTGTCTGATTCTGCCACTATCCATACTGATAACTGGCTAACTACTGAGCTACTTGCTCAACTTGCCAGGGTAGAATATCGATATAGCAAATGTCTTTTTTAACAAATATCAGTTGATAGTGAAATATCACAAGCTGTGTTCAAGTGTTACTTTATACTGATGTTAAAATCAGTATCTGCACTAGTTTGTTACATTTGTTACTCCAGTGTTGCTTGAATTGCACTGATTTGGTTAAATTGCACTGCTTCTGCTATCTGCCCTTTATTCCTGAACAGGAATTAATTTGCATTCATTTGGAAAGATATTTGGTTTGCGTACCTTGTTGCATTTTAGGCAATATTTATTAGATTTTTTCATTTTGTTATTCAACAAATTAATCGTTAGATTAGTCAACTAATAAAATAATCACCATATTATTCGATAAAATAATAATCATTAGGTGCAGCCCAAGACTGAATACTACAAGAAAAAAACTCATTCATGAAATGGCATGTGGATTGGGGGAAGCACCGCCCATCTCCTGCAGAAAGGTCACATGACTATGTTTGTGTGTTGTGATCTGTCTTTTATCCCCTGCCTTTTCTGTATATATAATGGTGTGTGCTGCCTTGTAATCTAGACCTGTCTGCTCAGGTGCCCAGAAAGCCAGAGGCTAACAATCTATCATGTTCCTCTTCTCTCCCACCTGAAGCGGATGATTTATCCTGATATCCCCCTCAATCCCATCCAGTCCCATCACCGCACTATCCTCCCGTTTTGGTGAAAGGGAAAAATTAGGACCCCGGCCTTTCCATCCCACCATCACGTCATACCGGATTGGCCATTCCTGACTGGCCAATCGGATTCTCGTCTTCCGTCTGCCATGTCCAAGCTGGTAGGGGGTCCCCTATGCCCACCTTCAGGGGGCTGAGATTCCAGGACGGCAAGCTGCAGAGAGACCACATTGGTCCATTAGGCTTTCCCACCCGCTTACCCACAGCAATCCACTGCATTGGTCTACGTAGTCATCATAGGTACAGCATTTCAGTGTGATGTCAGTAGTATCTTTTTACCCCATGGTATCCCGTGTCCCTCAGAGCTAACCCTCTCCGAAAGTCTACCTGTGTGGTTACATTAAAACACCTCCCCTGCCCTATATGGTTTCACTTAGACACTTCTTCCATGCTTCACAAAGAGAGGCCCTCCTCTGTCGCCACAGTATATCCATTCATCTTGGGAACTGCGCCCCCTGCTGTAGCTGCTTGGCACTCTCGCCCTCGCTGCAGCCACCGCTTCCTTTAATCTTTACCCGCTCCTTCAGCCTCTCCATCTGCTCCATGTGCTGCTTCTCCTTCTCATCCAGAGCCTTCATCAGCTCCTCCTCCTTTTTCAAGAACTCAATCTCTCTGGGGGGGGGGGGGGGGAAGCGGATGTCATCAGACCCGGCCGAGCGTGTGATGAGCTGTGAGAACCCACTAGGAGATCATTTTTAAAATGCAGTGAGTAACTCAAACAGCCACACAAGCATGGACTGACAAGAAGGGCAGGTCAGCTGAAAAACATGGCTGCCTGCTTTCTGCGATGCTTTGGGCCCTAAACATGCAGAGTGCACCCAGGCTTGGACACACACTCACTTCTGCTGGTACTCCTTCAGCAGCTTCTTCGCCTTGTTGTACTTCTTCTCCAGCATCTCGTACTGCTTCTGGGTTTCCACCTGGTGTTCGTTGACTGTGGTGACGAGGGCCTGAGCCTCCAGCCAGTACTCTTCCAGTTTGCGAATCCTGTCATTATTCTCCTGTATGTCGTGCTCTAACCGGGCTTGTCTGGACTCCTGTGACATTCTCTCCTCCTCCGATTTTCTCAGCTGTACAAACACACAAAAAGCACAGATAATTACAAAAAACGGATGAACTGGCACGGTCATGATTTAGCTTCTTAAAATGTGCCTGTCTCCTTAGGGTGGAGTGAGCTTCCCAAATCAGCGGCTGCCTTACCTTCTCCTTTAATTGGCTGAGCTCGGCAGTGGCTACACTGTACTTGAGCTGGAGCTGTTGATAAACGCAGGAAAGACAAAGCGACTGTTAGCATTTGGATTCATGATTTAGAACTTGGCTTAGGCTAAAAGCTCAGCATAAATGCTACAGTAACACCTACTTTTTTTGCCATAATAGAACATGATAAGAAATGTAAAAGATGATTATTTGCATCACATTTGACTGTGAAAGTACACAGTTTATGACAGCTAGCCGGAAACTACGCCAGAGCAGTACTTCCTAAATGCAATCAAAAAGCAATTACTGATATTACCTCGTTGTATGTAAAAGCAAGCTGAGTAGGGGCCATTTTTGTGGAAGAAAACACCTCGTCCTCGGGTTCAGTCGTCTTCACCACCCCCTCCGATGACCTCGACCCATGGACCTTGTCCTCGCTCTCGAAGTACTCGTCCTAGACAAAAGCCATAGCCATGAGACAGGCAAGCCTGAGTTTAAGGTACACCCATGAAAACAGGAGGTTGATTTAGTCAAGCTCTACTCCATGCTCATAAGTCCCAATGGCCACTATCCCAAATGGTAACTCCACTCAAAGTGAGCTACGAAGGATGCATGAGGGGCAGAGCCAGCCTGCCGCTGGGTGAGGGGGCCACCCCTTACCTGCTTCAGTCAACTCACCTCCATGAGCTCGTGGGTATCTTCAAAGCTCTGCTGCCTCTGACTCTGCTCCTGCTCCTGCTCCAGAGTCTCTCTGATGAGCCGGGCCACCTCACTCTGTGTGCCGGGCTTCTCCCGGCCAATCAGAAAGCTGTGCATGGGTAGCGGCAAGCAATTGGAGGGACTCAGGAGCCCAGACAAAAGACCCTTGGTCATGTTGATTATATATTTGTTTGTTTATTACTTCCTCTGCTCTCTTTGCACCTTAGAATGACAGATGGTTTGCTCATTGTTTACAAAAGAGCACCATGCTCATTATCTGAGTAAGTAAGGCAGGGACGGCAAATAGCAGTGATCTCATCACGGTGTAACTCGAGTTAGTATGGGAAGCTCATTTGACTGCGGTGAACTATTAACATGTCCAACGCAGCTCTGTCAAGGCCAAACTGTGTCAGAGCTCAGACCCGGAGAAAATATCAACCAAGCTTTCCAATCACAGGGCAGACACCAACCCATGTGTCAGCGTTCCTTGTATTAGTTTAGGTGTTTGAGTTTGCACTCTTTCATGGTTTAATACTGTCCTCCAAAGCAGCTAAATTCACCTGACTCTGCCTTCAGTGTTTTTCAGGACAGTGGCAGCAAAGATCTGTGCTACTCCAACCAGGCTGATCCCGTCCACCTCGACGATCTGGTCGTTGACCTGTATCCTATGGGGCATAAGAGAAACGCATACAAATATTACAATGTTTCTTATTATTATAAAATCTTTTTCTCCAATCAAAGTGTGTAAACCCAACTAGTCATTCATTTCATTCTGGGCCAAGACCAACAGCTGAAGCACAGGTAGTGTTTTGATGGAAAGAAAAGTGTTTAAACACTGACCCATCCCAGCTGTCAGATTTAACAGTGTCAAGCGGGATGTTTTTGTAAAACAAAGCAGGCCTCCTTAAACATCAAGAGCTCATATAGTCCATCCCTCGCAGACTTTAAGTGGAACTTTTTTGTAAAACAAAGCAGGCCTCCTTAAACATCCCAAGCTCATACCGTTCATCCTTCACGGCTGTTAAGTGGGATGTTTTTTATAAAACAAAGCAGGCTTTCATAAACGTCCCAAGCTCATACCATCCATCCCTCACGGCTGTTAAGTGGGATATTTTTTGTAAAACAAAGCAGGCCTCCATAAAC
>JAODKN010000001.1:31083768-31099082 GCA_026774425.1 Petrocephalus zakoni
ATCCCAAGCTCATACCGTCCATCCCTCACGGCTGTTAAGTGGGATGGTTTTGTAATACAAAGCAGGCCTCCATAAACATCCCAAGCTCATACCGTCCATCCCTCACGGCTGTTAAGTGGGATGGTTTTGTAATACAAAGCAGGCCTCCATAAACGTCCCAAGCTCGTACCGTCCATCCCTGGCAGCTGCTCCCCCTTCTGTTACTGTCTTGATGAATATCCCCAGCTTCTCCAAACCCTGGTCTGCTCCCACTCCCATTCCGATGATGCTGATTCCCAGGCCGTTCTCTCCTGTTTGTCCAGAGGAGGGCAGCATGTCAGGAGTCGGGAAACTACCATGGATACTGGTATGAACCACCGAAAGGAGAGAAGCCCACCCTTCTTGATCTCCACCGGGAACACGTCCATCTTCTCCACCCGCTTCTCCAGCTCGTACTCAGCGGATGCAGCCACGGGATCCACATCGTCGTTCCGCCTGTCGTACTCAATATTGGAGTAGGTACTGAATACCTTTCGGGAAAGACAGGAGCAGAAATGGAATCATAACATACAGTAAGAGGAGGCCAGAAGCCAAAATGAAAACTGTACTGCAAAATGCTACATGGTCGGTGCTTTGCTGCGGTAATCGGCAGCCATGTTGAATCAGCCGCTATAAAACCCAGCAAAGTGAAGCAGATGCTGCACTCAAAGACAATGACTCTTCCTGGCATACACATGCCTGAGTCCACAGCATCCCAACACCAACCGATGTCATTTGCTATAGTTTCATTAATAAAACTCTCACGAGTAAAACACCATCGAAGTTCAACTGAAGCAATAAAGAGCAACTTCCCCGTCATACTAAAGCGAACATCACGGAGCCCCGGCGACAAAGTAGGTCAGAGCCAAGAGGATGCCACAGACTCGCAAAGTGGCATTTTTAATCTGCTGCTAAAATAAGGAACTATGGCAAACATTTGCTTCTCTGTCTATATATATATATATATATATATATATATATATCCCACTCTCACAGATTACCAGTAGCACCTACTCACACATCTGTGTTACCCTAAAATCGACGAAGAGACCCGACCTACACCCACTGAAGGTCTGTGATTCCAGGGCTGGCCAGCTTGTAACCAATACCAGGGCTGGCCAACAAGTAACCAATACCAGGGCTGGCCAGCATGTAACCAATACCAGGGCTGGGCCAACAAGTAACCAATACCAGGGCTGGCCAGCATGTAACCAATACCAGGGCTGGCCAACAAGTAACCAATACCAGGGCTGGCCAACAAGTAACCAATACCAGCGCTGGCCAACAAGTAACCAATACCAGGGCTGGCCAACAAGTAACCAATACCAGGGCTGGCCAGCTTGTAACCAATACCAGGGCTGGGCCAACAAGTAACCAATACCAGGGCTGGGCCAACAAGTAACCAATACCAGGGCTGGGCCAACAAGTAACCAATACCAGGGCAGCAAATTGCTCAAGTCCTTCTCCCATAGGTTCAATTGGGGGTTCATAAGTGTCTTGAGCTTTTTTGGCATGTATTCCTTAACTTATTATTCATACTATCAATGGCATACTTCAGTAATAGTATTAGTACAAAATACACTTTTTATTTCACATTATTTAATTTGGGAGGGGTTCAAAGTAGAGCTGCTGCTCCTCCACATCGAAAGTCAGCTGAGGTGGTTTGAGCTTCTAGGATGCCTCTCTGGGAAGGAGTTTCAGGAATGTCCAACTGGGAGGAGACCCCAGGGCAGACCCAGGTCATGCTGGAAAGATTATATCTCTCTGCTGGCCTGGGAACGCCTTGGTATTCCCCTGCTGGAGCTGGAGAAGGTGGCTGGGGAGAGGAAAGTCTGGGCACCCTTGTTCAGACTGCTGCCTCCCAACCTGAACCTGGGTAAGTCGCAGACAATGGATGGATGGATAGACTATTTCACATAATGAAATAGTCACATAATGGACACATTAAAAATCTTTGAAACTGCTGAACTTCATTATTCAAAGTATAACATCTTAATAGGCATCCTTGACCCCTTTACTGGAACATGTCTATAACACAAAATTTCTATATCCTAACATTAAATTTCCTCACACGTAACACACAAATTAGGCAGGGCATAGGTATGAACAATTGTGTGTATTTTCCAACCAAGATGCCTGAGTCTACCCAAGCTAAGCTGAACAATGACTTGTCATTTCCAGGATGTTCTCTGTAAGAAGGAATCCTCGACGGCTATTCATGGTCAGTGAAGGAGAACAACAATATTTTCCTGGAGTGATTATAAACACCATAGGACCATGTGTGTCGGGACAGGTGGGATACCACACTTTCACTGAGGACTATACACCTTTACCTCCCTGCACACAAGCACACACATCTGTCGCACCAGGGCTGTAATCATCAAGTGCTCCCCAGATGTTGAAGAACTGGCACTTTAAAAAACACAGACCATAATTTAAGCCAGGACATGCTTGCAGAGCGAGTGAGTGGGATGTAAGATTACGGGATTCATTTGGAAGCTGAGGAACAGGAGTGACATAATATAGTAAACATTTCCACTGAAGGCAGTCTGGATTTGGAACATGTCAGAACTTGATTAACCAGGCTGTACCTTGGAGACCCTCAGACTCTCTCTAGGCTCAAACCCAGATAGTAAGATCACCCTGTTAACTCTATTCTCAGTGCGAAGCAGTAAGGGCCTCTATGCAAAGGCAATGCTGATATATTTACATTAGTTATTTGTTTAGATCATCCTGAGCCAGAGGCCGTAGGCCGTAGTCCGATAACCGCTAAACCTGGCCGCATAAGCACGGCTTGTCTTGGAAATATTTAGCTCATGGTTCATGTGTTCCAAAGCATCATTTATACCTCCCCCCCCATTTGCATGACTTCTATGCCGGTCTTTAGAGCTGCACCGTTTTGAAAGGATCCGGTGTTCACATTTCCTTCTCAGCTGTTAAATATCTTGAAAATCGCAACTTAAATGGCTCAGGCAGAGATCAGGCACCGTTTGGACCACGTATGACATGTTCTCAAGTGGGATTCACTGACAGAACGAGCAAGTACATGCCGACGGCAGAGTTATACGTCAGGCCTCAGCTGGGGTCACCGCTTACGTCTGGTTGCCCTTTTTCTCAAGCGTCCCCGGTGCCATGGAGCACTACAGCCGGCCAAGAGAATGCCCCTTTCTTTTGGCGTGGCTCAATGGTTCCGAATATATCTTGTGCAGGGAGACAAATGAGAAATGATCATTTGTCACAGGGGAGAATGAGCCGCAGAGGCAGGACTAAAAGGGAAGGTGGCTGTCCCCTTCATCAGCATCTCTTGGGGACACGGAGTCCTCCTGGTGACTGCAGGTGGGTGAGGTTTTTAGAAAGACCCCCAAGACAGGGTGCTGCTCTGAAGCAGGCAGATTCAAATCTGTTTAGCCAGCTCAATTTATAACTTAATCTTTGGAGTAATTGGATGCAGTCGGCTTTGAAGAGAAGCCCAAAGCAGGGAGCCGACACCAAGTTTGAAAGGACGGCCCACGCTCTGCACGCAAGCAGAGTGCACTTAAAGGAATTCAGCGTTTTTAAAACATTTAAACGAGAAGTTATTCAATATTAAGGAAATGGGTTGTTATTTACTGCATTGACACTTGAGGTTTTGATAAAGCTACTCTTTGAACAAATAAGCATTAATAGTCTTTAATCTTCTAGAAATTCATCTCAATTATTTAGCTGAACTATGGGGGAAAAAAAAAGATGACTGCGGATTACTGTAACCACAGCAACCAGCGACAGGGCTAAGAGACCTGGGGAACCGCATGGGCAGAGCGGGAGGGCATAGTGGAGCCTCCGTCGGGGGCCGCTCGACATGGCGCCAAAGTGGGGCATGCTGAGAGAGGCTGGTCCCCGTCGGGCTTGAAAACAGGGCAGAAAACTCACTGCTAAATCATTTAGGGCTGAATAAAGTGTACTGGCAGAGGCTCACTTACACACACTCTTATTGAAAGGCCGTAGATGGGGGGGGGGGCGTCGCATCCGATCTCCATGACAATCAACTTACGCTTCAGGGAGCACCGCCCTGACGCATGGCAAATGTGTCCGTTTAGGGTGCATTCCCGAATGCTATGACTCTGGAATTCAACTTTATAGATTCTTAGGTGTAGAAGAAAAATAAGTCAGCCAAGGGCCTAGTTGACTGGTGATGTGATATACACCATCGGGGCACAGCGAGCCCCAATCCGTCACTATGGAAACCAAGGCAGAGAGCGTTTCATTGCATGGTGCTCCAAGGGTGTCAACGGCGCAGCCAGCAGAGTGAGAGCATGTTAGCGAGTGGACTGCGTGTCTGGACAGCGTCAGCAATGGCTAGTCAGTTCACTGCATGGCTAATACCATGACCTCGTGCCTCTGGGGCTGTGGGGCTTGCATGTTAACGCTGTGTTTGCAGGGGTGACCTGTGAGTGTCCTGTAATGAACCGCTTCAGCAATTTAATACTGAGATACAAAAATTGTGCCTCATGCCTTGCGCCTCCTGGGACAGGTTCCAAATTCAGAACAACCCTGAACTGGATAAAAGTTTAAGGAAGATGGATGTTTGGAGCAAATGCATTGACAGAGCATATATGCAAAATAAATAAACCCAGCTCTGTATACTTAGGAGGTCACAAAATGGGAACTTTAGAGAAGCAGTAACCTGAATGAGGGGACAAAAGGCACACATTAAGCAAGAAGACATGGAATGAATTATAAAAGCAATTCCTGAACCAACAGAGCATGGGATATGAATCACAAGAAGACTATAGCTGGAAACACGCGCCTGCAAGACCGACAAGCAGCCACAACCAACAACCGAGTAAGTAACACCCACTGCCCCTGATTTACAAATCATTTAAGGCACTAGCCAAGTCCCTTACATGTGGACCCCCCACTCCTGTTCCTCTTCTAAGAGCACCACAGCGAGCTCTGCAGTACAGTGCACAAGCGAAAGCATGAGGTTTTAAGTGTCAACATCTTCAGAGCTGCGGCTGATTGATGTCAGGGTAAGACACACCTACACGGCATCTCCATTTGGACCGGGCGGCCTGCATGCTCTAACTGAGCTCAAGCGTGGGCCTTTGTGTGTCAGCGTGTCCCGAAGGTTCTCACAAGTCCCGCGATTTCAAGCATGATATCCTCCAAAGACCCAGAGGCATCAAAATGCATTTCCCCCACCCAGACCTACTTCTGATCTCGTGGGGGGGAGGGGAAAGAAAAGAAAGAGATTCTTGATCATAATAGTAATGGGCCAAATGGTTTACACCTGCACATTGTTATTAAAAGGGTGGGCAGCATAAACATCAAATTTGGAAATAATAAAGTAACTTATGCATTTAGACCTTGGAAATACATAAGTAAAGGAAGTCAGTTTGTTTTAGTTCTTAGTTTACACTGTTTTACTGGATCAACTCCTGTTAGATCAGAGTATACGAAGGTGCTATGATGATCCCAATAGTGGGATCAAGACCTTACACCCCCACGATTAAAGTTGGAATGCCCCCCTCACCCCCAGATACCCTGCCCAGGAACACCCAAAAAAGGCCACACATAAATCACCATAAGAGAATGTGTGAGACTGATAACCCTGACAGCTTCGACACTTTTATGCAGACTATGAGCATTTCCTCAGCTTATTCACTACATGTCTATAGTAGAATTCTTGCTCTGTTTACAGGTAGTTTGTTTTATTACAAACTACTATTTTAAGTCAGATAACACAAACAGTGTGAACACAAAAAGAAGCTGAAGAAATAAACTCATTATTAGTACATTACCTTCACACTCACTAAAAACAACTTTACACACTAAATACAACGGAAACCAGCAACAGGCATAAGACTTGTGGCAGCTTGGCCTCCTCGCATTCACCTGCCGCATTACAGAAGAGCCCTTTCCTGGGGCTGATAAGGGACCATCACAGAGAGAGACCTTCTCACGTCCAGGAGGCCCAGTCCTGGCTATGTGACTCACAGAACAATGCATGTCTGTTCAGATGCCCAGCCAGAGCTGCTCTGTACAGGTCAAGATGGGTGTGTGTGTGTGTGTATTAAACTGCCTTAAAATTAATGAAAGGATCCATTTTTATTCAGCAATAAAATAACTAGTTGATTACCTAGCCCTAGAGGGAATCGTTTCATTATGTGACACAAGAACAGTTTATTATAATAAGTCTATGAAGACAAGGCAACTAGACACCAATTTTAGGCTGACAATTAACATGTTCATTTTCCTCATACTGTAATTTACTCCCTGCCCCATGTACCCCCAAAGAAAAATATGGACCTGCTTTAATGCTGGAAGGCTTGGCAGCATTTTATAAGCAAATAACACCGTCTCAGCCATAGAAGTTATGTAGCTAATAAATTACATTAATTGCTTTCGAATATTTTGTGCTGTGCCATCTTATGTGCTTCAGATACACCATACAAATGAGGAACAAGGATTGTTTCTACGTTAGAGAACGGTCTTTTTATGGACACAATCCCTCAGGAAGATCGACGAACGTTCATTTAACAGCTGTAGCGAGTTTTCATAAAGGGACTCGTAACAATTTAATAAAATTAACTCAACTTGAGTAACATCTTAGGAATTAAAATCAAGACCAAAACAGCAACAACAAAAAAAAAAATTATCACAGCTACCTCAGCTAATAAAGCCAACACCATCAGTATGGATCCCGGGTGCTAAATCAGGGCCATGTTTCCAGGAAGTGCATCCTATATCTAACTCACAAATAGCAGATGTGTTACATTACGGTGTGAAAGCACTTGGTGCTGGGAAGGTATCATCGCTTGCAAGGTCTAGTTTAAAGCTTCCCACATAAATAACACTGCAACATTAACGGGCATAAAACAGTGCAGATATACAACATGCTTCTAGGTATCTTTTGCTTAGAATTATGCTATAGACACATTTCAAAACCTGATTAATATTTTGGTCCAATTGCACACCACAAATCGGATAATTAAACTGTATTCAGTGCTGGGAGTGGGGGCTAATCTCTGACCAAGCATGACCAGAAAGATCACAAAAGTTGGTTCTCTCCAGGGCCCTTGTGATCTTCGAGTTCACACGCCCCGTTTCAGTCAAACTCTCCCCCTATATGGACTGACTGGTGGCCAAGCCTGTTTCACGCTGTTTTCGGTGTACGATGAGACCCTTCCATTTGCCCTCAATCCCACCCATAGCACAGTTAGATAAAATGACGCCGTATGACCTGTTCACACTCCTGTGAGGAGTCACGGCCTTGCCTAGGAGTGATGTCACGGTATCTAAAGTTACAATACCTGTGTTCAGCTACGACAGAAGCAAGAAACCATCTCATTAAGACACAAAGAGATGCAGTAACACAACAGCAGCTAAAGATAACAACATAAGTAACATCAAACTAATACAAAGGGAAATAATGCCAACTGAAAGGAATTATTTTAAGCCTCATATGGGCATCATAAGTGCTAATAAATTCAAGAATTCTATGACTTCTCAAAAAGTCGGCCCAATTCATCATACCAGAAATTTAAACTTTTGTCTATTTCTTATTGCTCCTAAATGGCATTTTCAAATGTTTTCAGCAAATTGTAAACAAAAAATAGCCCAAATGAAAGTCAAATGTATCTAGGTATCTGCAGCTTGATGAAATTTCATCAATAGTATCTTTTTGAGAGCAGCAATGACATCTGGCATCATAATGAAATATTTGTTATATAAAACATAAGAAAAAGTTTGGATAGAGAACCATCCCGCTAGATCACTATCAGATTAAGACACCAGTGAAACTGTCATGCAAGTGGCAAGTGCTACCCAAGGCACACATGTATGTTTCGCCAATACCCGGATACCCGGATTGCATACCCGGATCGGTGCAGTAGCAAACTTGACCTTCCTCTGTGGGCTTGGGTCCTCCTCATCAGACAAGCCTGGCAGCTCGTCATAGACCCCGACGTACTCCAGGTCCGCATCTCTGTCGTCCACAAAGGCCACATTCTCGATGCCACACACAGCAGGAGGCATCTCATCCTCAGGGCTGTGCCCAATCTGCTCTTCCTGCTCACTCTCCTCCTCCTGAGCTTCATCTTCCTCCCTAAAATCCTTCACTTGACACTCAAGCTGTGCCTCCTTCCTCAATTCCAACTTTTCCTCCCAAATGCCACTTGCACGTTCCTGCTGTTGAGTAAGCTGCCCTAGCGCTGAGTCGTCCCCCTTCACCGCCTCTGAGAGATGGCTTCTGGGAGGCTTGTCATGGCCTTCTGTCAGATTTTCTACCTCGGGCTTTTTTGAAGAGTTTAATCCATGCTCCTCAGACACCTTACCTGCAGCATTCTCATCATTTTCTTCACTCTCTGATGACTCATTATGGACCACCACCAGCTCAGCCCGAACCACTCCCACCCCATTTGGATCCACAGAATAATTCTCCTGCAGTGGATTTTCCTTGGTGGGGCTCTCTACCACAGGGATCTCCATTTCGTCATTATCTAGGATGTCGGCCCGGTCCAGACTGGGATAGTTGCCAGTAAAAAAAAGGCAATGCTTTTGTTCCCTTGGGGGTGGACTCCATGGCTTTGGTACAGTGGTTACAAATGTGTTGCAAAAATAGGGGAGGTTAACTGTGGTTGTAGTGTTAGAAGACTCACTATCAAACTGGGACGTGGGCTTGGGGGAGCCTCCAAAAACTGGGGAGGTAGGCTTGGGGGAGCCTCCAAAAACTGGGGAGGTAAGCTTGGGGGAGCCTCCGAAAACTGGAGAGGTGGGCTTGGGGGAGCCTCCGAAAACTGAGGAGGTGGGCTTGGGGGAGCCTCCGAAAACTGGGGAAGTGGGCTTGGGTGAGCCTCCGAAAACTGAGGAGGTGGGCTTGGGGGAGCTTCCGAAAACTGGGGAGGTGGGCTTGGGGGAGCCTCCGAAAACTGGGGAGGTGGGCTTGGGGGAGCCTCAGAAAACTGGGGAGGCGGGCTTGGGGGAGCTTCCGAAAACTGGGGAGGTGGGCTTGGGGGAGCGTCCGAAAACTGGGGAGGTGGGCTTGGGGGAGCTTCCGAAAACTGGGGAGGTAGGCTTGGGGGAGCCTCCAAAAAATGAGGAGGTGAGCTTTGGGGAGCTTCCAAAAACTGGGGAGGTGGGCAGGGAGTACTCAGCAGGGCTATGTACTTCAGCATAGCTTTCTGTGCTCCTGGAAATAACTTTGTTATTTGTTTCTTCACCATCACTATCCACAATGAAGTTCTCCAACCTCCTGGAGATGGGGCCGGCATTCAGGGACAGCCTGCTGGACACAAGCTTGTTCTCCTCTCTCTCACAATTCTCCTCCAGCTTGTATACACTTGGTGAGGTGGGGCAGTGGGTAACTTTGGGAGTGCTGGTGGCATTTTCAATGCCCGTGATCAGCTTCCTGGCACTATTCTCTTCATCGGAATTGCTACTCAAAGTCACAGGACTGATCCCTTTGCCAGAGACATGGCTTTCAGTTGCTGGGTGGTCTTGCATACCCCTCTCAAACAGCTTCCTAGTTACAGAGAATTTCTCAGCCAGTATGGCTTTGTCAATTTCAACATCATCTACCGTCTGGCTTTTATCTGTACTTGGTGAATCCAGGTCGGTACCCCTGTCCAAACCTGTTTTATGAGTACTGGCAGAAAACTGATACTTTGGCTGAGTGATCTGGGATACATCACTTTTTGAGAACACTCTTGCGTCCGGGCCCTCCTGCTGCTGGACATCCATCTGAAGGAAAATGTTTTTTATCTTATTCACTTTATTGCCAGAAGGTCTCCCCCTTGTGTCCTCTCGAGTGTCGCTGTTCCCATTTGCATATGACTTGTTAACGCTGTCGACTTTAACTCCGTCAAAGGAGCATTTGATCGTGTGGAAGTCTGATTTGTATGCATTCCTATGCGGAGAGACGCTCCTCAGGGTCCTGTCGCCTTTGCTGTCGCTCTTGATCATTTTCAAACGTTTAAAAGACAATTCTTGATCGCAAAGAAAGTCTATAAAAAGATACAGAAGGGTTTATTTTCCGTTCTGTTATCAAATGAGCTGTTCGCAGAAGTTCCCCAAGCGCTGTTCTTCAGGTAGCGTCATCTAAGACAAATATAGAGAAACCGCATAAATAAAATGTAGATTACATTTCATAGTACTGTACTTCTGCTGATGCTTAAAATCCACGCGATCAGTTCCATAATATGGCTATCTGCCATTCTATTGAAACGTTTTGTTTCGGCTGTGCTCAGTGCTTAGAACTTCATAGACACGTAGATTTTGCGTACAAGTGCATCTAGTCGCCGAGAGACATTTCCGCAACAAGCTGCATGAAACCCACACCAAGCTAGTTACCGACACCCCCACACCGAACCCAGAGCTTATTGTACCGAACATTAATTAGAATGAAAACAAGATAAACGTCAAACACAATTTAAAAAGTTAATAAAGTTGACTGCTAAAATCTACTGAAATGCGTGCAAACAGGTCGAATGCAGGGTTTACGGCACTACCTTCCCGATCCCCATTCAGTGTTCACTTCCAAACTTGTCACCACCTCACCGCCATCATTCTTCTCCGCTTCGCTTCTCCAAATGCAGACCTGTCTCTCCAGCGCGCGCTCCCGCACTGCGCGGCGCGTCACGGCTCGTGGCGCGCGCGCAGATCGCATTCCAGGACTGGGACTTTCTGCTACCGCTCGCTGCGCGTTCACGCGGCGAAGGAATGGCAATGGCGTGGGAAAGAATTGTATTTCCAAAGAAGTATCCGATGTGCCCTATTAAAAAATTCGAAGATTTGTGCTTTACATTTTGAGGATCCAACGTAAAAAAAGAATGCATTTTTAAATATAAGAGCATGCATGCCTTGCACCAAAATATTCTGGCGCGGCTGTGAATTAGAATTGCGTTGCCCCAGTAACTTACTTTTGCATATTGGTTAACCTGGGTGACACCGAGAACTAATTTACTTGTCTTTATGGGGGAAAATAACTGCAGGAAAAAGAAACCTTTACCTATAGAAAAAGATAACAGAAGTACTCTTGGTCGATCATTATCACTGGATTCTCTGTAAATGTTAGGACAGCAGGGTGAGGCACACCTATCGATTTTATTAGATTTCGCACTCCTGTTGTTCAGGGGAGGAAGGCCAACAATGTGGATCGCGTCTAATAAAGAACATTGTGCACTTGATGACACGGTGTGCGGAACTGGCATCTGACTTTGGAAATTACTCTGCTACTGTGTTGCAGACAAGCAGTGGATTAGATTACACAGCCTGCCAAACTGTTTGCCACAGCAGTATATCAGTGCATTTAAATTATCATACGGATGCAAGTGCTCAATGAAATATCATGGTGCAATTTACCTGAAAAATTGACCCTTGCTCTGGGATTGGAGTTATAATTGGCACATAGAGTAGTCCTTACCCCATTTGATAAATAAAAACAATTCATAACTGCAGAAATTATGGTGTAAGTCCATCAGTTATTTGATCAATCGGCTACCAAAGAGAGTGAAGCTATATCTGGGATCTGTGACGTCCTTGAGATACACTGTAGTCATTCCTGGAGTGGATTCAGAGGCGATTCCCATGTAGCTCGGGACCTAGATTTCAAAAATACCACCCAACCAAAGAGACAGGAAGAGAAAAGCAGAGCGTTTCAAGGGAAAGGTGATAACACCATCACTGGCTCCTTCACATCAGGGTCAGTCAGTGATCGATGCTGCAGCATTGTCTTCTGACTCATAAGAGGCATCAAGACTGTGTTGGTGTTAGTTTCACTAAAATGTTAATACCACATGGCAGGTCAAAACAACTTTAAAAGGTAAGAACAAGCCCTGTTCCTTAAGCAGACATTACATTTTTTGATTGGTTGACTGTTTTTCTGCTATTTATTATATCACCCATTTACAACAGATTAAAAGGACTAAAGTCAGCAGAGGGGCTGCCTCATGGTTTTTTGCTAGGTCTCATTTTCATTACCTTTCTCACTCATTAATTCGCTTATTAATAGCAGTTGGGAAAATTCTCAGCTCAAGAGATATGCATGAATTCTAAATGCTAATTTGAAAGTGTAACACCAAGCAACCGAAGATTCTAAATAGGCCAGTATAATTTTGTATTATTAATTTAGTTTATAATTGCATTAGAGTTATATTGGAGTTCACACAGACGTCAGTTCTTTCCCCAAAACAGTAATAATTGTGTATCATTCATGGCTTAGCTGTAGAATATGACTGAAGCTGTTTTTGCTATAGATTCAGATTTTACGCCAAACATACTCTTAAGGCAAGTGCGTCTCACATGCAGGAACAAGCTTCAGCCAGAAGAAGAGGCAATAACCTGGGAAAGGTTATCAAAATGACTCCAGGAAAAACAGGGGATAGATTTCAAGGAGTGTGGGTCTTGCCTAAATATCAAACAGCTGATTGTTCTGCCATGAACGTGCAGCATGAAGCCGACAAGAGAGGGCTGGTCCCTGAGAGATGCCAAAGTCCCGTCCAAGCAAATGGGCTTCCATATATTCCATCATCTTCAGAGCCTTGCTATAGCTTCAGTGGCCACGGGAAATATGGAACATTAACCTTGCACAACTATCAGTCAGTCTGCATCTCCGTAGGAATACAGTGTCAGGCTGTATAATTACACCATGGGATGCCTTCATTGGAAGCAATGGCTCAGACAACACTGCACAGTTGTGTGTGTCTGTGTTTGTATACATACAATAATGTGTAATTACGTACATTTTTTGAAAGAGAGACGTTCTGTCCCTTGTCTTTTGACTTATTCATTAGACTTATTCATTTTTGTGATGTTATAAGCATCGCCATATATTTACTATAAGTGCAGTTGCTAAAAATCACCCAAAAATCCCACAGTAATGCCTTGTGGCAGATATCTTCCTGTACAGTCATGCGCTTTACTGAGTTTGTGTGTGGTGGCTCATGACTGTGTTGACCGCCACAGTGGCCCTGAATAATCTCTTAGCAACCACTTAGCTGGGCCCTGTAGACATCCAGGCGACCACTGGGGCAGGCTACTCTCAGGAGTTCAATACAGGGCATTGTGATACTCTCGGTTCCCATGACAACCCTTCAAACATTTTTTTCCCCTTTTCACAGATGGTATCTTCACAGTTAGGGCAAACTAGAGAGCCACACTTGGCAGCGTGTTTGAAAGGTGAAATAAAATCCAGGTTGCTGTGGGATCTGGTCACATCATCACAAGTTCAGATGACATGTGCCCTTAATGCACAAACATTCCCTCAGTTACACCAATCAGCACTCATACTTTGCATTTCTTTTTAGCCTTTAGTGCTGCAGTTTCAGATTTGTAGTGGCCCAGCTGTAAGACAAGAGTCCCTAAAGTGTATAGGTTCCCAAAGTGTATCCACTGGCTGTCTCCATTTTCCGACACCGAATGTATGAATTAATAATGTGAACATGGGATCCGAGTGCAGCTGCACTTTCTGCAAGCGCCTACTAACGTGAGCCCTAAAAATGGATATACAAATAAAAAGAATTTCCACATTTACAACACGGTGCGAGTGGCTTATGTGTAACCAGCAGATAAGGTATGATTTGCACAGGTAATAACTGTCACCCTGCATCTAATGACACAAACAGCTCATTTTCTCTCTGTGGTCATTTCAGACGACGTTACCCCAATCTCAGTGATGACTTATGAGATCTAAAAGAGGAAGATATTTACATGATTGTGGTGTGCTGTAATATATTAGGGGTACAGCATAAGAAGTTTTACATTTCTGGATGAGAGCACCTGATAGGCAAACGACATGCAAAGGGATCTTTTAAAGCAGGTTGTTGAGGTGGCTGCTGTATTTTTGTAACTTCACAGTGGGGCACTATTTCAATGGAAATGCTCCAATAGTTCTCAAATTTCATGGCACTGGCAGTTGGTCTCAACATAAGTGGCTGGAAGGTGGATGGAGTCCTGTACACTGTAATACCCTTTGCTGAGTTTCTCCCAGAGTGACACAAATGTACTAATGTCTTACACAAGGTGCAGAGAGTATAGCCAGGGTAGAGATGCACAGGTCTTCACAGCAGCAGCTTACTGAGGGACTCATTCATAAAGATATCCGTGAGATATTTGACCTGTTGGCCCTGCTGAAGTCTGCAGTGGTTCAGGCTACAAACTCAGTTCTGAAAGCAGTCCCCATGGGTACAAAGCTAGCTTATAAATTATCTTATTTCTCATCCATTCATCCTAAAACACAGAATAGTATTAAAAACAGATATATCAGATAGTTACATTATATTGCCAAAAGTATTAGGACACCCCTCCAAATCATTAAATTCTGGTGATCCAATCACTTCCATGGCTACAGGTGTACAAAATCAAGCTCCTAGACATGCAGACTGCTTCTACAAACACTTGTGAAAGAATGGGTGGCTCTCAGGAGCTCCGTGAATTCAAGCGTGGTACCGTGATGGGATGCCACTAAGTCCGTTGGTGAAATGTCTGCGCTACTAAATATTCCACAGTCAACTGTTAGTGGCATTATAACAAAGTGGGAGCAACTGGGAACAACAGCAACTCAGCCACAAAGTGGTAGGCCACGTAATATCACAGTGTGCAGAGTCAATAGCTACAGACCTCCAAACTTCGTGTGGCCTTCAGATTAGCTCAAGAACAATGCGTAGAGAGCTTCATGGAATGGGTTTCCATGGCCGAGCAGCTGCATCCAAGCCTTACATCAGCAATGCAAAGTGTCAGATGCTGTGGTGTAAAGCTCACCACCACTGGACTCTAGAGCAGTGGAGACTCTGGAGTGACGAATCACACTTCTCTGTCTGCTAATCTGATGGACGAGTCAGAGTGCGAAGCAGCTGGGATGAGCTAGAGCTAGCTTCTGCAGCCGAGGATCGGACCAGCAAGGTCCCCGCCTTCGGCCACTGCCCAGCTCACACTACACCCGACCTGCATGGCCCCTCCTACGGGTGGTGAGCCCATTGGAGGGGGGACCCACGTTTCTCCTTCGGGCTGTGCCCGGCTAGGCCCCATGGGTGCAGGCCTGGCCACCAGGCGCTCGCCGTCGAGCCGCACCCCCAGGCCTTGCTCCGGGGGGGGGCCCGGTGACCCGCGTCCGGGTGAGGGAAACTGTATCTCCATGTTCAATTACAGCTTCTTGCCCGAAACCCAAACAACCTATTCTATCTGCTTTTGGCTCCCCTCTAATCAGCATGGGCCTCAGACAAGGCCGCTGCTGAACTAAAACTACCCCCCGGAAGAACAAGGCAGCGAGACTCTCTTGCATTCCTCTCCCCCAATCCCAAGGACACTGGATACACACACAC
>JAODKN010000001.1:31105672-31128863 GCA_026774425.1 Petrocephalus zakoni
TGTCCTTGATTAACCCGCGCCTATTACTGTACGCCGTTTTCCCTAACTCGAAAACTCCCTAAGTCGATTTTTTTTTTTGGTCCCATTGAGTTCGACTTAGCGAGGTCCGACTGTACATATTTTTTCTGTCAAAGTACAATGTTAAAATTCACATAAAATGTTTTTAAATGAAATTTAGAAAATGATAGTTATACATGATTATATATTTCTTTAACAAGATTGATTCGAAGATTGATAAGTCTAGTGAGACCACAAAGTTTTTGTTCAACAACCAGGAGCGATCAAAGTTAAAATCTCATTCAATTTGTGAGTCTGTATTGAATTTGAATTATGGTTGAAACCAGGATGCAAAATTGCAATTCGACTTTGAATTTGTAGAAGTAAAATTTATGGTATTGAAATCAAATAAATGTATATACATAGGTGCCGCTTTTATCGATGCAGCTTAATATTTCAGTTTTAATTACACATATTTTAACTTACACCGCATATACTGTATCATTGTTATAAATGTGGCATGTTAATAAAAAAGAGTGCAACATTTGAAGCTACATTTTGTGCACCATGGTGGATCTTCTTGCAGGACAAGTTGAATTTCCCTTCAAAAGTAAGTGCAGGTCTTAACTATAGTGCCCAACCAAAGAACCATCCAAAAGTCAAATTAGTCCCTCTCCAATCACCAAGGCTTTGCATGATGTCGTCGTAAACATTCTCTGCACCTATTGAGAGTATCTTCAGTGTAGCAGGAAAAATTCTCAAGCCACAGTGTTGCAATGTAGTGATGAAACTTTTGAAAGATAGTTTGCTGATTTCAGTGTAACAAAAAGCATAGTTGCATTTGCCATGGCACTAAGGCTGAACTGAAAAGCAAAACTTATTTCAGTGCATATATACACTTTACTTTTAATGTTACAAATAAACTGTTAATCAGCAAACAATAATAACAAGAAAAATAACATTTGACGCTTGAGTCAAACCCTGCAGGTACTACTGCAGACTCTGAAAACATGCTAATTCCATTACACATAAACAGTTAAGCATACGAATACAATAGATATGTGCCCAGGGAAAAGGACTTGGAGGGTCTGAATAAACCAAAACTTATGCTGATAGAATAGGCTAAAAGTTATACACAATTTTTCTCATACAATATAGAGTACATGGTACCCACTCATACATGTTCAAGATCAGTATATACATATACCATCTAGAAAGTAAGTCTATTACATCTGCTAAGTTAAATGGCTTTCCTCTTTTGAGGGTTTAAACAGTTTCTGAACTGAAATTAATTAAATTCTATTTTCCAGTTTACACTTCAATTCAACATCCTGTGGTGTGTGGCCAGTTTACTGCATGAATGCAGTGGGGTTAGAGTTAGGGTGTCCTATTTTGAAGTATACTTGTGTGTACATAATTAGATTCATTAACGAGGCTGAAGTTGGCTTCTTGTTCAGCAAGTGTCTTATTTGCAAAATCCGTTACACCTTAATAGGCACCCATCATGCATATTTTGTAAAATGGATCTCCCAGTGCTAACATTATCTATGCATGTCTTAAACCCAGGTAAACTTTATCATCAAGAAATTTCCTGTACAATTAGAGAAAGACTCAAACTTTCAAAAACTATTATTTCATTTATTAGCAGGATCGATATGGCATTATTAGCAAGCAAGTATGCAGAATTTATAATATGGATTATGACATATGATGGTTCAGTCAAATTGAGTCAATTTGATTAGTAGAATTAATGTATGTGGGAATCTTTATTGTTAGTCTTCTTAGTTCTTAACTGAAATTGAATTTTTCCATACATTTTCCTCAAAAATAAACAGGTAGAATTACAATATATTCTACTTTTTATTATAAGTAACACATTTTAGAATTAATATTTTTATTTAATTTCATAAAATAAAGTTTATATGAAATAGATTCATGTTAATTTCAAACTGGCAGTCGCAAAGTCATAAACCAAAGTCCTTCGTCAAAATACATGTTCACAATCACATAAATGTGCAGATATAAAACCGGAACACGTTCTCTGACTGGGAAATAATCAGAAGCCCAGTTCCTGTGGATTACCTGTTAACATTATGAATCACCTACACTGTATCACCAAAATAAGGGCTAGTGAACAGGTATCAACAGAGTAACTGAGCATAGTCTTTATACCCCTAAGTCAGGGGTCAGCAATCTTATCTGTCTTTTATGTATGGGCAAGAACCAAATTCGGAATACGTCTTTATTTCGAAAAAAAGACTAAAGTCATGAGGATCGCATTAAGTAATATGCTGTTGTATTGTTTTCAATGTAATACAAGTCAATTTTAAATTACTACTTTCTTTTTTATTTGCACTTTCCATACTGTCCCAACTTTTTCTGATTTGGGGTTGTACAATAATACCCCCATATAGGCCTGAATTTAATAGTGTATATATTTTCATGAATGCTCATTTTTGTGTTCCTAATGTGCTCTGTTTATAAACTTAATTCTAAAGATTTCTTGTCTTTATTTAGAATTGTGAGTTTCTTTTCTTCTTTTGCAGGTTAATTCATGGGGCACAGTTATTGAATGGTTTAGCTGGACCAACTATAATGAGTGCAGGCCCCCTTCTCTCCACAACATGGTTTGCTCCGGACCAAAGAGCTACAGCCACAGCTGTAGCTTCTTTGGTTTGCTACCTAGGGTCAGCGGGCTCATTTCTGATTGGTCCTCTCGTAGTACCAGCACCCAATGATACACAAGTCGTGGACAAAGGAATTGGCCAGGATGTCAATCACATAAAGGACAGGCTCCAGCTTGTTCTATATGCAGGTAATTCTCATGAGCCACTACAAGTCAGTGTGAAGGAAAATCTTATGTAATTATATTATGATATATCATATTTTACGTGATATTGTTCCCCCATCTCCCATATTTTTTACAGTGCAGGGTTACATTAAGCTTGGACCACATTTCAGGAAGTACAGAGCACTAGGCAAGGGCTACATACAAACTCTGTATGCGAGGGTGGAAATCAAGCCCACACCCTTCTAGATGTGTAGCCACAGGGCAAGCAGTGGGGAGGTGTGTGGCTCTGCTGGTCAGACCCTATGCACATGATTAGAAGGTAGCCCATTCAAAGTCCCATGGCTGACCGAATGGTATCACCATTGGGCCCGTGGGCGAGGCTCTTAACCCCTGCTCTATTATATGTAAGGTCTTGATGCTGTGTACTTTAGAAATGGAAATAGATGGAATTGTGTACACAACAGAAATCCATGCTGACTCTCTCAATGACTTGGACACGGGAAGTTAAGCAATTTAGTTAAGCAGCATTGAAGATCATCAGGGTTTACAATATTACTCTATCAGCTGCATTGGAACAGCGAATATTAACATGTTCTACCTAAAGTTATGGAAATTTATCTTTTAGAAACTTGTAGTTCCCTTGCATGAATTATTCCAGCCTAAATAAAAATGTGTACAAGCAACACAGCTCCGTAACTGGATAATATATTTATTGTCCTACTTACCTGTGCTGCGTGAAGGAGTACTACATCTATTTGGATGATGGTGTCATACTTGGTGCGGCGTATGATTGCTCTGTTTTTCCACACCTGCAGAGTTTGGGGTGATCACAGTGCTGTTTGTGGCTGTGCTGCTTTACTTCCCCTCACGCCCCCCCGTGCCCCCCAGTGTGGCTGCTGCTAGTCAGAGGCTCAGCTACAGGAGCAGTATCTGCAGACTTCTCAGGTAAATGAATGGTTGTTTCCCCTATGCAGACTTTCTAGTATACTCATACTAGTATAGTGAAGTATAGGACATGGTCAGAATATGTTATCAAATTGACAGTGATTCCACAGCAGCAACTGTAAGTATTATGTAAAAAAAATTAAAGACATTAACTCAGCAGATGCTTGTTTTCATAAACTTATGTTCGCTGACCACAAAAGAGCAACAATAAGGTAATTAATTTGACCTGCTGCAAATCATGAACTTATATACACCTTTCAATACATTTGTGTATAAATTTAGTTGATTTCAGCCTTTTAATATGCTGATCAACACAAACCAAAACTTAAATTTATATATGATATATACAAACTGAAACATGCACACAGAGGTGTACAGTATGACTTGCAAATTTGCACATACGTGCTGGAAACTTGACATTTTCATACTTTTTACATCATACTTTTCTGTAAAATACATACAAGTGGAAAAAACACATAAGCAAAACATAAAGAACCAAACCAGTTTTGACGCACATTTAAAACCACATAGATTATACGCCTTAGTCACTTTGATGCTTAGAAGCACCTTGACTGGCCTCTTCACCATGTCTGCATGCTGGATGTATTCAGTTGCAGCCTCCTGGTTCACTCTTTGGAGGAGCAGTCAGTTGTGCCTATTAAATTGACCAATGAATGCGGTGCCTGCACACTTTGAAGTGTTTTGGGTTGTTATCGCAATGAAGGAAAAAAGACTGCTCAAGCGGCCGCAGTATTGATGGAATGGAATACCTTCAAAGTATGTTAAAGCTGTGCTGGCTGAGATCGCCATGGAATTAGTGAAGATCTCTGATGCTCTCACCTGCCAAGTAGCTCCAGACCTTAACACTACCTCCTCCTTGCTTGACAGTGGGAACCACATATGTAAAACTCTACCTCTGTGGTTTACAAACTGGTTAAAGCTAAGTATTTCAACTTTCAAGTTTAACTCATTGCCCCGCACTGTCTTGCACTGCACTGCAGTTGGTCCTATCCCTCAATGCCCTATCCTGCAGCTATAGAATAAAAATTAAGATCTAACCTGACTTTCACTCATGTTAGTAGAAAAGTATATACAGTTTAAAGAATGTTTACTCAGAATTTTGACTGGTACTGTACATCTTTACACAATACTTACCTAGATACATTATGTAATGATCTGAAAATCGCAGTCATGGATGAGTCATTTTTTCCTTGTTTTTCATCCATTTATTTATAATAACTGCTTATCGAAATAGGCCCCTGACCACATGTTTGGAAGCATGAAGCATAAGCAAAGGTAGATGTTACAAATAATACCAGTATTATGTAGGGCATTCACATATGCATATACTATATGGGGAACAGTATTAGGATATCTGGCTATTACACTTATAGGAAATTTTTCCATCCTTTTCCAGCTATACCAGCTGTCATTCTTCTGGGAAGGCTCTCCATAAGATTTTTGATCATTCATCCAGAAGAGCATTTATAAGGTCTGGCACTGAAGTTGGACTTGAAGACCTGGCTCATAATTTCTGTTCTAGTTCATCTCAAAGGTGTTTGATGGCATTGAGATCAACACTCTGTGTGGGCTTGTTAAGTTCTCCCACGCCAAAACCCTGCTTTGTGCACTGGGGCACAGTCATGCTGGAACAGAAAATGGCCTTCCCAAAATTGGAAGCATAGAATTGTCCAAAATGTCTTAGTATACTGAAGCACTAAGAGTTCCCTTCACTGGAGCTAAGGGGCCTAACCAGCCCCTGAAAAACAACCCCATACCATTATCCCTTCTCTACCAAATTTTACGGCTAGCACAATGAAATCAGGCAGGTAACGTTCTCTTGGCATCTGCTAAACCCAGACTTGTCCATCGGACTGTCAGACAAAGAGGTGTGATCCCTCCACAGAATACGTTTCTACTGCTACAGAGTCCAGTGGCAGCATGCTTTCACCCCCGTCTGACACTTGGCACTGCGCTTGGGCATCCATGGAGCTGCTCTGCCATTTAAGCCAATTCCATGAAGCTCCCAGCACACAGTTTTTGTGCTGGGGTTATGCCAGAGCAAGTTTGGAACTCTGCAGTTGAGTTGAGTGTTTTTATGCACTATGCACCTCAGCTCTCAGCAACCCCACTTTTCTACTTTGAGGCCTGCACTCTGTGGTTCAATTCTTGTCGTCCCTGAATGCTTCCGTTTTGCAATAATACCACTTATAGTTGACCGTGGAATATCTAGCAGGGAAGAAATTAAACTGACATCATTTAACTGATTGCAAAGGTGGAATCCAATAACAGTCACTGAACAGACAGAACTCTTGCAAGAACGCTATACAGTTGATTTCACTGAGCTCTTCAGAATGACCCATTTCTTCACAAATGTTTGTAAATCTGACTGCATGGCTAGGTACTGGATTATATATACCTCTGGCAATGGCTCTGAATGAAACCCCTGAATTCAGTGACTACTTTACTACTTTGCTACATATAGTGTATATTTAGTCACGCTTTTATATGTAAAAGGAATTTCTGATTCACCAGTTTACTTGCATTATATTTTGGACTGTTGCTTTTCTGCATGGGGTATGTCAGCTGCTGATTAAAACTGAATAAAAATGACATACTGACCTACCAGTTCAGTAATTCCAAGTGAGTAAGTCTCATGTACATTTTTTTAATGGTAGAGGGAACAGAAACCTTGGCCTGCAATGCTGACGTGTTGGCTGATCAGCCACAGCTAGAGGCATTTCATGCCCACATACACGCACATCATCCAGCATCTGCTGGTTACCATTGCCTGTAAGGAAGTGAACCAAGGAGGCTCCCTGCAGGAAGTCCTAGAGGCGAAGGATGGGGGCCAAGCCTGTAATCGCTAACAAGAAGAAATGGGATTTCAGGGCTGAAGGTGATGAAACCGCTCCATGGGGGGGACTTCTACAGGGACAAGCAGGGCTGCATACTGCAGCATTTGGAGGAGCATGAGGATCATCACTGGCTGTAAATCGGCTATTTAATGGTGAAGTGATACTGGATCAGGGCCAAAAAGCTGAATGTTTCAGCAACAGATTTAATTCAGTCACTGATAGGGCCCCCACCCCTCTGCTTTACCTCAACCCAGAGAAACTGACACTGACTCTGAGAGCTGCTCTCAGAAATGTCTGCTGGGCTTTTGGGAATCTGCTCCAGGGTGCTCACCATCCAGCTCTGTGCTATTCTTTAGAAACAGTCCCCCCTTTTCCTAGAAGATCTCCTGCATAGCTTTTGTGCCAAGGAGAAGGTGTTCCTACACCCTCACGGACAGCTCACCAGTCGTTCAAATCGGGTTTATGTGTCATTTTATTTATTTGTCATAAGAGCCGAATACCACCAAGAAAATACTGGCACCATAGTCAGGGTTATGTTTTTTGATTTCTGCAATGCCTTCAACACAATCCTGCTTCTCCACCATGGTGACAAACTCAGGGCGATGCTGGTGGATATCCCCACTGTTAGAAGTCCTCTGATGACTCCTCTATGTAAGGCTCCATCAGGAGTTCATAGTAAGAAATAGTTCACAGTACAGGAAACTGATGGATGAGAAGAACCTGCAACTGACCATGGTCAGGGAGCTGGTTGTTGATTTCCAGGATAACCCCTGTGAACCTCTGAGACCAGTCTGCATCCAGTGAGAGAATGTGGAAGCAATAAAGCCATACCAGTATCTGGAAATTCCTCTAAACTGCGGTGCCAGAGCAAACTCCATTTCTCAAGGAAGCCCAGGTCTTTCAATGTGTGCAGCACGCTGCTGGAGATCATCTTCTACTGTTTTGTCGCAAGTGTGTTCTGGTCCGTGTCTGTTGGGGGAACAGCACCAGCTCAGGCAATTCCTCTCTATTAAACTGGACTCTTTAGAAGCAATAGTAGAGAAGAAACTGTGCACAACACTCCCTCCTCAATCAGCTGTAGCCCTTAGATCATTCTGCCGTGGTGCTTTATGCCACCTGATTATACAGCACTTTCTCTTTTTGATGATATGATTTTGCTTTTGCCTTTCAGCAATGTGCGCTTCCTCATGATTGCACTGGCATACTCGGTGCCTACAGGGGTGGCGGCTGGCTGGTCTGGAGTTCTGGACATGGTGCTCACCCCTGCCAAAGTCAGCCAGGTAACATTTAGTAACACTGCGTGGAACCTAGTTTACCTGCTAAATGTGATTTTTAATGTCCAGCTAGAGATATTATGCATTTTATAAATTCTTCATGGTTTTTTTTTTATGTTGCCAAGTATTGAATGTTTGTAATTGTACGTTATTTTGAAATCCAAATGATGAAGTTTTGGGTTATCAGTGAAGTGTGAAATGGGTGGTTGTTGTGCTATTCAAAGGGATACCCATCATTTGAGTGGAATTTAAATGAATGTATGTGTATACGGTGGAAACCCCCTTCCCCGCTGATTAGGTTTCCGCCGTTTGTTAGGCACATTTAACCGTGACTGCAAAACACTGAGGAAGGGAGTACAGAAAATAAGCTGTGATATTTTCTATTAAATAAAATTCACCATTAATATAAAAATGTTGTGTACACGACATTTTTCGTTGCTCTGTTGTCCATTGAGTATTAAGCAAAAACGTCAGAATCCCGTTCATTCAAAAAAAAAGTGAGATTACTGTTATAATAATTTCATTTTTAGTTGGTGTTGTTGATGCCTAATTGTGTGTCATTTGTAAATGTAATTTTATCGAAAGGCTGCATGTACATGGAAAATGGGCACACTGGTGCAGAGTGTGGCTCAGCTGGTTAAGCTCTGCCTGTGATCAGAAGGTCACCAGGTCAAGCCCAGCCTCCGGCCGTCTGTGGGCCCTTGAGCAAGGCCCTTAACCCCCAGCTCCCTGGGCGCTGCACAAGTCATGCATGGTGTTTGCTACTATACGCGGTTTCAGGTATCCGCGGTAGGTCTCCCCCAGACACGGGGACAGAACTGTCAAAGAGAGTTCGGTTGAGTTTTATCTCTTCTTGCTCCCCAGGTGGATGCTGGCTGGATTGGGTTCTGGTCCGTTGTTGGAGGATGTGTATTTGGGGTGGCAATGGCTAGGTAAGCAACAACTAGTGCTGCTATGTGCTTTTAGCTACTTACTACTTATGCCGTGCTGAAACTGGGGGAGCTATTGCGGGGAATGCCACACAATAACCACACAGCAACTGTTGGACAATCTCTCATCAGACTTGTTTTGTGGCAGTCTTTGCCGCTTTACGACTATAATGATCATGAATAAAAAAAGGAATTAATATAATTACAATGGAAAATACAGATTAATAACTAGCAGTGTGGCATTTAGCAGATGTATGTTAATATGAACTAGTTTAACACCATAGATAATACTTAGTCTTTTTTTTTCGAAGGTTTGCAGACTCCATCCGGGGCATGTTGAAGCTTATTCTGGTGCTGATGCTGGCTGGAGCCTCCTTAGCCTCAACTTGGTTCACCCTAACGTGCTTAACTCGGGTCACTCATCTCCCCTCCACTGCAGGTGGGTCCTGCCCTAAGAGATGCAGTCACTGGCAGAATGGCCAGGCAAAGTACACACACAGGCTTCTCGGAAGTACTCTAAAGAGACTAAAATGGATCAGGGTTCACAACGGACACATTAAACATGAACAAATACTTACATTTTCATTTCTGATATTCCATTGTTTTGTTGACTTTTGTCATTTGTCTGGATGTGTCTGTTTAGTGAAAGAGAGAATGGCCTGTGAATTCTTGCTTGAAGCAAAGGAAGGCAGTCGTTTTCCAGTCATACCAAAAAATTGAATGGCATTTAAGTCCTTGTTTTAGCTGGACGATTGCAGAATGACAGCCTTGTTTTTGAACTGTTCCTTTGCGATTCATGTTTTGAGCCTTATTTTGAGATGTGGACTGAAGGAAAGTTACCCCCAGGGGGTATCATGTTGCCCTAGACAGTATATAGCTCTCCAGTTCTTCCAGTAACCCCATACTATAATGCTACACGTCGTTTGCTTGATGGTATTTGTATGGTGTCATTCACATCAAAGTTCCTTCTGATCATAAAATAGTCTCCCAGTTTAAGGATGACTCATGTGATTAACATCCACTAACTTCATCACTCTCCAAAGGAGGCAGGAAATGTCAGTTTATGTATTGTTTTCCATCTCGGGTAGTAGGCTCAGCAACTGAAGTCGTAGTTGGATTTTTGGTCACTGAAATTATAGCTGCCCTCTCATGTGATTTTTGCTTAATTTTGACGTTAGGATTATGTTTTTACCATATAATTTTTGACATTGTTACTGTGGACTTAATTATGCTTCTGTCCAACTTGTGCATCCTTATGACTACTGTTATATCGATTATGAACTTTTACTTTCCTTACTCTGTAAATATACCTGTTTTCTTAACTTCAGTAACTCTTTTTCTCACAGCCACTCTGTACACTTCCTGTATCCTGGTGGGCATCTTTATCAACAGTAGTGTGCCAATCTTCTTTGAGATCTTCATCGAGACGGTTTACCCTGTGCCTGAGGGCATCACGTGTGGTGTAGTCACTTTTCTCAGTAACCTTTTCACTGGCCTCCTGCTATTTTTCCTCACTTTCTACACCACAGGTAAGGGCTCAGCTCTCAAGTTTCATACCTGTATTAATGTTAACATCTACTCTGAATTATGACATTTGAATCAGAGTTAAATGATCTCTTCATTTGTTACTCTGTTTTCCAGCTGTTAGGCTGTTCTTATCTTAAGTGGTATTCTGAACAGTTGGGGATTGAGCTTGAATAAAATTTTTGAGTTGAGTTTTAATTTTAAATGAATTTAGTACCATGGTTCTGTCAAGATTTAAAGGTTTAGCTTTAAAGGTGTTTAAATAAGCAGAATGTATTTTTCTGTAAGTGAGACAATGTTTTTGTCATTTTCCTTTATTAATTTCTTCCAGTTTATTTTTATATGTAATGAATGACGAATGATTTATCAGTTTTTTAAAGAATGATTGCATTTCCCAAAGTGTACAAAGATAGTATGTTGTTTGAATCGTATGTTTTATCATGATTTTGATGGATTTTGCAATAGAAAATGGAAATATGTTAAACATACCACCTGCTGAGTGGTAAACTGCTGATACAAGCTGTAATGTTACAGTTATTTGTTACTAAATTGTGACTTATTTTGTCATCAAAGTCATACGTATTACTGACTGTGGTGGACTTTTTTTTTTTTTACTTTACAGATCTGTCATGGCTGAACTGGTGCCTGACTGGGTCCTGTGTTTTCAGCCTCATCCTCATACTGTTCTTCAGAGAATCCTACGATCGGCTGTACCTGGATGTCTTTGTCTCAGTTTGAAGGACACCCACTATGAATGGGCTGACAGTGATTAATCTCCTTGCTCCAAACTGCACAATAAATAATCTGAGGAAAAGAAGTAGGAAAAACATATCCCTTTTATTAAAATGGTTTTATTGATTTTCTTTCTAGTATTAATTATTAAATTAAGTGATATGAAAGTATGATGATTATGTATGTTTTTTTTTTATTATTTTTTTATAAGAACCACAACCAACAAGAGGTCCTTAAATTAAGGGCAGGAGATCTTCAGTTTGTCAGCACACCATTGCAATGTAATGCTTTCTTTTTTACGCTAAGGGACTAGCTTTTATTTTAAGGACATTCTTACGTTTAGGAAGTTTTGTAGCAGGTACAGTCTCTTGTGGAAATCCTTGAAATTGCCTAAATCCTTTGGAACTTAAATTCTTTTTTTTTTTAAGTTATTTTCAGCTTCATCCAATTTGTTGGGGTGGCGCTGTTGAAAATTGTTTTATGTGTACAGATCAAGAACTCCTGTGATCACTGCAAAAATGCCTAGACCTAGATTTTGTGATCTGTATTATATGGTTCTGTTTGGATTATTCTGTGTATAATTCTGAAAATAATTTCAGACATTTTAACTATTCTTACTATTGTACATGTTTACATTTATTTTAGTGGGCAACACACTAAGACAGGGAATAATATTTAATAAAGCATGTTATTTGACTGCCTATTGGAATAATACTTGCTGTTCTGGGGGGGGGGGTTATCTTCTACTCTTAAAAATTCGAACATCTTTCATCCATCAATACTGAGGAGTCATTGACATCATTGAAGAATTTGGAACATATACATTTTTGAAATGCCATTCATTCTGGAGATTCTGGAGTTTGTGTGATTACATAACATAATTGTTGCTTTGTTCAGCTGCACGTTCAGCCTGTGAATCTCCTGTTCCACCACATCCCAAAGAGGCACTGAAGTAGACTGAATTCATTGAATTCACAGATCTAATTGAGATGTCTTGTGCAGGGATGCAGATTGTCAGCAACAATAAGATTGATGGGTAATAGGGTGCCCAATGTATGCTAAGAAAACATTCTGGCATCATTATACCACCACCAGCCTGTACTGTTTACACAAAGCAGGCTGGGTCCCTAGATTCATGTTCTTTATTCCAAATTGCAGAAATGGAGATTCATCAGACCTGGCAATGTTTTTACAACATTTAAATGGTGTCCAGTTTCAGTCAGCCTGTGCCTTAGTTTCATGTGTTTAGATCGCAGGAGTGGAGGCAGATAAGGTCTTTTGCTACTATAACCCATCCACCTCAGGGATGGGTGCAGCCAGGGCATCGAGGGTCTCCGGTTCGGTGATCTCAAGATTAGGTCTCTGCTTTTTGCAGATGATGTGGTTCTGTTGGCTTCATTGAACCGTGACCTCCAACTTGCAATGGAGCAGTTAGCAGCCGAGTGCGAAGCGGCTGGGATGAGAATCAGCACCTCCCAATCTGCAGCCATGGTACTCAGCCGGAAAAGGGTGGAGTGCTCTCTCCGGGTCGGGGAGGAGGTCCTTCCCCAAGTGGAGGAGTTTAAGTATCTTGGGGTCTTGTTCACGAGTGAGGGAAGGATGGAGCGGGAGATCGACAGGCGGATCAGAACACGTGTATGCTATTCATACATCTAGCATGATTTTTATTTTGTGATTCAGTTGAGCACAATGTTCATATTTGTTCTGTGCCGACACAATCCACCTGCTTTCTGCTTTAACTATTTTTTTTTTAAACATTTGTTCAAATGTTCTTGAAAAAGGTGTTCTTTTTTTTAGGATGAAATACTTTCAGAATTAAACTTTTCATAAAACTTAAATTTCAGCAACTGGAAGTCCAGAGATTACTGTGACTAAAAGCATGCAGTACAATTGGCAATCATGTTGTTTTTATTACTTTTATAACCAAAATTTTTATTGCTGTGTAACAGCCATCTATAGTTTTATAGCTAAAGTCCAGAAGTATTGGGCTTTTTTGTAAAAGGAAAGTTAATTTCTGATATCTTCCGCATTGAATCATATTATACAGCCGTGTGATGTGTTTAGAGGTCCAAGCATGAATGCTGGAACCCTTTTGTATTTGCTAGTTTTGTTCTTATGATTATTCATATTATTCTGCATTAAAACGATATGGGGAGCAAAGACCGTATTGTATAGAAACACCGAATTTGGTGGAGTGGTGTGGAATTCCCCGCACTACTCAGGCAATCAAAAGCATTCCCATTGGCAGATTGTGGTGCTAAAGTGCAATGTTTTATGTTTTGGCCTATAAAATATTGCATTTTGGACTGTGAAGCTCTGCCTACTTAGAATTTTTGCTAATTTGTATAATTTGAAAAATCTACTTTTTCAAACATGTCGGTAGGATTTTGATCAGGCAAACTGTTTCAATGCTACAGACATGCAGACAAAGGAATTTCTTAGGCGTGGCCTTTTTTGAACTTAATGACCAATTTCTCATAAGCAAAACATCCCATTCTCACCAAACTTACTAGGCCCTTATACAGTAATGTAGATATTAGAAAGCCATAAACACACAAAATTCTTCCATAGTTAATACAAATTCTAATGGAACATTTGATGTCAAATGTAGCCAAAGCATCTATTCAGGCCATAGTGCCAGGACCCCGTTAATTACTGCCTGTGGCTACATTTTTATGTTGAATTTGGTATATGGTGTTTTAAGCATAAAAAAGGACCAGATATGAACTGGAAGCTTGCAGAACAAGCGCAGACACTGACATAATGCACGTAAATCAGTGTTTGTTGAGTCATAGTCACAATTCAGTCATTAAATCAAGTGAACTGCATTGTCTCTGTTTTCCAGCTGAAACATTTGATCTCAGTGGTGTCAATAAGCTTCTACCTTCCATATCCATGTATTACTATTTCAGTTGAAGCAGTAACAAAGTAAGCAAGTCATCCTTTAACATTTAAAGAGAAAGAAATACCAGGGAAAAGAAATGCATTTGAATAGCAGTTCAATGTTTTGCTCAACTAGTAAGATGTACCATTTAATTTGTTCATTTGTCATTGCAGACTGTCTGGATAATTTTACCCATAAGAGTTGATGGATAAAATCCGCAAGCTGGCTGCTTGTGTCCAGGTTCCGTGAGATAATAAACATACTGAATCATGGCCTGAATCCAGCTATTCCAGACCCTCCTGACCACACTCCACTGAGAAACCTGCTCCAATAGCAAGCAGTGAAGCACAGCGCAGTTTTTTGGTTCCAGTATGGTTAGGGTCTATGACAGCTTAAGCCTGACATCTCAGTCATCTATTCAAATACATAATAAGCAAGGTGCTTATTACTGTGAACTGACCTATAAAAACAACAAGACAGGATGCCCGGATTGTGTTGTGTGTCATGAAAAGCTTTACATACTGCCCACTTCATTATTCCAGCCTCATACACAAAAATAAAAATTACCCTAACTATAGTTTTTAAAATGTAGTTTTAAAATGGCCTAAACAAGAAATCCAACTGTCTCACTTACCATAAGTAACAGTACTTGACATTGTGGAATACCTTTCCCGCAAGCATGCACGATGCTGATTCACTCTGTCTTTATATCACAACTGATGGCTCATTACTTTGGTATTTGTTGTGCATGTTTACTGAAGTGACATACCATTGACAAAACAGGGTCAACCAGGTTCTGGGGTTAAGGGACTTGCTCAAGGGCCCAATGGTGAAATCACTCCGCCGACCACAGTCCAAACCTGCAGACCCACAGTACACATTTAAGACGTGGTTGATTTCTAATTATACCACTTAACACAGTCAGTTGACAGTACTTTTTATCTTGCCCCTCAAGGTGGTAAGTAAATGTAAGCTCAACTAAATATAATTGTACAAAAAGTAGTGGGATAATTTTATATGGCACTTAAAATTTCCATACTATATATATATATTTATTTATTTATTTATTAACTGAGTTTCTACTTGTGTGGACCAAAAAGGTGGTCCCTCCAACAATAAAATAGCAGGTTTTTATCACATTTTGGGGACATATGTTAAATTCCCCGGTGGTAATGGCTAACTTGTTAGTATGTAAGCATGTCTAAATTTTAACCAGGGCATAAACAAACATGGACTGAACCAATACAGGTTACTGGCCCAGCCACTCATTACACAACAACTGACAATGTGGTTCTTTTTAGTCCAGCTTCTTCTGACTTGTCTGATTGACAAATATAAATGCAAAGCAACACCGTAAGTCCTTTTAAAATTGCATGTTTGTTTTGTATATCTAATGTAGCTACATGAATTTTACTAAATATAATTTGTTTTTAGTATGTTTTTAATTACATTTCAATTTGCTTGTAGATGATTTATTAGTTATTTTGAGAAAATTATAATTTAAAATGCCTTTAAAAGCTGGATTAACAAAGCCCGATCAAATAATAGTAACAATCTACAGCAGTTACCAAAAAATATGTAAATGATTGTGATCACTATTAGTGATATCAAGGAATTTAATACCTTTCAGCAAAAATGCAGTATTAAAAGTATTAAATGCAGTCCGTTACTGTAGTTTAGCAATATTTGACTAATAATGTAATACATATTTGTATAATTTGAAAACAAATGCCATTGTATAATGGCTATAAATTGAAAATCAATAAAATAACATTTGGTGTTTTTCCCTTGCTTATTTGTTTCAGTGATCAAGTTTTTTCAATCACACCAAGACTGCAGAGGGATGTGGAACTGCTCAAGAATGTAACCAGCATGTATGAGGTTATTCATCAACCTAAGATGTTTTGTCTACCTGTCAGTCCATTCAATTTAATTTAATTGTGCTTTTTTAAACCACTGTTGTGACAAACTTCCTTTTCAGAACATCTAATATGTCTTACCTAGGACACCTAAATGTTTTGATTTGATGTTGTTTGATAATATAATAGTGTTATAATCTAACATATACAGTAAGCTATATTCTGTGTTGTTCTGCAAGACAATGCTATGGCAGCCAGCCTCACCTGATCAAATCAAAATCAATGCAGAAGTTCACCTGTTCATTCCTGCCTCCAGTCAAACACCCATCACAGAGCTGCTACAAAGACATGACATCACGCACAGGTCTGTTTCTCTTTGTGTAACACCCACATATTTTTTTCATTCGCATATTTTTTACATGACTGATTCTTTTCCTTCATAAGAATGATAATGGGTCAAATTTGAACATATTAATCTCCAAATGTATTTTATTTGTTGCAATGCTTTTCAGTGATTTTTGAAGATTTGTCAGACCTGTGACTTTTATTTACATATTTTTTCAGCGTTTTGCTGGAAAACACTCAAGAGCTGATTGAGGCACAGAAAAGAAATCATTCCACAGACCCCAGGAGCAGCATATCTTACTATGAAAGATACCATCCCTTGGAGGAGGGAAGAACATATTTTCCTGTCAAGTGTTTGTACTTAAGCTGTGTCTTGGCAAAATCAATAAGGAGAGCAGCCGTATTATGTGTTTTATTATTATTTTGTTTTATAAGTGCTATTCAAACAAGATGTGTTTCCTCAACAGATTTATCACTGGATCAATAAAACAAGTCGAGAATATTCTGAAAGGTTGCAGGTCATACTAATTGGATCATCCGTTGAGAAACAACCACTTTTTGTTTTGAAGGTAAAATTCTTCCTCTAGTTCATTTATGATAAATTCATGATAAATTAAATGACAAAATAGAATTCCATGCTGTGTTTTAGCTTCTTACAGAAGTTATGCAAATGCATTGTGATGTGATAAGGGGGGCATACTAGAGTATACAGTGAGAAGCAAAAATATTGGGACAATAAAGGTAATATGGGTTATTTTTGTTATATACTCATAACGTCTAAATATTAACATAAGGATAAAGTACAGTACAGCCTTTATTTTTAGGCAGTGTTTTACATATAATATTAACCATATATGAAATATATCATTTGTTGTGTTTACTTAATCTACCCAATTTAGGCTGAAATTCACTAGTGGGCCAAAAGATTGACAGGTGATTCTGATTGCTCAGGTGTTCCATGTTCCCATGTGTTTAATATAAAGGTTACAAACAAGATGAAAACTAGAGAGCAAGCAATTATGAAAATGAGGTAAAAGAATATATGAATATGAACTGTTGCAGAACAACAGGGCATTCTGAAATCAATGTTTTGAAAAAGAAACTACTTGTGATGTAAGTAAATTGCAATGATCAGGCCGTCCAAGAAAGTCCAGAGCAGCTGATGACAAAATAGATGAAGTGAAGGTGATTAATCGTCATTGTTGACGCACCACAGCACGCAACAACGAAATATGTCCTCTGCATACAGAGTGCAGGGGTGAATGTGTCAATTTTCAACATGCACAGAAGAATTCAGGAGAAGAAAAATAGAAACTCACACTGAAAGATGGAAGTCTCTCATCAGCCAGAAAGGACAGGCTGGAATTCACTGAGACATACAAAGATAAGCCAGCTTTGGAACAAAGTTTCATGGACAGAAGAAGTAAAGACTGACCTCTATTAAAGTGATAGGAAAGGGAACGTGATGAGAAAGCGATGGACTGCTAATGCCTTAAGCATACCAAAATGCAGTCCCATATGGTCTAACAGTTAGGATTCCTGGTTTTCACCCAGGTGGCCCAGGTTTGACCCCCGGTATTGGAATGTATGTTATCTGAATTTCCTTTGGGATAAGTAAAGCATCAATGTATCTGTGGAAACAGTAGCATTGTATTGTGAATCTTCTAGGTCAGAAGTGATTGCTGCGAAATACCTCTTCATCTGTAAAGCATGGATGAGGCATTAGCATGGCTTCTGGAACTGGCTGCATTGACTTTACTGATAATGTAACTGGAGATGTCACTAAAACATAGTCAGAGTTGTCAATTTCAGGTCCAGAAAGTACAAATCCAGACCAAGATTTTGTTTCAACCAAGTAGTTCAGCACTCTATGACTGTGACTCTTTACAAAATCCTGGTCTGGATTTATACTTTCTGGACCTGAAATTGATACCTCTGACCATAGTGTTGTACTATAGTTATGAAATGCTCTTATAGACTTAAGGATGTTAAATATGTTTCATGAAATGTGCCAAAGCAATTGAGAGAAACTGCAATACACAAAGAAAGGGTGTACTACTACATTATCTGTGCCACCCTCTGGTTCTAGTTCTTAACCAGGTCACATAAAGCTTAATTATGCTGTGCATTTAAGTGCAGAACATGAAAACATCCACCAAACCATTCTCTAGCCATCATTCCAGGAAGCACAGGGAACACCCTGAGTGGGGTGGCAAAAAAACACAAACAATACAAAACTAATATATTTATTTAATTAATTTGTTTATACTTTTTTCTCAGCTGTCTGGTAAAGGGCATCAGCCTAAGAAAGCTATTTGGATGGACTGTGGCATTCATGCCAGAGAGTGGATATCCCCTGCATTCTGCCTGTGGTTTGTGCAATATGTTAGTAGCACATGTATATGTGTCAAGCCGTTGTATTTTAAGCCGTTCTTAATTTATGCAGTAGCACTGACAGATCATTTAAAAATAGAGTTGCTGTAGAGTTACAACGATAATTTATTGCCCATATCAAAATATGTATTTCGTATTCTTTCTTTTCTTATCCACAGTCTGTCATGAATTATAATCAACATTCTGACATCACTGAAATCCTTGATAAGATGGATATCTATGTCCTCCCAGTTATGAATCCAGATGGATATAAATACACATGGATAGAGGTACAGGGTTCAAATGGCAAAAAAAAGTAAAAATGATTTGAGAATAGGTGTCTTTTTGAGTTAGACATACTGTATTAATATACTCATTAATTTTAGTCCATGTTCAGTACTGTTCAGTAACATCAATTTGAATATTGTTTATTCACATTACCATAAATTAGATTATACATATAATCGAAAATTATTCAAAAATATAATTTTGCTAACATAATCCAGATAGCAATTTCTTCAGTATTTCAGGCATTTATTCAGGCTGCATATTTGACATATTTTTCTACCCATAACTGAGAAATCTGAATTCTCCTTGTTTAGAACCGAATGTGGAGGAAGAATCGTTCCAAAAATGGAGATAACGCCTGTGTAGGGACAGATCTCAACAGAAACTTTGATGCAAATTGGTGCAGTAAGTGTTGTTATTAGAGCAGTATATTTTAAAGGTTTGTATTTGTATGTATGCTTATTAGTTTGTTTAATTATTATAAAGAATGACAATTTGGTAGTTACATTCTTGAATGTAGAGTGATAAACTGTAATGTGCAAAAGTAATTAGGAGGCGATCACTGTATTTTTATGTTTGTGGTAACAAAATTATAACAAACAATACAATAAGTTGAACATAGCTGAATAAATCAACTGGTATTGTGAATATGCCGTGGCCATTATTTGACCTCTTATTATGACTGATCATACAGCTAAGGGATCCTCAGATAACCCCTGTGATGAGACATACTGCGGTAGATTTCCAGAGTCAGAACCAGAAGCAGCAGCTGTGTCTAACTTCATACGGAGCAAAAAGGATGTGGTGAAGCTGTACCTCTCCATCCATTCCTACTCACAGATGCTGATTTTTCCATATTCATGTTCCTATCAAGAGGCCCCCAATCATCAAGAACTTGTAAGTCAGTTAATCTGGTTAACTAAAGATGTTTTTTTGTCAATTTAAAAGATTCATGACATGGTACTAATATGAGATGTTATTTTTAAAATGTTTTGCTTTTTGCTTTCAGTATGAGATTGCACAGGAAGCAGCAAAGAAAATCAAAATACATTACAAAAACAATTACAAGTTTGGGGCTGGAGCGAAATCTTTCTGTAAGCCACTATTCCTTGATTGTAAATAACAATGTATTTCAATACATATAGTTATATATATTGAAATAATATTTAATACTGGAATAAATAACAATCATCGATCTCTTCCTTTCAATGTTCAGATCTTGCTCCAGGTGGCTCTGATGACTGGGCATATAATCTTGGGATTGATTATTCTTTCACATTTGAGCTGCAAGACAATGGCCGCTATGGTTTCCTTCTCCCCCCCTCATATATTTCGAAGGCCTGCAGTGAAGCTCTTACAGCAGTGAAGAGCATTGCCCTCAATGTCATCAAGAAAAAGCATTTCAGCTAAAATGCTTCACAATGATTCAGAACTAATGAAATGCTGTCATACTCTTTTTAATATAATAGTATACTGTACTGGCACGTTCCTTCTACTTGTCAGAGGGACATGACGTTGAGAACAACTTTGGTGATTATTTTTTTCTGTATCTTAAAAATGGGGAATAAATCATTAGCTATACCCTGAGTGTATGTTGTTTACCTGTCCCCCCAGTGCGGATTTTCTCCTATGCAGTACAGGTGAACTGATGTTTATAAATGTCACTAATCACTAGGTAGGTGTAAATTTTGTCATAATTACTGAGGGACAAACCAATGTCTCAGTCACAAAAAGAAAAATTGACAAAAATATGCAAATGTATAGCAGCCTTCTGAACCAGACATGTTGCTGTTTTGTCAGTGTGTTCAGCATCTCCTACATTATCCTCTCTTGACGTAAAGCTCCGCGACGTCCGGAACTACCAAGCGCTGCTAACTGAGCTGCGGAATCAGAATCTTTATTGCCACACGACCGAGGCATACTGACCCCGAGTTTAACAGCGGACGAAACCGGCTTGCGAGCAGCTTATGACTATTGCAGTGGTCTCCAACCATTTGTAGAGTGAGAGCTACTTTTACAAAAAATAGCGAGCCACCGCTACATTCTGTACATTCTGTCTGCCTGGGGTCCCCCTTTTTCGCTGCACTAAGATGCCGTTATATATGTCACCAGTCGACCGGCTGGCGACCACTGGATTAGTGTAACTTCCTATGGTACCTGACGAATGCACATTCTGATTTCTGGAACGAAACGTGCCTACATCGGGCTAACGCTGAGATTAATTGCTAAGCCCGCTTTCTGAAAGGAAAAAATTGACAAATACGTAAACAAACAAACCACCATTCTTGGCGGTAGCGAAAAAATGATATTTTAACATGCAAAAACCGCAGCGACGCGTAACTAGCCACGTCTTATGACATCATTGTTATGCGACACGCGGAGGAAGGACCAGCGCTGCTCGTGCTGCACGTTGATGGAGCGTTTTGTTCTGCGAAGATGTGAATTGTGATTCCGCGTAGACCTTGTTATTCCTACGCAGGACTTTGGAATTTTTGCACCAATTTCCCGCAGTTTACCATTCCTTCTACGAGGACCTCAAAGATGTCTGTCACGGAAATGTTCAGCAACATTCAGGTTTTCCTGTGTGCTGATCAAGATATTCGAGAGGTCAGTAGTAAAGTGAGCTAGAATCTCAGTAGCTAGCGTGTATGAATAGCAAGCAAATAAGTGATGCGTTTTATTTATATACGTATTTCATTATTATGCGAACTGTATACAGAACGAATAAAATCACTCACAGAGCTATAAAGAGAATAACTAAGAAAATGATAATTGGGTTAATCGAGCTATGGATTTAACATGTTTCATAAACTTCTGCCCTTCTCCCTCAGGATATTAGGAAAGTCGTCCAAACTCTAGAACAGACTGCAAGGGAGATTTTGACTGTGCTTCAGAGTGTCCATCAGCCATCTGGGTTCAAAGAAAGTAAATTCGCTTTTCTATTCATTTATTAAATAGTGACACTTGATCATATTCACGTCACAGCAACTGTAAAATAGCTTTGTTATTATAATTTACTTTTTTTCCCCCATCTTACCAGTTCCAAGTAAATGCTTAAGGGCTCGGGAGTTGTTTAGCATAATAAGGGATCATATCGGAGACCTGAAAACAAAGTTCCCTGTGGAGCAGTACTACAGGTTAGTTTGATTCATCTGGCTACTTCTATATGAATTAATAAATTTAGTGCGAAAGTTCAGTGTTTCGATTTTTACATTCTTATATTTTAGGAGGAATGTTTTTGGCCAGCATATGAATAAATGTGCCCTGGTCGCAACCAAATAAAATAACTTGGCTGTTTTTCTTTTTTTCCAGGTCAGTTATTATTCCGCTGTTTAATCTGTTGTATGTAATCTCTGTTTCATGCAGATTCCATGAGCACTGGCGATTTCTCCTGCAGCGTGTTACTTTTCTGGCAGCATTTGTAGTTTACCTGGAGAGCGAAACCCTGGTCACACGGGAGGAGGTGGCACAAATTCTCGGAAGTGCGTACTTACCGTACATTGTTGTAATGCTTATGTATTCTTTCTTAGTCTTAACTCGGTTCTTTGCGAGAAAACCACATGTTTTTGTAACCGTGTTTCCTCTTGATCCACTCTGCAGTTGAAGTGGACAGAGAGAAAGGCTTCCACCTGGATGTTGAAGATTACTTGGCTGGGGTGCTCATCATGGCCAGTGAACTTGTGAGAGTCCATACATTCTTTAAGTTTTGCTTAATTGTGATACGATCCAGGTTAAAGTTTATGAGTTTTGGCCACTACTGCAATATTTGCTTTGTATGCTGTAATTCATAAACAGTCTAAGCATAACACACAAGCATCCGTAACAAACCTAATACTCATGTCTGTATTGAACAATGTGTCTAAACATTCACAATCAAGGAGGATAAAAAGTACTGGCTCCTTCATATTCCTAGGGGATGCATCTTTAATAACACGCAACAACCATTTGTTGTGTAGCCAGGGTAATCCTTAACATTGTGCAGTATCCTGTCTCGGTGAACTTCACAGGATGCTCAATCTTGGAGTATGAACAGGACTTCAGGGCAACCATTGATTATTTTTATACTTGAGTTTTTTTACAATTGTTTTTATGATTACTCGACTAATCAGGTAAAATTTATATTTTATGTCTAACTAACTGAAAGATGCCAACCAGGTCTTTGAATAAATGTCACAAATGCCAAAATTTTATTGCACGATTTCCTAATTTGAGCCAAAAAAAAAGATTTTCTGAAGTGCAATCCACTCCTTTTCAGTGCTTTAATTGCCATATTGCATCCGTATATACTGCTGTTTAAAATTTAATGACAGATTCTAAATACAGTCGGACCTCGCTAAGTCGAACCTCCTTAAGTCGAAAACCTCCCTATGTCGAATCACTCGTTAGTCCCCG
>JAODKN010000001.1:31221486-31240582 GCA_026774425.1 Petrocephalus zakoni
TGCGTTAATATATTTAATCAGATTAATCACGACGCTGGATTAATCCGCGTTAACGCGTCAATTTTGACAGCCCTAGTTAAAATTAAAAAATTTGAGCAGGTAAGATAAGAATGATAACAGCAAAAGATAGTTCAAGTTAAAAAACACAAACCTCCCTTTAACCACAAAGACTAAACCAGAAGCAGACAGTACCTCATTGGGAGTGCAGAGGTGTTTGATTTGGACTGGGAAACACTGTCCCTTCTCAGGCAGTCTTAGATAGGTATACCTTTGAAGCTGGAACACTGCATCCTCCAAGCCCTATAAGCACAGCAAGCCAATAAAAAAGGTAACAACAAACACACATTGCTCAGTTAGTTTGGTGGGGAACTACTAAAGATGATTTGCTGGATTCCAAAAAAGCCAAGAGGCTGATTAGGAGCACTTTATTAGGAGCACCTGCACACTTCACGCAATCTTCTAAACAGCCAATGAGATGTCATCACTGCAATGCATGAAATTATAAAGATAGAGGTACAGAGCTTCAGTTAATGCTCACCTCAAACACCAGAATGAAGGAAAAATGTGACCTCAGCGATTTTGACAATGGCACGATTGTGGGTCCCAAACGAATTGTTTTGAGTATTTCTGTAACTGGTGGTCTCCTGGGATATTCACACATAGGTAGGCAGAGTTAACTCGGACAGCATGAGTCCATGGACCCAAACTGCCTTGTCTCAACTGTCCAGGCTAATGGTGGTAGCATAATGGATTCCATAGTGGGGAATATTTTCTTGGCACGTTTCAGGCCTGTTAATACCATTTGATCTTTGACTTAATGCTACAGCCTATTTGAGTATTGTTCCTGACCATGTGCATCCCATCATACCCACAATTTACTCATCTTCTAATGGCTACTACAGCATGATAACAACATGTTACAATGCAAAAGTTGTCTCAAACTGGTTTCACAAACACGACTTAAATGTTCTTCAGTGGCCTTATCAGTCACCAGACTGAATTCAAGAGAACACCTTTGGGATATCTAACAATAGGAGATTCATAGAAACTATTTTTCTAGAGATTAATCTATCAACTATTTTACCAATGGTCCGTTTACTTTCAGCAATTAGTTTCCTCCAGATAATCAAACTGACCATCTAATTTAATTTGGACAACAACATACTGTATGTCATTGTAAGGCTATAAATTACAGATTTTCGGCACTGTATGGAGGTTTACTTACATCCACAATTAGATAAGCAGATTAGCAGTAGCCTAAAATATTAATGAGAGAGAGTGATGTCCAAATCTGTTTACTTTCTGTGTATCTTTATGCTTATTAAGTTCTATTACCAGAGCATGCCACATATGACTGTTTTGGTGTAAGCGATAAGCACTGAAGTGGCAGCTGGGCAGCCACAACATCTTTTAAAATAAGATATATTGTGGATAAGCAAGGTAAAAAGATGGTGGCATGGTGGTCATTTTTGCAGTTTAAAGTCTGACATTTTTTTGGTAAACAGTTTTCATTTTTATTTCAGATCACAATTTTTTTGTGTGTTTTCGTTTCAGTTTTAGATAACACTGACCAGAAGTCCAACACTGAGGAACACACATTGGCATCAAGTCATCATTTTCACAAACACTTATTCAATGGAAATTCTAAGGTAGTAGGCAGACTTTTTGAGTTTAATGATGGGTGTATTTAGCAGCTACAAGGGCAAAATATATTAAAAAGCTCTCCATACTAATGGCAATTTAATAAACTTAAACAGACAACATTTACGGTGGTTTTGCCTACTCTGAAGGTTCATCATCTAGAATAGCCCGTTCTCGCTCTTCTGGCGCTTGTGCAAAACGCTAGCGCTGCTGTGGTATGCCACTGAACTTTGCAGTGCAAACACCTTTACAAACCACCTTTATGTTTTTTGATTCTCTGAACTACTTCCATAATTATGTCGTGAAATTAAAGGAGAACATTGGTTACAACAAATGAAAGGGTTTCAGAAATCAAAAAGGTAATTCAAAGAAATAAAAAAAATCATCAATTTAAAATATCGACGATGCATTTTCAGCAATGACGTCATCGACTATTTCGACTAATCATGGCAGCCCTGCGTGAATGTGCAGCTGACAAATCTGAAGAAATTGCATGACACAATAATGTCTGCATGGACCAGAAACTCGGAGGGAAAAGAAGAGTCCAACATCTTAAGGAATGCATGCCATAAGGCTGTTCTTGTTGCATGCAACAAGGCTGTTCTGAGAGCAAAGGGAGGCATTACCCAACATTAAAATAGTGTTCCTAATAAAGTAGTCAGTGAGTGTCTCTTTCAAATAACACATCACACAGTTCACAGCATCGAAAGACCTATGCAGAAAAATATGGCAAAAGCTGAACTCTTACGATTATGTCCCAGTCCCAGTCGTCATGGTCAGTAAGACACATCTCCATATATTCCTGGGAAAACAAACTTGATTTGATGCACTGAGTAGCAAACACATTGAGAGGGACATACTAAAGTAAGCCTTTAAGAGATGTCTTCTGTGAAACACAGGTGTGTCTCCCAGAGTAACAGTACCCAAGGTTTTCAGGTTCTTCGCACATTTTTCTACTTCTGCAAATCACACCTTTTCTTTTGAGATGGTGGTGCTCAGGATAACATGTTGGTGATGAACCATGATCTTGCTAAGGTCCATTCCATCTAGCATGATCTTTACTGTCAAATGACCCCTAGGCTCCACAGGTACCTCCTGAAAGAAAGAGAACATGCGTCATATGATATAATGCATTAACTGGAAGTAATTATTGTATTCCGATGTTTTACTTATGCTGGGTTATGCACATGTGGTGGGTTATTTTAACTCGGGTTTTATTTTAACAAAAAGGAAGATTTAGGGCTACTTCTTCTTTTACCATTATCTGCATGTTCACATAACGGCTATGCAGTAACTCCTTCAGCAATTCCACAGCATCCCGCTGCCAAACTCCACCTACCTGCAGACAGAGGGTAGAATATTTAAAACTGTCATGTTTTCTAGTGAAGAAAAACAATGCATATGGCTCTTAAATAAAATTTAAGAAATCCTCAAATCAATCCATCCATTTTCTAAAACCGCTTATCCAATGCAAGGTTCCAGGGAACCTAAAGCCTGTACTAAGAGGCACAGGCCAAAAGGCCATAAGCTCAGTACAGAGCATCGATAGATGGATAGATGCATTGTTATTCCTGAAGCAAACTGCACGAGCATATACTGAAATCATTCACGTAATGGCCAATTTAGAGACAATTCGACTTAATTGCAATTTTTTGTCAATAATGTAAAACCAAACATTTAGCAACAGTAAAAATGGTATAGCTAGATTATTACTTCTCATATTAGACATGTAAACTTACAGGAATGACTCCATGCAACTGACAAGGTACACTCAATTGGGGCACTTCCTTAGACAGTAACATTGGGTAAACATAACATTCCGGAATGTTCTCCACCAAGCCCAGGTCCAAGCATCGCACCTAATTAACAGAGATGCAGAAACACTAAGGATGACAGAACTCAAAGTTTTTTTCCCTAATGAAATAGAAAACATTGTCTGATGGAAATGAATGGATCATTGTGAATGCTGCAATTGCACTTATTTTCTTGAAAAAGATTGGATATGGGGTTCAATAACTAGGAAATAAACTCAGACCCTTGTTGGATTTGCACTACCGATCTTTATGCTGACCTTAATGTGTCCCCCAATGACCTCAAGCACCTCTGCTCTGTACCACAGCACATCAGAGCCCATGACAGCACAGCCTTGCCCACGCTTCCAGTTGTAGGGCTTCTGCCTGGGCAGGGATTTTATCTGCCGCAATGTCTGTTTCAGTTGCACAAAATGCTGCTCTATAGGCAGGAACAGCAATTAGATCAGCAGCAAGACAATATGAGGTTCAAAATCTTACACAATCAAAATATAAACATCCGTCACTAGGGCAAGGCAGTATATTGAATTTCTATGGTATATACTGTATATTTTCCAAGCGAGATAGGAAGTCATAATAATCTTTATATCTATATACTTTTATTAACTTAAAGTCAAAACTCGCGCTCCGTTAAAGAAACAGAAACCAATAATACTTCTTCTTTACTGTAAACAATGTGAGAGGTTCAGTTACGACGTTGCACAGACTCTCAGAAGGTGCATTTTTATTAATGTCATAAACTGATACAAAAAAAAGGCTGTTTGACGACTGGAATTAATGGGTTTTATATCAAGGCTTTTTTTACTGCAGCCATGCAACACAATTTATCTACTTTGAGAAAAAACTGCAATAATAAAATTCTATATATTCTGAATATAATTGTATATCTGCAGACAGGGAAGGAATCCCTGTATTTAGTTTTGACTATACTTTATTATATAGCATTGCCATTTTGTCTAAAAATAGAGATTTTTTTTTTGATCCATATCGCCCAGCCCTGACTGTGACTAATATCTAATAAGTACAGTATCTGTATGAAAGGTTACCATAGAAGCTCTTGATATATACATACCAGCTTCCTGAGTCATAGCATAGAAAGCACCATCCTCACTGACAGCTGTGATGGTCATCTGTACAGGGCCACATTGAGGCAGCTTTGGTGGAGCATAATGTTCGGTCTTTAGCTCTTCCAACAGACCCGACAACATGCAAGATAATGGCCTCTGGATTTCCCCCATAAAAACATTTCCTTGTCGATGGTCAATCACTTCAGGTGTTTTAATCGAGACCACTCTATATTCGCAAAAAAAGATTACAAACATTGTAATTGTTTACCGCTACTCAGCATTTACAGAGTTGTAAAACTGTTTGGCCAGTGACTTCACTAATCACCTTCTATGCACACTATTTTAAAATAAACACTATACGCAATCATTTTAAAACATTTTTGCCAGTTAAGGATTTTTATAATAAAGACAGGTTTGCTAAACACGACTTAAAAAATTAGTGTGTATAAAACATGTTTAAATATTTCATTAACAAACCTTAAATTATGGATACTGTTTTAACTGTTTTGTTTACTGGTGAAAGATTTATTTAATATTTATTAATTATTAAAACTACAAGTGTACACTTGCACGGGGTAGATGCAAAGCTGTATATTATGATATTCCTGGTGTTGGCATCCATTTCTGTTAATAAAATGTAATTGCACAAGTTTCATCACTGGAACTCTGAACAGAGGTTCAGGCTAGTTTTGGTGGACAAAAGGGAACAATGGAAATATTTATAACGGTCTTAGATTTCAGTGCTGGCAGAGTACTGCCTTTCATACTGATTGGTGCATCTATATGAAAGAAAGTCATCACACAATTGGCAATCATAGTTAAAACTATTACATTTAGGTATTTAATAAGTATTCCATTTAAAAACCTAATTAAAACAAATTAGTCATTATATATTTGCTACATCAATAATCAATAGAAAAATAACCTTTAGGTTCAGCCATAATTTAAACAGTTTTTCCCTCCCTCAAAAATGTTTGCAAATTTAAAGCTGAACTCACTCAGTTCTCCTCTCCTTAAGTGCCAGACCCGCACTGACCATTATGTCGGCAAAGCTGACCTCCTGGCCAGCCTTGCTGTGGCAGTACAAAGACACAGGAACTGGCTGCTGGGCCATGTTGTCCTAGAAATGGGGGGTCAGGGTTGGGGAAGGGGGTGAGTGATGACACTACTTTAGAATTCCTGATTTCACAGCCAGCCCATCAAAAAAAAAACATTATTTTAAAAGATAGCTACTATAAAGTTGTTTGGCCGCTTCATCCACAACATACACTATATTGCCAAAAGTATTGGGACACCCCTCCAAATCAATTAATTCAGGTGTTCCAATCACTTCCATGGCCACATGTGTATAAAAAACAAACACCTAGGCATTCAGACGGCTTCTACAAACATTTGTGAAAGAATGGGTCGCTCTCAGAGCGCCAACGTTCTGCAGAGTCAATAGCCACAGACCTCCAAACTTTGTGTGGCCTTCAGATTAGCTGAAGAACAGTGCATAGAGCTTCATGAAATGGGTTTCCATGGCTGAGTAGCTGCATCCAAGCCTTACATCACCAAGTGCAATGTAAAGCGTCGGATGCAGTGGTGTAAAGCACACTGCTACTGGAATCTAGAGCAGTGAAAATGTGTCCTATAGAGTGACGAATTACATTTCTCTGTCTGGCAATCCAATGGACGATTCTGGGTTTAGCAGTTGCCAGGAGAACATAATCTGCCTGACTGCATTGTGCCAAGTGTAAAGTTTGGTAGATGGGGGATTATAGCGTGGGGTTGTTTTTCAGAGGTTGGGCTTGGCCCCTTAATTCCAGTGAAAGGAACTCTTAATGCTTCAGCATACAAAGCCATTTTGGACAATTTCATGCTCCCAACTTTGTGGGAACAATTTGAGGATGGCCCCTTCCTGTTCCAAAATGACCAGACATCAATGTCATTTGCTGGAATTACTTTCAGGTCTACTTATTAATAACTAAAAACTACCACACTGTATGCTTTTCAACAAGAATGAGTAGATATCGTGGTCCAATGAAAACCATGCATATCTACTTTATTGGGACTTTTTACTATAGAGACAACAACCCATTTTCCACTGTCTACTCTGGATACTTTGATTTGCTATCATTGAAATGTGAGGTACAAACTGCATTTAACACATTTTTCTATTTTCACAAAAATGAGGATTGCATGATTGCCACAAGCCCAGAGCCTGTCCTATGAAGCACAGACAACAGATGAGTGGAAACAAACATTATCAGTCTGTCACAGAGCAGCCAACAGGCATATATGTATTTATATATTCATGCATGCACACAGACATATACATGGACTCTTAGAGACTCCAGCTGAAAACCTCATGGCCTTTACATTGTAAGTGTAAACATTTCACAATTAGCCAAAAATTACTGTTCCTCAGGTCTGAAACATACTGTATTGGCAATCAGGGCACATGCTTAGTCAAACAGTATTTTCATTAATTAGTACATTTCCTAAAGTTTCAACCCACTCAGTGTTACCTTAACAGTCATGGTAGCCAGAGCTCCTGTCAGGTAATAAGAGATGAATTCACATGCAGTGACTGTCCAAGTGGTGCCACCTCCTGCAGGTCTGTGAAACAGACCAAAGAAATGTCATTCAAAACCATATTCACTTACTGCCATTACCATGTGCAACAATGGAAAACTTAAGAAACTCATATTTATAACTAAAGCTATGTATCCTTAACAAAAAGAAGCATACATGGAAAAAACTAGTAAGACGTGGTCAAATGTTCTTAAATAGCACTGCTTTTTAAATTACTGGTAAAATATTTCCGCAGTATAATGTCTGGATGGTATGATGACACTGGGGTGCCGGCAGCAAAATTTGCTGACTGGTGCTAGTGGGTGGCAGGAAAATTTGGCAACTGCCACAGAATAGCTGAATGGCAGATTTCCAGGAAATTGTGCATCATTCACGAGAGTCGGGGAGCTGCTCTCAATTTGCGGGAGACTCCTGGAATAGCAGGAAGGGGTGGGATGTCTCCTGCATTTTCATTGATAAAGACACAATATCTTCAGTACTGCTAATTGTGAAATATGTAAAGATGCTTTGCTAATCAACGTAAAAGTTCTAGAGGAAGCCTTTATAATTCAAACAAAAAAATACAGCCCACACTCTTTACCTTATGTCACAAAGGGAACATTCTAGAACAAAGCAGCCAGTTAGATGATGCTGGAGAGGCCTGAGGTTGTTTAGCTGAAGTTTCACTTTGCTTCCAAAATCACAGCGTAGTATCTTGGGAGAGATGAAAAATACATTTATGAAGGATTCTTACTCAACATCTATTAAAAGCAGTAGATACCCTCAGTTTAATTGCTTCTCCCAAATTTTCTAGAGAAAATTTAAACACCAGATCATCTAATTAGGGTCTACATAAACACTTGCACAATGCAAATAACTTTGCAGTTCCCCCTATCTTGAACATTGTTGTGGCTACAGCTCATCTCAATGCTAGCAGCAAACACACAATTACATGGACATACTTTATTTTAATGCTTTAAATGGATTTACTTTAATGGATTTTAAATGAAAGTTTCACTCTCATTAGCCTAGATACTTAGATAAGGCTGCAGCTGCACTACAAAAGCCTGTTGAAAACATTGGAGAAATGTCCTGCACCTCTGCAACATTGTTGGAAGATACAGAACAGATCTGCCCTCTTTCCCAGACGCCATTGATGAGGGCAGCACAGTACATCTGTGCTTTCCACTCTACTGGCACAGGCTTGGACAACGCATACTCTTCCTTCAACATTTTATACACCCTGAGGATTGAAATGTAAGAGAAAAAAAGTGAAACATGAACCATCTGAATTTCTATCTAGTGACATGCAAAGTATAAAATAGTCTCACCTCTCAAGATTGCCGTCCATCTGCAGAAGCTGAACAAAAAAGCTAGCTGGGGAAATGACATGGGTGACCCTCACCCTCAGGTCAGGGGCACACAGCTGAAGCTCACTATGAAGACCAACTTCAGCCATGTGTTCGGTAGCTTTTTTTGAAGATATGTCAGCCTCCGTTATCTCCAAAGGGCTTTCAAATGAAGAGTCCCAAATTGTAGTATTTGGTGACAGTGCTTCTTCATCAAGTGTCACTCTGGATACAAACAAGGATAACAGAAGGTGTTGTGATCGACTGGGAATATCTTGGTGACTGCATTTGACTGGTAGACAACCACTGCTCTAGACTGGGAACCCCTTCTCAGTGGCACAGTGTTACTAGATCATTACACATAACTAAAAATATTATAGTAAATATTCATTACAGGCCAAAACATTTTTTATTGGTTGCTAATTTCAATCAAATGTAGCCATATTTAGCTGATTTCCCAAGCCTTCTAATGCTAAAAATACCAAAATAATGCCAAACGTGAATAGTAACAGGCGACCCTTTCACTTACCCAGTGTGGAAAGAAGCTAGGCCCTCTTTCACCAGTAGCTCCCCAATGTCGTTTGAGACTGACATTTCACCAATGATATTAAATTCCAGCAGCCTGACCAGCAAAATTTGCTGTGCTTGGTTCACCTCTAGGAATCAATGTGCATGCAAAAATATAAATAAACAAAAAATTTTAACTTATATTATGTATTGCATACATTTGAATTTATTTAGTGAGCAACACAATTTCCCTGCTGAAAGACAGCTGCTAAACCAAATTTGCTGGTGAGTTGAATAAAGTGTGTTTGAGCAGGGAAATCTGTAAGCTGTGTTGTAGACTGACCCTCCCAGATCAGAACTGGAGAACCCTGGCATAAAACATATCAGTTACCCACAGATTAAGTGCATTTTATACAAGTGTTGCATGTGCCACTAATAACATTTCCTATAGGTTTCCCCCCCTATATTCTGGATATCAAGAGAGATGCAGCTCACCAGTGACCACAGTAGACATTAGCTTTTGTTCCACTAGGTTATGGAATCTCTCCTTGCATTGCTCACTCCACATTTCCATAGTCCTAAGTGGCTCCACATCTGCCAGGCAGCAATGAACTGCCTATGTACAGAAATTTAAATGGAGAAAAGAAAAAACATTTCTCTTGAATTTCAAACTCACCCCAAAGTTTGTCCAAGTTAGGCCTGAACAGTACTAAAGTACTTTTAGTATGAACTCAAAACTAATACCTTGGAATTTTAGGTAAGGCAACAAACAAATCTTAAATAATTATAATAATAATAATAACTGAAAATTAATAAAACCGAAATTGCATTATTTTCATTAAAGTATCACCATGGCTGGCAGGGCAAGGAACTCATTCTTTATGCTGCGCACATCATCTATAGGCAGAGTCTTCTTTCTTCCATAGTCCACACATCTCACTTCCACCTGCCCGCCTCCAGGGAAACCTAAAAACCATATTCTTCTTTTTAAATATAAGCACATACATATCGGGAAACATACACAAATGATTTAATATAAACACACAAAAAAACAGTGTGACTTGCATTGAATACATTAGTTACCCCACTAGGCTTTTTAATAGTAGCTTATGCTGGTTTGCATAACCTGGATTGAGAAATGCACATTTGTCTTTTGTAGGTTTGAGGTCCACATTGAATTTTTTTGTGACTTCTACTAACCAATGATCTGAGCTCGGTACCAAACCTTGTCCTCAATCATAGCGACGCAAGCCTGTTTCAGCACTGGGTAGGACACCTCGAGGCCTTGCCCCTTTGGACTATCCTGGGAGTAACACTCTTGCAGCTTGGCATTGAGCAGCAGAAACTCTGCATTATCAACCTGCTTTCCAAAGGAAAATTGTATCAATATGAAATAAAATCTTATCTTCCACAGGAATAGAGTATGTTTTCAGCTTTAAAAACAAACAGGCAAAAGTCAAAGGTATTCAAAATCTGGATTTGACCATAGCACAAGCCTCACCATCTGGATGTAGAAGTCTGATGGACTGTTATTGTGACACACCACAGCGGAGAACCATTCTCCAACCTTGGGAAGCACTGGAGGATAGAACTGTAGGGGTCTCCTGGCACTGGAAACCATTCTACTGTCCTGGTCTAATGGCGAATAAAATCTGAGATACAAGCAAAAATTACAATTATTCTAATTATTTTTCTGTAATGTAAACCAGGGAGCACAAAGGAACATAAAACTAGGCCCAGTCTGGTTCTTACCTAGCCAATTCCAGAAAGACAAGGTGCTCTCTGAGGGAGACAGGCATGCTGGTAGCACTCTTATCCATAGGCGCATTCTTTAGATCCACCAAAAAAGTGTCATTCTCCTGTCCAAACACCTGCATCGGTACTGCTTTGGTTCCAACCACTCGCCAAAACTCTGCCTGGGCCTCTGGATCCCAGCCCTTTATCTGGGAAAAGCAGACAAAAAGTGCTCATTTGTCAAACAGTCTCATTCCAAGGTTATGTGCATTTAATGCAGAAATGTTTTACATACATCTACATAAAACCTATGAACATGTTTTTTCAGAAAACACACACTATATATATATATATATATATATATATATATATATGCGCTATGGCTACAGACAAAATTAGAAGTTTTATAATCTGATTTCAAATACTTATGAGTATGCCATTTTAAATATGACAGTTCAGAGCATAATGATTACTCAAAAATGTAATGCTTAATTTTCTTTATTAGTTAAACAAAATGTTAGGACCATGTATGAATGTAAACATCATTCATCAACAAGGTTGACGCCTGTAAATGAGACAGACAGCATTTATGGGTAAGAGGACAAAAATATCTCCTCAAAACAAAAATACCACATGAGAGAACACAGAAAACCAAAAAAGACAATATTGGGCAGACATAATAGCTAACCGGATCTGCAGGAACTATATCCTTTAATGAACACTTGACGGCTTGGGGGACCCAACAACACAGTACAGAATAGGTTGCCAGGTCTGGTTTTCGAAGGTGCTGATTTAGTCTGCCAACTGGGTCTGTACCATCGTCCTGCAGACTAGAGACGGTAGAGCAAGAAGAACAGGAAACACGAGACAGAAGGAGTTAATGCATTCCATTACATCTTTACAAAGATTATCAGCTGTTCCTGGTTAACATATTTAGCTGGATACATATCTTAAATGCTTAAACTAAAAGCCATAAGTATTTTATGCCTACCCAATTCTACTTATTCCCACACCTATCCAGTAAAGAGACACATAAACACAAAACTGCACCCATTTGCTCATATTAATCCTAGACGTCTCAGAGCAAATTTAGGCAACATAGCTTTTGGGATAATGCAACCTGGCACTGGAGAAGAGACAGCTGAAATGAAAACTGTTAGATGAGACTTTAGGAAATACGCAACAATGCAAAGCAATTACAATTTACCAATATATTGAAGATGGCCAAGAGCCACCATATAATTTATAGCATAAAAAAGGAGAAAAAAAACTATCAGCATGTTTAAAGCACAGGATCTTGTCAGGAAGATATAAAATGGTAAATTAAAAGTTAATTTCACCCTTACACTGAGAGAGAGACTTGTTGGGAAAAGCCATAGTCTTGAAAAAAGACGTGCACTCGGGACACAGTTGATGCTGAGCAGCTATTCACTGGTTTGTCCTGCTCTTTTTCGAAGACTTCTGTCAGCACTGCCCGATACCACACGTTTTCCTTCCACCTCACAAAGACTGTGGAGCCTATAAGAGTCATGGAACAGTGATGACTGAGAATCCTTTGCAAAGAGTGAAGTAAGGGCTCGTAAAAATATTCTAAAAGATTTTAAACCTACCACCCACACCTATGATGTGCTAAAGAAAAACTCTTTGTCTTTAATGTAATTTTTGGCAATAAAATTGGCAATATAGGTAAATGATTCTAATACAGGCAATTCTCAAAACCTAACCCTCAATCTTTGTTTAAATAAATGCACGGAAGTACTGATTCACCAAAAAGGCAAGAAATTGAGCCAAAATTAAAGAAAAGAAAAAAGTCGAAAGTTAAACACTAGAAATCTGTGACTGAGATATCCGTAGGAGGTGAATCTTCTTACATGACGACACCATACAGATGCTTTACATAGTCGTTTTCTGGGTTCAGTCTACACAAAATGAAGGCTCACCTTTATCACAACTAACTGGGAGCAGTTACAGTCAACATGGGATATATTTCACGTTACATTGATACTTATTGCCCTGCCAGCAACTAAGGCTATATTCATGATGCTATCATATGAACTTTATGGAACTAAAACGGGAAAAACGCCAGAAATCATTAAAACAACTTTTAAAAGATGCTTAAGATTAACTTTCGATAAAAAAAAAAAAAATCTAAAAAAGCCTCTAGCTTGACATTTTTCATATCATGTTTATAGATTCTGAAAATCATTGCAAACAACCATCTTGGGCATCGGTGTGTTAGGAGAATCTACCGGTAGATTTCAGCTTTTACCTCAAAACTTGCTACCTTAATCTTGTAAGTTTATTTCGAATTTAATCTCTTAATCTTTTTTTTCCCTTTTATGTGGCCCTAATGTTCTTTTGTGAATAGGAGTATCCAACACAGGATTTCATAACCAGAAATTTACCATTCCTTCAATTATGAATGTAGATTAAAAAAACGGAGTAATATCAGTGGTACCCGTAACATGGACTCCAATAGAAATCACAGATATTTTACCGGTCACCAAATCATCATCTGAGACGAAGAGTCCCCTCTCTCCAGAGCAAAAAGTATTGATCTTCCTGGCCAATAAGACCGCTGCCCTCTTTGCAGCCACACGTCGGATGTAGAAATGATTTGGGTTGTCCACATGTGTAACAAACACCCACTCCTGAAAAACTAACGTCACAGGCATGTTAGGCTACACATACTGCAAAAAGTAGTTACAAAATTCCTGTATCAACAGAACTTAAATACTGAAGAATAAAGTTATTGGAAAATCAAATTAGACATTGTCCTTAGGAATACAGGTACCTTGACTCTGATGAATCTTCATTTTACTTTCCACCTTTTGGGTTGCTTCTAATGTCTTGTATTCAGGTGAATGCTTAACAATGCCTGTAAATGAGATTTTAATAACTCATACGTATGCAAGCCAACGTAAACAAAAATTTCTGAAAATGATACAGTATCACTAAAAATATGGTGATTCTTCCACAATGATGTTAAAATACTATATCAAAACAATCATACAAGAATACCATTAAAATGCTAATCAGTTAAAAACCTAACTAAGAAAATAATTACTAAGCCTGATAAGCCATTTACTATTAAGACGTGGGGCCACATCAATGCCACACTGGATATTTTATGAACAATCATTACAAAACTGATCAATCAAAAATTGGGACATCCTAGCATACTCCTCTCTTGGGTTTGTCATTATATAAATTCTGTATAAATTCAATTACTTTTTCTTGAATAAAATGAAATATTTGCCTTTTGCACAAGTACAGGTATACTGGAATGTTTCTTTGGCATATCCCATCTTGCTCTCACTTGAGACATACACTGGGGTTTGGACCAGCAACCTTATCTCCAGGCAGACTGGCCTAACCCTTACCTACTCAAAACATCACTTTTAGTAATTACCCAAAATACAGAATAAGAGATTCAATAATAACATTAAGTAAATATCTAAGGATGATCACTATGAGATGTTTTACCAGATTCTGATTCCTCCATAACCTCTTCAATGAGTACATTAGGCCTACTGGTAGTACCAATTTCCTGCTGTTCTCCGTCCCAAAAAAGGTTGGCGGCGTTGCCATAAGGCTGGTGTCTATTGTGTCTCCATGGTTCAGGGGGCACACGGTTCAGAGTTTTCTTTTGATCAGGTCCTGTGCACTGGAGACGAAGCGGAAGAGATTCTTCTTCACTGAAAGAAAGGAAAAAATGAAAAAATGTTACAGAGAATAAAAAAATATTTTCAGTAATTTAACATTCAGGATTGTTCAAACCTGTGCCAGTTAAACATATGTATATATACATACATATACTAGGCTCTCAGCAATATATCAAATAAATATCAAAGACTAAAAAATTAATTACAATTATTAAAAATTTATAATAGGATCAATACTTTACCCAATATGATTTTTCTGTTTGAAACTACTAAATAATCCAGTTATACCCACCTATGCTAGAATAGAACTAATAGCAAACGGCAACCAGAAGAGGGGCCCCATCATAAATGTCACTGTTTCATATGGTGGAAAAACCATAAACCGAGCAAAAGAAGGCATTATTGTTAGGTAAGCAGTCTAGTCTGATGTATAGTTATTAGGATAAACTGAATAGAAGAATTAACATTTTTATTAGGTATGGACAATACCAATCAATTGTTCCACAAAAATAAATTAATAATGGCTTGAAATGCAAAAATGAACATTTTTCAAAGCAGAAAACCAGACTTGAACAAGAGACAAGATAAACCAGTGGTCAGAAAATATACATCTGAAGATGCAGTGGGGTGCAACAATCAAGAGGTTTCCTGGCACATTTGTTGAAACAGGGCAGACATTTTATAAAACAGGTTCTTATTTATGCTTATATGATTACTATACGGTAAGTTATTAAGGAATACTTGCATGCCAGGCACAAGGCAAACATGAGTTCTATTTTACAGTATTTAAAGTAGCCAAGAATGACAAATTGTCAGCCCTAAAGAGAGGCCGGAACCTTTATGCAAAATTTCTAAGTAGGTACAGCTCTGTGTGTTATAACTGACTGCTACTGCAGTAAGTTATAAAGAAAACATTTAACAACAGGTAAAAAATGATACTACATATATTGATTATATTCCTGTTTATGGAATGGCATTATACTGTGCATTGACTAATTAGGGGATACTATTCTATTTTTAACAATGTCTAGAGTAAAACAGCTAGAAGCCAATGAATACTAACTCACTACAAAAATGCTAGGAGCCAAACGAACAAATTCACGTCATCTGATAAAAACATCATACTACCTTCTGGTCAGGACATCAAAAGCTTGGTCAGTGGTTTCATCCATTTTCTTCAGCATTCTTTTGTTGTCTTTGGCTTTCAGTCTCCCAAGAAGAGTCTGTATCATTTTTTTAATACCAATACAACAGAAAGTGAAAATGCTCTGGCAAGAAAACCTGTGGCATATCATTACTACTGTGCATAACTTTTGATAATTAAACGGCAGCAATGAAAAGTTATAACTAAGATTAAAGAGCAAATACTCCATATGAAAGACAGGGTTAACAGAACAAGTGAACTAACTGGCGTAAGAAGTTTTAAAACATACTGCTGATGCAAAGACTGCAAATTCTACTCAAAAGAATCAAAATAAAGTTAGACAGGGACAGAAGACTAACTACTTTCATAAGAACTTTTGTATTTTCTAAAATGTATTACAAATTTTCATAAAATAACTCCTCAAACCAGAGGACTCGGCTGATGGATCTTCTTTAACTGGGAAAAAATTCTGAATCTAGCAACAGGGCAAACACTAGGGTTTTATCAGTTTGTATATCCTGAGAACACATCATTGGAAACACTAGGGTTTTATCAGTTTGTATATCCTGAGAACACATCATTGCTCACGTAATGATCAGTGAATGTAATCAGATGAATGAAGTTCTCATTGAAGCCTGTAGCTACACAGTAAAAAGCAAGTAAAAAATATAAAGGACTAAATAGCCACTGTTCGAAATAGGAGAAAAAAGCAGAACAGCAGAAAGACAGATGCCCTGGACATTGCGCATCATTCCCAGGTATCAGGGAGATGCTGTCGGCTTCCAGGAGTGGTGGGCTATACTCAGGTCCCTTCAGAGCATATTTTTTGTTGGGAGCGTCATTCATGTTAGTAATTATAACCCATTTCACTTAAAAGGCTACCTCTAAAAATTAAATAATGTCCATCAATCTAGTTATACGTCACTTAATTTTGATGGTTTGTAAGAACTGGACCATGGGTTTTCGTACGACCAGCCCAAAGGCCATGGTTTCCCCAAACCCAGGGTCAGCAGCTTATTCCACCTAGCCTCGGAACACTAAGGCTTTCAGGACGGGATTGGGTATTTTCCAAAAATAAACCACCCCTTTTTATCTACCTTTGGTGTTCGCGCGTTATGGCTGCATCAGAGAAGGAATGGAAAGGGGTGCACTTATTAAAACCTGGGCCGCCACCTCCGGCCTCCCCCTAGTCGGCAGGTTTTACCGCTAGCCTAACATTCAAGGTCTGGGAACCCCTACTACAGAAGCAGCTTAATTAGGCCTTAATGGAACATGGCCACCAAAAATCCGAGTGTCAAAAAGCACGTCTCGTCTTACTAGCTACCATTTAAAATATCCCTACTGCTACAGTATTGTTAGGTACCGAGGTATTAAAAAAACGACGAGGACGGTACTTAACGCCACTCATGCTAATACGTGTCGTGTACTGTAATACAAGAAACAGAAATGTCTCAATAACTAGACGATTTCGCCAATTGAACGTAATAATAGTGACTGATTTTGCGTATGCCACACAACATATATCCCAATGTTTTCAATGAACATTAACTTTACTTCTGACATTTTCTTAGTGAAAGCTTCATTCTAATACAGCAACTATACTCGGCCTTCGGTTAGGGGGGTGGTACATTAAGGATCTTACAAGCGAGGTCGGAAGTCCTCAAACACTGCTATATGCATTTTTGCTCAAAAATACTTGTCAAATTACATTTAGTGATGCAGAAGTTAATGAATTCGGCGAACTTAGAGCGTCTTGAGTACCGAATAGCGCTGCGGTGCTAGCAGTTGGCAAACGGGAATAGAGACGCGTTTCCGCCGCACTTACTAACGGCAACCCGCCCCGCGTGCTCGGTCACTTCCGCCTCGCGGCGCGGCGCGACGCGATGCGGGGTCTTAGTGCCGACGCTAAAAGGGCTTAGACATGTTACAATACACGACGTACACGAAATGTGAATATCAAAAAAGCTCCGACGATTAAGCTGGAGAAGGATTTCCGGTTGCATGTGTGTACATACAAAATTCCGAAGATAAGTTAACAGTTTTAGGTAGTAACGTTACTATATAACAGTATGTATACATTAGGTTATTGTAGTTGACTCTTAATTAAATTATTATATATCATTTGAATGATTATTTAAATAGCAGTTTAAATGATAATAGCAACCATTATATTTCTCTGTCAAAGTCACATTTTCTAAGTGAGCGAACGGGATCTAAACAAAACCTAACGTGATTGGTTACGTTGCAAATTAAATCAAAATGGCTTCATTCATTCATTCACCATACCGCTTAATCGATAGCGGGTCGCAGGAGCCGAGCTCAGCTGACTACGGGCACAAGGCGGGGTACACGTACCCTGGACAGGGTGCCAATCCATCGAAGGGCAACACGCGGAGACAATCCCCACACACATTCACACCTATAGAGCTCGGGATCGTGACGTCACGCGAAGTGGGATTTTGGGACAAAGGAGCGACAGAAGTTGCCCACATTACTCACGGTAAGCATTTCACTGTTATCCTATATTATGTTACCTTACTGGAAATCATAGTAGAATGGGGCAAGCTTTCCGTGTTACCAATTGCCACAACCATTAATCTCACGACTGGAACGGGAAACGTATCGCGAATAGAACGCGATTTTTTTGTTTTTCGGCTTAGAAGCGAAACTATGGAACTTAAGTGGGGGAGTTAACAAAGAGGAGTGGCATGGCATGGGTAGTGGCTGTAAGAGGAACAAACATTACAGTACCTTCAGCAACATTTCCCGAAACATGTTTGTGTGTTCACAGCATTTTTACACAGATGAGTTATAATCAAAACACATGTCACTGTTAAGTGATTACTGCAAGCTACGCATACATAGCATAGAGCTGCTCGGTTGTTCTCTCACATGGAGCCCTGCAACTGCAACACCACCTGAGGACAGAGACTGCAAGCTCTTACATGGAGCCCTGCACCTGCAACACCACCAGATCCAGCTGACTGGATTCGCACCAAATGCACTAAGTATCTTACAAACTAAAAGGGACCATAGCAGCGACCATGGTGCTTCCATGTGACGACGAGGACATGATTTTCCTTGACAAGATTGTATGCTGTGCCTTGACTATGTGCCCCAGTGTTGTTATGAAATCACGACATAAACCAAGTGAACCTGATATGAACTGCAATGCTGCACTAACCATTGTGTAGCATTTGATTTTAAGAAATAAAAAGGTTACATTTTGTGTCAAACTACTTGACAGATGTTGACTTTCTTACCTATACATACAGTATTGTTCAAAATAATAGCAGTGCAATGTGAATAACCAAAATAATCCAGGTTTTTAGTATATTTTTTATTGCTACATGGCAAACAAGTTACCAGTAGGTAGAGTAGATTCTCAACAAACAAACAAGATCCAGCATTCCTGATATGCACGCTCTGAAGGCTGTGCAATTGGGTAATTAGTTGAAAGGGCGTGTTAAAAAAAAATAGCAGTGTGTCATTCAATCAGTGAGGTCATCAATTTTGTGAAACAACAGATGTGAATCAGGTGGCCTCTATTTAAGGATGAAGCCAGCACTTGTTGAGCATGCATTTGAAAGCCTGAAATGGGTCGTTCAAGACATTGTTCCGA
>JAODKN010000001.1:31248528-31258984 GCA_026774425.1 Petrocephalus zakoni
CTGGGCTGTGGTCATAAAATCAAAGTTTGTGCTGAATGTAGTCGTTTATCGATAGGTTTTAGACATAAGCAGTTGAATATAACACTTGGAAGCCAGGAACAAAAATTGTGTTACATTGTGTAATTTGTGTTGGAAAAATGTGAGTAGCATCTTTACACGTATAATGATGTTTTTTTGCTAGTGAGCCATACATTAAACACCTTGAACATGGCACATATCCATCTACTATCATAAAAAAATGTGTTTTTGTGATAGTGAGCCCTAATTATTCCATAAGGACTTTGCAAGTTTACAACATATAAGCTGACTCAAATCTTAAATCAAACTGCACTTGTAATATTTTATCAGTCCTGTCTTGCACCACAGTTGTTGTAATGTAACTATATTAGTGGCATCTAACTGTGGCAAATTGGAGGGAGTAAGGGAATCAGAAGTATAAATGACCCAATTTGATTACGCCGCCTAGGAACTCCCACTCGAGGACCATAACACATTTTCACACATGCTATTGGGAGACTGATTTATTTTTTGAAAAATGTAGACCTGGATGTTTTTCTTTGTAAGAAAAGGCTTCCTTTTGTGACCCTACTCCATAGTCCAGACATGGAGAATACAGGAGATTGTTGTACACAGCCAGTAATTGCCAGAAATTCCTGCAGCTCCTTCAGTGTTGCTATAGGCCTCTTGGCAGCCTCTCTGACCAGTTTTCTTCTTGCCTTTTTATCAATTTTGGAGAGACACCCAGTTCTTGGTAATGTTACTGTTGTCCAGTATTTTCTCCACTTCTTGATAACTTCACTGTGTTCCATGGAATATCCAATGCCATGGAAATGTTTTTCTCCTTTCAACAATGAGATCCCTTTGATGCTTTGTAAGCTCTGTAAGCTTTAATCACAGTGAAATAAAACTGCTATCTGTGGCTCACAGCTCCCTCTCCCTCTGTCCAGTGTTGCTCTCTTATTGACTGCCTCTGTCCCTTCACATTCCTAATCTTTCTTTTTTGTCTGTGGATTGCAAAAAAAAAAACAACTCAAAATTGAATTACAGCCAAAAGTTCTTTTTTTTTGTCTTAAGCACTTCCATTAAAAAACCGTGCCCACTGTTCAGGTGGCTATAAAAATGTAGTGATTTGAGTGCAGAGCCACTACAGATGGATGACCACAGCAGGAAAAGATATATAACAGTGACAATTAGTGGAGACAAATGCTCAATAAATGGAATGTAATTTGCAAATAAACACACAACATTGACATATTTGTACTATTTTGTTTATATTTCAGGAACCTTAATGTACAGAAAATAAAATACAACCTATAACACAAAAGTGGACAATTTCAGGCCTCCAAGTGGAGGCTTTCAAGGGATCTAGTGTCCTATCCGGTGAGCCGAGCTCCCCATACAGTAGCTCCCTCATGATTCAAGCCAATGCGTCTCTGGACACCAAAAACCCTAAACAGGATAAATGAATGAGGGAAATGAAAGCGCAAACGAGAAGCACTAATCCATTTGTATCTAATATTTCGAAAAAAATGTTCTTTCAGGTGAAGCTTCTGAAACCTGTTGTAACATTGACATCTGCTGGAAAAAATTAAGTAATGCACCCAATACTATTTCCAGAAATGGTAAGTGTTTGTGTTTTTTTTTTCTTTTGTAACAAAATGTACATTTCAACAGGAACGAAAAGCACAATATGAGTACAATCTCACGGAAAGTAGCTGTATTCGTGGAGTTCTCTAGACTGAAGCCCATGGTTGCTTGGATAGTGTTCCAGTTATGGCATCAGGCTGCTTTTTTATAAATGATACGGGGTGAACATCGGTAGGCTGGTGGTAAGCCTGTCCTGGCCTTGCAAGCCATCTTTGCTTCCATTTGGAACACTGGCATCATCGCAACTGGCTGGAAAACAGGACTTTCATAAAGTGGTCAACTCAATTGATCAAACTGCCCTGTGGGACATCCAAAGACTTTGCAGGACCCCCCCGAAGTTTCTGGATGTCATGTCCGGCCTGTACACTGGTTCTGTGAATTCTGTGCAGAGTGAAGGCAGAACCTCTGCATTGTTCCCAATTGATTCTGGGGTTCGTCAGGGGTGTGTTATTTCTCCTACTCTGTTCAATGCTTGCCTTTTAGGCATGGTCATGGGGTCCAGCTGCTGTGGGGCATCTGTTGGTGAAGAAAAATTCACTGATCTTGATGTTGTTGACGATGCTGTGATCTTCGCGGGGTCAGTGGAGGCTCTGGTCAGGACTCTTGAGAGATTGAGCAAGGAGTCTGAGTGTCTGGGCTTGCAAATGTCCTGGATAAAAATCAAGATCCTGTCCTTAAATGACCTCTTGGGCTCAGCCATCCACAGTGTGTCTGTCTGTGGAAGGAATGCCGACTTTGTTGATAGGTTCACAAACCTCAGCAGCAATACTCATGTCTCTGGTGACACTTCCTATGAAGGTGCAAGTCTTTAGTGTTTAGTTTTGCTGTATAGCTGTGAGACCTGAATGCTATCCAGTGACCTTAGATGAAAACCAGACTTCGTTGGTACTGTCTCTCTTCTGAGAATCCTTGGGTACCGATGGTTTGACTTTGTGTCGAACAAGCAGTTGCTCAAGGAGCCCTGAATGAGGCACATTACCTGCAATGCGAGGGAGTTACTGCACTACGGCCATGTTTCACGATTCCCTGAGAGTGACCTAGCTCACAGGATCCTCATTGCTGAGGAGCCCCGGCGGGTGAACCAGGACAAGACACTGCTGAATAAGTTAATAAGTTGCTGAATGTTAATAAGACATAAAACAAAACTCAGACTGGTTTACTTTATTTGAATGCATCATAATCATCCAGCCATCTTCTATCCTAGAGTCATGAGGATGTCATTTTAACAATCTCATGTCAAATTTCAGGTGTTGGGTAGCTCATCAGTTTTTGTCAGTTTGTGCCATGACTTTTCTGTTTCTCTTTGCCAACTTTGTTCCAACTGGTCATATTTTGCTATGCTTTTTGATACTGTTTACTAAGGAATATTACATGATTTGGCATTTTTGTGACAGTTGGACCTACAGTGCATTACCAAACTAGACAACCTCTTCGGAGTTGTATTAGGTTAGCTTGCATTGGCAAGTCAAATGTTGTCAAGTGCTGATTTGTTAGTCCTATTTTATTGTTATCCTGTACTGTGGAATTTTTAATATGACTCATCTGTGTATCTATGTTTGTAACAGATTAAGATTTAGCATAAAATATGAAGCCTTTCTTTCCTACAATATGATGTTATCATTAGTTTGTCCTGTAATTTAATTCCCTTCTCTGTCATTAAACCTTTAGTGCATTGCTCACAATTTTAATATTGATGCTACTTCCCAGCTTCCTTCTCATGACTGTGTTTTATGCTCATATGCATCATACATGCAAAATTCCATTGATGAGAAAAAGCATAAAAATCAACTTTGCGTTTCCTTACCTTTTGTAAGACAAAAAGACCACACACATTATTTTACTTCAATTTTTATTCCATGTAGATTGCTCATTAAACATGCATCGTTACAGAAGTGAATAAATGGTTCTTGAGAATGTACGATGCTTTGCATAGATACACTGTTAATAGTAATGATAGCACTTTTTCCTTTTTATATAAAAAAAATTTCTAGTTTATTTCTTGCATTCATGTTTTCAGAAGCGCAGAGGATAATTCCTATTGTAGGAACGCTGAAACACGTCTAATGATTTGGCTATGTGTACCACAGTGGCTCTGTTCTTTTTTTAAATTGGGTTGAGGGTATTTCCATTAATTTATTTTGATTTAAGGACTGTCAAATAACGAGTCTAACTGTCCTTGCTCTTTTGTCCTACTCACAATGATTTGTTTTAAATGTGACCTCTTTTAGTTTTGAATAACACAAATGAAGAAAAGTCTTGCATAGAGTTGAGCTTTGACATAGGCACAGCCAAAAATGTCATTCTTTTGAACTCTTGAGTACACGACAGCAAAGTAAAGACATGCAGGGGCCATGTTCCCCAACACAAGTGTCAATAGATGAAAATATGAACAATTTGGCCAGATTGATTGAGATTCTTAAAAAATTCTGAAAATGTTACCTTTCTTACTGCACATGAAAATCATCCATACAAATGTATATAAATATGTGTATACAATATCCAAAGTGTGGGCAATTTATAAAACTATTATGAAAACCAAAAAACTGATTTAGATCATGCACAATGCTAAATATTAAACTTCATGAAACGTGGAGAAACTGCCATTTTGTTTGTGTGTAGTCTTCTACCATATACAGTATCTTTACATCCAGTGTGCATGCAACGTATAGCACTGATTTCAATGGTAGGTCTTTTTCATTATTACTTACTTTCGAATAAAGTGTCAAGTTTCAAAATTATACAAAAACAATCTATAACCATTTACCATATGTATGGAATCACAGAGAAGCCCAACAAATTATTCAAAGCTAATGCTCCTCAAATTCTGCAAAATACATTCATGCTATATTAACAGAATGATCAAAAAATATTGAGCTTGGCACATTAAGAAAACAACTTGTATGCCAGCAACAGATGAATACATATTAATTATCCTAAGAAATGGCCACGCATGCTAAAAGCATGAGCAAATAAAAAATATTGGCCATGTTATGTAATCATACTTACTTTGGTATTCTCTTGAGTTTACAAAATAAAACCTTAATATGCAAGACCTTTCCTTTTCAAAGTAAACACACAGACATTGGGGGCAACCTTCTGAATTACTCTGTGAAGGGAAAAACTATCATTTCCAATGGATCCATAACATTTATAGATATAAATTAAAGCTTTAGTCCTTACATTTCATTTTAAATCCTAAATGGAAGAACTGAATATGGTAATGCTTGGCTGTGGAATACAGATGATGCCTATCTGAAGTAGGCATGCAAGAGTTTAGAACACTTGGAGCTTTGCAATGACATGGCCAAATGAAGTGTACTCTTACTATTTAAACATGGTGAACTCAGTAAAAGAGGTTTCAAAATCACTGTCTAAGAACCGGACAAAAGTGAAAGGTTCAAGTATGGACTAGTTGATAAAATAGATGAATAAGTGTCTTTTGAGGACTTCTCTTGCAGGTCAAAATTTTTTTTCAATCTCAAATTTTTGAAACATTTTAAAAGTGGCAAACAATCAATGTAATCTTAAGATGATAAACATGGAAAACTCATTTTAGTAGAAACGTCTCTTGGAACATGTGTAGAGTATCTTTTGAAAAGAGCTTTCCAGCAGAGTAAGGCACAATCATTATTCAGTATCCGACAAACCAGGTAGATGAAATGAGCTCTAGTTACCTGTGGCATTTTGTCGAAAAATACACAGAATGTGATTTTCAGATACTTTATGTTCTTTAATACATATAAAATGGTTTCCATCTTTAAATGGTCCTTATGCTCTAAATATCATAGATATATGTAAATTGCTTAAACATGTAAAAGTTATTTTCAGGCATATTGGATGGTAGATAGCATTGAAAGAAATTGTAATGCATTTCAAGATATCAAAATGACAATTTGACCTGCCTGTGAATTGGCTTGCCTAGTCAATCCTGAGATACTACAGCAGTAGAATTTCTTAAAACAAAAAATGTAATTGTCAGATGTTAAAAGCAATTTAGCAGTATTAAAAAAAGTGTAATGCAATACATGTTTAATGAGGAGGAACTGAACAACAGCAGAATGAATGAATAATAATTTTGGCCTAAACAAAATTATTTTTGGAGAAGATGGATTGACAAAATTTTGTGAATAAGCATTCAAATGCAATTATAAAATGGTGAATGACACTTTCTTTCCTTCTGGCTGAATGAAGTCATTAAGGAAGAAAAATTAGATTAGATTCATTAATCATGGCCTCAAGTACATTATTACGGAAAACTTACAAAGCCGTCTTAAGAGATCTTACTTTAACTGGAAAATAAGCAAAATCAGAAACTCATAAGATCGGTATATCATCATTTTCTCAAGTCTCTTTAACCCTTCCCAACTGCTTAAAGAAGAAAATATTTCACAAAGGACTTTATGCATGTGTAAATTTTTAACTTGGGGAACATACTTGGAGTGAATATAATTTCAATGTGTGATACGGTTTAATTTGGATAAACCGAGGCTTGTCCTTATTCAAGGCCAAAGGTACTTGTTTCCTCCACAGCCGTCAGCATTTTCTCATATAACATGGAGAATGATGGGTATGCAGGGAGGTCCAGACGGTTGAAACAGGTATGAGCCCTTAAAACACACAAATTACACATTAAAACACACATTATCTAATTTAACATTGCACTATAGAAAATGACAACAAAAGCATTAGGTTCAATAAACAGAAACATACAAAAGGCCATACCTAGGAAGTGCTGTAATTTTCCCCCATTTCTCCACACAAAAGCGACGAGGACCATTGCTACCTCGCAGAGCAGCAAACCCTTCATATGGAATGCTGGATGTGCCAGTCACAAACTGAAAAGACACATACAGAGCAGCACCACCTTACATACAGCGATCACTATAGCAGAAAAAAGGGGAGAAGTCTTTAAAAAATAGCTTTAAAAGATTGTCATTGGAAATGATACCTCACATTGTATCCAGACAGCTACAGGACTCTAACATTACCATATTTAAATGACAAAGCTAATTCACTTCAACTTCTACTATTGAAAGAACTATCAGTGAAGCAACAAGTTACTTTGCAAATTCACTTTGTAGAAGAAAAGTTTGTTCATTTATGCCTAATTAATACTTCACTTGTGTTATTACACTCCAAATAGTGTGGCAATTTTTTTCCCGTTGGAATGTTCGTGGGTACTGTACGTGTGCAGCTCAAAGTTTTTGCATGTCGGTGCCACTGAATACATGTGCAAGTAACTGAGTGCATCTGTTTCCAGTAGGTGGAACCTGTTGGACTGGTGGAATATCAATGCTGTTCACTTGTACCGACCACAACTGTATCCATACACGCAAAATGCAGCATGTATGCACAAGTCTGCACGCTCGTCTATGCATGGACCATAATGGCATACGGACAAGTGAAATATGAACTATATATTAGTTTGCAATCCTTCTTAAACTATTTCAATGATGATAAATGTAGACGGGTTCTTTTATTGTTCTTCTATTATCCTGTCTACCTATCAACAAATGGTGATATTTCCTTTGCTACAAGCCAATGTCTAAGACCATCATCTATCTACTGCTGGTTTACAGAAACAATGCATATCCCCTGATATAGGAAACATTCCAACAAACAGTAATTCAAGGCTTACTAGGCAATGAAAATACCTGCAAGAGTCTCAGTCTCTGTTCATTGTTGAATCTCTCCACAGCAGCCCAAAACCAGCGGATTACAATGTGGTTGTCATGGTATCCTGCCAAAAAAGACATCATAAAATGTGTTTAGGACTCATTGTTATATATACTGGCTTAAATTCTTTCAATTTAATAAAAATATTATAGAATCAATGGTTTCTCCCATAATTCACAACAGATGAGCGAAACCCTAGTCTTTCTGTACCTCCTCTGTATTCTGTGTTGCTCCTCCAGTCTCCTAGATCAATTTCTGCAGTTCCAGCAATTACCAGCTCCAGTTCCCGGGCATCAAAGACTGATACCAGTCTAGCATCAACTACCTAAGACCCAGCATCTAAATTAGTATTATGACGCAACATGAAGTGTGCTAAATCAGGTGCCAATATCTCATCAGCTCTTCAGCTGTGATCAACACAGTTTACTATCATTAATGTTAAAAGTTTTTTTTCAATCATGATTGTGACTAAACAAAATGAACCACATCACATCTCATTACTAACACAATGGCTTACCTCATAGAAGCCTCTTACAAGACTTTCAGTCTGCTGCACAACACCCCTCTCGATTCGCCACTTCACCATACGTTCAATGTATTCTTTCTTGTTCTTTTCCGATACAGGTATGTTGGCCCCACCAGGCTTCAGTTCCCGCTCTGTGATCTATTATCCAGCCACATGCACATGTTAGTTTACAGTGATGCACACAAAACATTACATAAAACAGTTTCTCTGCAATGAAAAAAACTTGTACTTAGAAAGCCAGTTACACAATGCAGATTAATGAGAAAATTTTATGTCAGTGTGTGTTAATTACTACAGTGACTATACAGGGCTCCAGACTTTTTCCACTAATATCACTGTTGCTCCTTAATACATTTTTTTATTGTAGCACTTGGTCACTTTTGTGGGTCGCTTTCCCTTCGCACAACAGGAACCGGGACCTTCATGCTAAACAGGCTTGGGAGATGAATAAAGGTTGTAGTTTAACGATGAACAAGTAATTATGTTCGTAATTTATTAATTACTGAAGCCATCGATTACAATCACAACAGGATACAGCCTTTTATTTATATATGTCCTGTGACACGTTTATAATTCAATATAAAATCTGACCTGTAGATTTAACTTTGATTTTCCATAAAATAAAAAATTATGTAATGTTATTCCGCTAATAATTGCTGGCAAGTTTCGGTCTGTTTTCCATGCACTTTCGTGTGGTTAATCAATCTGCAATTTATCGCTAAATGTCTCAGTAGTGCCTCTGAGGAACTACAGTCGGTGGTGGACAAGTGCCATATTTCACAGCAATTCTTATATATATTGTGGGGCATATTTGCAAGTCGTACTGGTGCACTTAGTTATAAAAATTTGTCACACTGTCTCCAAAAATGGTTACAAAATGCAAATAAATGGTTGTAGTCTGGAGCCCTACTACATGTCATATGGTTTACATCATCTTGTAAATGTAGAGGCCCATTCTGGATTCTTTTATTAGATAACAGTACAGCTTATGTTTTTTTACCACTGTTTTATCACGTTTACTATACCACTTTTTCCAACGACTTCATCATAAAAACATCAACAAATATGACCTGTCCAAAGACTTCTTCGTTGACAGTGAATGTAAGATCCAGCATGTCATTAATATCATTATCCTTCATCCACTGCAGACTCTGATGAAATTCTTCATCCAGGTATTCCAAGTCACTAAGGTCACAAGGACTGAGGGGGGCATAGAGCGGGGATAGACGAGTTACAATCATTAAGAATCACACCTAGCCCAATGCTTGATTCTTTACAAGTATCAGAATATTCACCAGCAGACTTACATGCGCAGCAGTCCTTTGTAGAAGGGTCGGGTAAAGAAGGCATCAAGCAGGTATTGATGAATTAGTGCTAAGCCCAGAATACGTCCACTGAATCGAAACCTAGGGGTGACATTACATGTTCAGCAACAATTATATAATACCATGCATATATACATACAAACTGACTTCTTTCATGACTCACCACTCATGATGATTGTCCACAAAAGCAGACATTGGGCTGATTTGGACTGTGTAAGTATCATTGGCTGAGTACTCAAACAGGCCATAGTAAGGGTTGAAAAGCTCCCGAGACACTAAGAAGAAGAATTCCCGGGAAGGGCCGCTATAATCCAATCTGGTTCAGAAGTACACAAAGAAAACGTTTTAATGAGGCCTTAATGAACTTTAACTATTTTTGTTCGTATCACTTTATCACTATATATTTTCATATTTTATTTAGTTCTCAATCCCTCAGTTTAACAAAGACAAAAACATTAGGGCTGCAACAACGAATCGATTAAAATCGATTATTAAAAGCGTTGGCAACGAATTCGATTCGTTGTGTCATTAACTTCACCCGCTGACAGAGCTGAACGGAGCGCTGACAAAGGCGTAGCGAAAAAAGAGCGGGGGCGGTATTTTCCAGTTAGGATTAAACAAATGAAACATGACATAGGCGGAGAAAACGGTTCGTCAAAAGTGTAGGAGCACTTCACATTACAAAAATGTGAAAAATGGTGTGTGAGTGTGTGTTTTAGTCTTATTTCAGTTTAATGTTTTTATATAGCACTTAGTCAGTTTAAGCTGTATGTAAATGTGTTGCATAAATAAACTTTACTTTGACATATGTTCAAACAGTCGCACATACACGCGCACCCACTCACACGATCGCACATACACGCACACACGATCTGACAAGCGCGGTCGCACATACACGTGCTTCCGCTCACACGGTCGCACATACATGCGCAAATGCTCACACTATCGCACATACACGCGCACCCGCACACACGATCGGATATGCACGGTCGCACATACACGAGCACCCACACGCACGGTCACACATACACTCTCACACAATCGCACATACACGTGCACACACAGACACGATCGGACATGCACGATCACACATACAGCGGGGGAAATAAGTATTTGACACATCAGCATTTTTATCAGTAAGGGGATTTCTAAGTGGGCTATTTCCACCAGATGCCATCAAGCCAAATATTGAATTCATACAAAAAAAATCAGAACATTTAAGTATACAAGTTGAGTTATAATAAATAAAGTGAAATGACACAGGGAATAAGTATTGAACACA
>JAODKN010000001.1:31266629-31295045 GCA_026774425.1 Petrocephalus zakoni
CCTCGGCTGAGGTGGTACTAAAAAAGGGACCAGGTACCAGGTACTGTTCCCAGTGGAAAACCCCCCAAAAGTGAGCTTAACTGAACCGTGTCGTGCCGTACTATGCAGTGGAAAAGCGCCAAATGAGGCAGGGCAGGAAGCAGTACTCCCCTGGCAGACACAAAGAGGCAGGGCAGGAAGCAGTACTCCACCCGCAGACACAATGAGGCAAGGCAGGAAGCAGTACTCCACCCGCAGACACAATGAGGCAGGGCAGGAAGCAGTACTCCACCCACAGACACAATGAGGCAGGGCAGGAAGCAGTACTCCCCTGGCAGACACAATGAGGCAGGTGGAGCATACATTGTGCGTTGGCATATATCACTTCATACTATGTAAAATGACAACTTCCAATAAACCCAAATCTAATCTAAATCTAAATCTCATGATTTTACTGTCATTATGCATTGCACATTTATTAACAAACCTGATGTACTGCATTACATCAGGGAAAACATGCTATAAAACAGCCGTAAAAGAGAGAAGGCCCATAAGGTTTTTCTGTGCCAAATCTGCATTTAGTTATATTTCATGAAAAATGCCATGTTCAGTTCAAGGAGGACCCAGCAAAAAATGCCACAATCCATTAAAATAGGAAAGAAGAAATGAAAAATCAGAAATCTGTAGTGAAGAATAGAGATGCCTGATCACCGACGACGAAGAAGCTGTTAGAAAACAGTTACTAATTCACTGATATTCAGGAGGCTAGCTGCTGGGGATATGGCTATGGGGACATAGAGGTCAGAGCACTGTAGACTGCCAGGATGGTGTTGTGTTTCTCGGGGGATGTTACACTAGTTACACAGGTGGTGGAGGAACAGGTAAATATTAATACACATCGAGTAAACGGGGCAGAAACAGGACAATATTCAAGTGCACCTCCCTCTGAGGATAATCTGATTGACAAATCATAAAATGGGCCAATGAATTGATTCAAGAAGAGGGAAAAGGGGGGATTTCTATACGAGAGCAATCTTATACAGCTTTCTTCTTGTAATTTTTTTTCCATGCTAAAATCATGCGGCCAATTTGTTGATGTAAGTGCCCTGAACTCCGTGGTTTGTCGTCTTATTTAAACAGGCAAAGCAAAGGAAGCAGGGAGATAATTAGTTGAGACACAGAGCAAATGGTAGACAGGAGACTAACTGTTCAAATGTTCTTTTGTAGTCTTCTTTAAGATTATAACATTATATTAACACAAGTATAATACTATCATATTTACACAGATATTAATTAGCCTAGGCAAGGAACATAGTTTTCACTAGTCTGAATATGTTTATATGCTATTTTTTCTGCCAATATATGTCTAATTTGTATTTTCTATAGAAGTTAACACTTTAATTTGAATAGCACAGCATAAGCATAATGTAACAGTATAACTAGCCTGATATGTATTCTTGACATTTTAAAGAACATGACACCTGTTTCATTTGGACTATTTATCATCTGCTTGTCCAGAGAGGAACACTGCTAATGACTCCCTCTGCCTCCCCCCCCCCCCCTTCTCTTTCTTGTCCTAGGAGGTGAATTAGTGTTGCCCATTATTACAGTGGATTCTTTAGAGCCCCCATCTATCGCCAGCCACTACCCCGTCATCCCCCCTCCCTCCACATACCGCCCCTTCCTCACCCTGCTTGAGACCACCAAAGAGTCCCTGCCACTGTCCAATGGCCACCCCCGCTGCCCACTGGACCAGGAGGACTGTGAGGAGCCCATTGAGGTGTCAGCCTATGGGTCGGGGGAAATGACAGAGTCTGATGATGAGGACTATTACAAAAATGCCCCCCTCATGCCCGATAGGACAGTGCTGCCCCCACCCCCCGCAGCGGAAGGTGCTGTTCAAAGCCCCCGTGACCGGCATTTCTCCAAGCCCCCCTCTGTCCCCTCATTTGGACCTGACCAGCTCCCCCACCGCAGGCCTGGCCTGGGTGATGAAGGGCGCATGCCCGCAGGAAAAATGAACACCCGCGATCAGGTGCTCATGCCACCTGCTGCCTCGGCTGACCCGAATCATAGTGGGCGGCACAGACACATTCCAGGAATAACCCGCCCCCCTGACTTCCGCCATGTGCCCACAGCCAACCCCACGGCCCCGGAGAGGGGCCCGCCTGGCGTGGTGGAGGTGATCCGCGAGGCCAGTAGCACCACAGGCATGGTGGTTGGAATCGTAGCAGCTGCCGCACTCTGCATCCTCATTCTTCTCTATGCCATGTATAAGTACCGGAACCGGGATGAGGGCTCCTACCAGGTGGACCAGACTCGCAACTACATCAGCAATTCTGCCACACAGCCTAATGGAACTGTACTCAAAGAGACACAGCCAGTGGTCACCAAGACTGCCACCAAAAGCAAGAAGAACAAGGACAAGGAGTACTATGTGTGAGGTTAGCTGGACAGATAGAGAAAGACAGCAGAGAGAGGAGAGGGTTGGAGAGATTAGGGTCTGCTTCTGCGGGAGGATCTATACTCCACCCTCCAGGTCACACAGGCTCAGACAACCACAATTCCATGGTCCAAGATCCTAATGTTGCCAATAGCTTGTCTTTGCCTGACTTGCCATCACTCAGCAGTCTATGCCTGCAAAGCAGACAGGATAATCCACTGATTCAGTTTTTCATTTTGACACATTCTAAAAATAATCAAGGTTTTATGGCTAATGCCTCATTGTTAATTGTTCTCTTTTGGACCAAATGCAAATGAAAATATGCTATTTTATCTCTCCACCTGTTATTCTGTTGTTTTACTGATCCAGCATACAGGCCTCCTCAGTAAATATTATATTATATTATAATATAATATTAGTAAAGAATAAGTCTTGAAAATGGAGTAGGTAGTTAATGTGATCTAGGGCAGGGGTTCCCAAAGTGAGGAGCTGCAATATGATTTTTGCAGAATATGCTTTTAAGATTTAAGAAATGCAAAAATAAATCCATTGTAATTGTACCGCAACTGAACGATTGTGATAAATCTACTGAGCAAATTTAACACACCCCCCATCCCCCAACTGGCAACATCTATTGAGGGGCACACCACCCTGGTCATCAAAATCTACTGAGATGGCTAGTTCATAGTTGTCCCTCCATCTTTCTGCTTACTAACTGCCACTAATCTCCTGAAGACTCTCTGGCTTTCTCTTTCTCTTCCTGTTCATGATGCTGTAAGTTTCTTTGCCATGTCTCAAGCATGCAGTATTCATTACAGTACAAAAGAACATCAAATGTTTGTGGAAAAAAAAGAAAGTGCGAGAATGGCTCTCGACCCACAGAGAATTGAAGGCGCCAAACCCAAGTTGTCCAGCTGACTTGACACATGACCTCCTGACCACATATCAACTGCCACCAAGTACAATAGTAAATGGACCATGGCTTTCAACTACTGCAGTGAACTTGTTCTAAAAAAATGTATAAATATATGTATAGACATTGCACAAATCTATGGACTAATCATGTAAAAAAGGGAAATGATTGATTTGCGTGTTTTTCGGTCAAAGTCACAAACATATGTATCAGGAAGAAGTAGCTGTTTTCAACAAGAAAAAAGCTGCTGATGTAAAGTGAAAGACATTTGAAGTCTGATGCATTTCCTGGTAGGAAGGTGCATCCACCACTGAGTCTGCACGTTGGTTGTCCATCTTGTACTCCTCTTCAGGAGACGGCAAATAAACAATTGACAAGAAGAGGAAAGAAGAAGGTGGAATATGGATACCTTGGAGGTTAAACAGAACTTTAGTATACCAATTTTCCTCAGTCTTCATTCAAAAATTTAAAGTTTAATCTCTCATACCATGCCTAAGAATGTGTTTTCCCTCATAATTCCTTGACCAAAAAATGAAAAAAATTGAGTGAGAATTTATTTGTTCTATTTCTTAAATGACCAATGTGATTTGGGTTAAAATGCTCTTATACTCTTCCTACCCTAACAGTGACGCTCCTCCTGCATCCTGCTAACTGTCTCTCCCATTCTCTTTCATAACCTCACATTGTGTGTAACAGCACTGACAACATTATGCTTCGTTGTACCAGACTGTGTGTACAGCACTGACACGATCTCAAAACCATACGTGACAGCACTGACAAGCGCATTCTGTTATTATAATCACAAAAAGCCAGTAGGGCCTCTCTCCTGTTCTCTTTCTGTAGCTTATTTATCCTTGATATGATTTTGTATTATACTTGAACAGATGCCATCTCTATATCAGGAGGCTAGCTGAGTCCATTCATCTTTTTGGTCAGTTCATTCTGATTCCACCTGTTCTTATTAAATGTTATTGTAAAGTGTTTCAGTGAGATATGTGTACATTAACAGAGGGGAAATACAATTGGTTATACACTTCTTAAACCATGTGTCGTGCCATTTGTTTCTGCATGCATACACACCAAATGACAACTATGGATATTTTATTGTTAAACTTGACAGTAACTAAAAGTGGGGTAATTGGAATGACAGCATTGTATTCCCCACACAGCTTTGCCAATTGTGCCCTTTAGCGCTGGGTAACTGGCGCAGCCACACCAGGACCCAACTTCAAGGGGGCCCGGGTCAAAGGGGAATCTTGCCTAGATAATAAGAGACTAAATAATAATAAGTTTAAATTTTATAATTCATTGTATGCAGCTACGCTTCAGCTGAATATGTTGTTTTGGCAAAACATTAGGGCTGTAATCGTAAACATATTTGTTGTGTACAGTTTGGTACTAAATTTTTGGTTTGTTATGTGCAATGACACAAACTCAATTCAATTCAGTTTATTTTTATATAGCGCCCTTTATATATGCAAAACAGAGTGGAACTGAGAAAATGAAAGAAAGACAGAATAGAAAAAAGAAAAGAGAGAAAAAGCCAATTGACAACAGAGGAGAGGAACCAAAAACTCCCAAGCAGGGAGAAAAAAAACTTCTGGGGGGTCCAAGGTCAACTGGCTGCCAAACCCCCCTGGGGATGCTAACATTACAGAAAACGAAAGAGTGAGCATGCTTGCTCAGAGTGAAGACTTGTTGGGAGCAAGCCAGAGTCCAACAATTAATACATCAGTGAATACATCAGTCCTCTATCCTGGCCCTTGAAGGTCGCCCCAATGATGTTTAGGTCGTAGTCCGTATCCACGATGTCACCCCATTCTTGGGACTGGACTAGGACCCACCCCAGGCACCATCCGGACATGTGGGAAGGCAAATGGCATGGATGGTCAGAACTAGGGATGTAACGATACGTCGATCTGTATCGATGTATCAATTATATGGCAAACAATCCGATGCATCAACGTAACTATGATCTGCACTTTTACGCTGTAGGTGGCGGTATGTAGCATAACGTCTGCAGGTGGCACACTGTAAAAAAAAAAAAAAAAAAACTGTAAAAAAAACGGATAATGAATTTCCAGTACATTATCCGTTTCTTTTTACAGTTTTTTTTTTTTTTGCTAGATTTACTCCCTCCCACAATGCAAACGTGAAATTCAAATTAAACGGTAAAACACCCGTGAAAAACACCAATGAGAATTCCATATTATCATGGTACATTGGACCCTATTTTTACGGACTTACAGTGCATCATGCAGCCGCGTTTCAATATGATAATTAGACTTGATTTCAGTTTTAGTGGATCTGCTCTCGTCATATCACGCTAATGTTACATTCGCTTTACATTCTTGTACCAATTTCTCCAGGAGTGACATTTAGTGTGCGTTTTGCAGACGTAAACCTCTAATCCCTAAACGTCTGCCTTTACCACTAGAATTCGCTTTCTGCGTGCGAGTTATGCTGAATATATGACATTCACTACTTGTGTTTGTTCCTAAACAGAATAGCCAAGATAGGAAATGCTGGAAACCCATCCTGACCGGAGTCCATTCCTTCAAGGTGGCACAGTAACCTGAAAGTGTTGAGTGTGCTTTATGTCAGATTAGGAGAGCTGAAATTAACCTTTTGTTAGATGATAACCCGGCGACTAAAACAAGAACTAGAAAAAGTTAAGATCACAGAAAAGTTTTTCAAAGATGACAGCTAGTGCTGGGCGGTATACCAGTTCATACTGAAAACCGGTATTTATTTTTGTTATGGGATGGATTTTTGTGTGAAATTTCATTATTTCGACTACATCCAGTATCGAACCAAACCGAATCGTATCGTGGGAATTTCTGAGGTATCGGTAAAAATTGAATCGCTGGCATCGGAATCGATATTGTATCATATCGTGAGGAAAGATGTGATTTACACCCCTACTACGGAGCCCCTGAAAGGACCTGTGCAGAAAGTTAAAATACTCATAGTTTCGCACCTGATAATTTCTCATGGCCAGTACACTCTAGTCATTACTTCTGATACCCAGTGGGACTAAACCTGATATTTTTATTAATAATTTATTAATAATTCTGCCCATTCACTACCGACGACTATAAGACAGTGACTGCTATTTCATTTTAGAATTATTAGTCCATTAATTCTGCCCTTTAATTATCAGATTATGTATAGTGTAATCCACAATCACAGAGTGTAGAAGACCACAAGTAATTTCAAAATATATTTGAAAATGCAGATTAAAAAGAGAAACAACTGAATTCACAAATTCAATTAAGAATATTTTAATTTCTAAGCTGCTTTAGTTTCCGAGATGTGATTATATATTTTTTTTTTATTACATGGTGATGTCACCACTGTCCGTCCAATTTAGACAAAACCAGTCTCAATAGTTTGTGCTATGTTTGTGCCATTTAAAAATGTGAATTCAGTTCTCTCTTTTTATTCCTTATCTTGTTTTATGTTTTTTTTGTAAATACCTTTTTAATATGAACTATTTACTGATGGATTCATATTGTATTTAGAAATTATTTTTAATAGTTCATCTCTTTATTGCACAATTAGTTATTGATTATTGAAATGCTTTATTACCATTTCTATGACACCAGTGACCCTTCATAACAGAGTGCTTAATTGGTTGGTTGAAAAAAAATTTTGGTGTGCATTTTTGCTTTCTGGACCTAAACTATTCACCTCTGCCTGCCACATGCAGATAGATCAGGTATGAAAATACAGTGAATTAAGTGAGCTGGTGACCTACTGATAGAAGCAAAGGAAATGAAAAATGGGTGGTGCAGAAATATCATGCCTAACCTTTCCAGTCTGATCATGCTTCATTTCCCAGCCACGGGGCAGCTCCAGTTGCTTGTTGGCGAACATATTGAGGAAGGCCACCAGGTCACGATTGTGCTGGTAGCGTTCAAAGTGGTGTGTGTCACGCCTCACCTTGCTTATCATGTGCTTCAAACAGGTATTACTTGTAAACATGCGATAGGCACTCTGGGGAATAAAAGGAAGGAAAAACTGCGTAAACGCTGGGTGACTGAGCTGTTATACAAACCAGGAATTAAACTGCTGCTATAACTATAACTACAAATTACTATCCTAGTTCGCATACTGTACTAACACTTGCTATTTTGTATTTTACTGAACCTCCTGAGGAACTTGGCATATATCTGCCTAGCAAAAAGAATATTTTAATTTATTTAGAATATTAATATTTTTAATTTTTTACTATTGCAGAGATAATAAGATGAACTCACAGGGTTGGAATGCAACACGGAGAAAAAGTCAGGGCTGGTGAGAAATTTGGCGCTAGGGGACTGAAGGAGTTGCGCGAGTCGTGTGCGAGAGCTAGAGTGGGAGACACTGCCATCCCGTCGGTATTCTGCAATGAAACATAACAGCTCGACATACTGTGCAGGAGCCTACCATGGGCAGAAGTTTACATATTGGTAATGTATTGGTATAGCAGTACTGACACATTAGCATACCAGGGATGGAGTGATACATCAGGTCGCTGTCTTCAGGAGGAGTTTCAGATAACTGCTCTTCTGGCTGCTCATTAGTCATGGTTCTGCGAATACTCTGGTACCTGGGGAGATGATGTTGAAGTTGAATTGAAAACATAAGAAGAGTTTACTTACGTATTTTTCTGGCAAAAAAAGGGAATAAAATGTCTCTCAACTCTGACCAGGATAAATGGTTGGAAGGCTGAATAGTTGTCTGACCTGCGGTTCAATTGCTCCATTTGCTGGATGGAGTTAGACCTCTGCAGCACCTGGGGAGCAGGGGGGGCAGTGGGACGTTGCCACGTAGTGGTGCGGTTCACATGATCAACGTAAAATATGCGTCCATGACTGTCAATCCGGGCTTCCCAATCTGATACGCAAGAAAGGTGTTTGTAACCCCCACTCTCCAAATCACCATCTCTCTCACTCCCCTTCCCTCCTACACACACAAACACACACACACACACACACACACATACACGTCTGTATTCATATATCTTTGAGGGGACCATCCATTCATATCTATAAGGAAAAACCCTAATTCCAACAATGACAAATTTAACCCCTACCAAACCCTTACCGTAAGTAACCAAGCAAAATACAAAAGTTTTGGAATTTTTAGTTTTAAGACTGCAGTCACATTTTTTTTAATAAAATTAGTTTCTCTTTGTGGGGACCAAAAGAGATTGCCACAATGTCAAAATAACTAGTTTTTAAATCACACAGAATGGCAGCTCCAACTCCATATTGATGCCAATAGATTTAGAATGGGATGTCATAAAAGTTCCTGTAGGTGTAATGGCCATGTGTGCCAATACTTTTGTTCAATACAGTGCATTTTTCTAAAATTGATGTTTATATTTTGGGAACCTCAAAAAATATCCCCACAAGCTAAAAAGTAACAGATTGTGAGGATCAAATGTCCATGCAATTTTTTACAATGTGGTAAATACAAACTCACACACACATGCACGCAAACACCATGACTTACTGGGGGGCAGGGGCTCATCTACTCTCTGGTAGCGACTGACATCATGTCGTACTGCAGGAAGGGACCGCACTGGCTGATGTCCATTGAACCGGGAACCTACTTTCACATAGGAAGGAAAGTACATTATCAGACTTAGATAATAACTTGTTACAAAAAAATGTACATCTCAGTGCTTCCTGGTCCATCCAGCATAAAAGATAAAAGAACATATTTAAAATATAAACCTATATTCAACAAAAAAATAATTACTAACAAATTAATCAGTGGGTCTGTATACTCAGGTTAAAATGCAAATCTGCATATGTCCCTATTTGGACGGGATTAGTTTTATGTAGGGCAGTTTGGTAGTTTGTAAAAAGTGATTTGAGTGGCTGATTCAGACAGGATAAAAATGTATGTAATTTCTCCAAATTCCAAGAGAGTGCAAAAAAGCTGAAGACTAGGGCCGAATAATTTGGGGAAAAATATCAAATCATGATTTTTCTGATGAATATTGTGATATAATTTTATAAAGTCAGGCTTCAGCTCAATATTCAATGTCTAACAGTTAAAAACATATGATGCAGCATTTCCACAGAAGATACCATCAAAATATGACTTGGTCTGTATTCTAATGCAAAGACGAAAACTTAAAGGTATGAATTGCATTAATTTATTACTTTCTTTTAATTAGCAGAGAATAATCAAATTCAAAACAATTCTGACAAAAGTGGTGTCTGTTTTAAGTTAAATAAGGTATTAATAATAAAATAAAGATTCCAGTAAGAAAGAAAAAAAACTGCTAATAATAGGACCTTTCTGTATGCAATCTCTGCCCATGAAATAGGCTGGTAATTCACTAATCAGTAATGGTTTCCTTGAGTTTCATGCGCTTGTTGTTTGTGGGCGTATATGCAATCGTGTTGGACCACTGCTGTTTCGTGAGCATGACTGGCATGCAAGGAGCACGGCACTTCTGATTGGTGAAAATGACTATCAAACAAGGAGGATAGCATGGATTTGTAAAACTATTCTCAAAACAGTTTTAAACCCTGGGTCAGACGTGCTGTATAATGCATATCCTAAATCGCAGGCTTGGCAGTTTGCTAATTGCGTCGTTTCAAATTGCAGTATCTGTTTGAAATCAATAAATTGTTCAGTCCTACCGTAGTGCCAACACTGCACAAGGGAGCTAACTTATCCACCTTATTTCAGTGTGGGGTGATGCCCACTATTGCAGAGATCATACAAAACCAAAATGAGTGAGTGGAAATATATAAAGAATTGTCCCAAAAGTCACCATTTTACTTCTCTCAGCTAAGGTATGCATCGGTGAACGCTGTCAGATGTGTTTGGAGAATTCAGTACCCATTCAAGCTCCAGTTTAGCAGGTTAATTGCTGTTTCTACCTTACAAAAACAAGACATGCCTTTATGGATAAGATCTTATTACTATGATGACAATTCAGACAGGACTACTATTGCCGAAATAGATCTGTGTTTGGAGAAATACAGAAGGTTATTCGCTCACGAATTTTTACTCTGTAGGCTTGAAATGACTGCAGACACGGCAGATTCAAACTGCACTAAAATGATGGACTTTGACATATCTGATTGCATCAATTACATCTTGTGCCAAGGTATAAGAAATCCCATCCAAATAGGACTTTAGCAAATGAACTTACAACATGTGGCCAAGAAATCATAGTACTGTCTTATTTGACTTAGATACCTCCTACACACATAGCTAGTGATAATTTAATAAAATAAAAAAAATAATAATAAAAAAAAAACAGTCTCTAGGTTGATGTAACAACAATTACCAATTCTACATATATTATTGGTTCCATAGCTTACACAACTTTGCTAATTCACCTTGGTACTTGTGTCCTTTTTCTAAAAGACCTCAAATGATATAGCGCATAGAGATGATGACAATTTCAATCAGTCCCAGTAATATTTGATGTAAGCATGTAAGCATCTTCAAATATGTCTTATTTTGATACTCCAGTGTAATGATACCAGTTGGTAGACTAGTAAAAATGTTGCAAACGTTCCTTCTTTGCTCCTCTCCTATCTGCTACAATATCATTGCCAGTATTAGTATCAAAGATAAACAGATAAAGCTTAAAGGTAAAGTGTACTGATCCATTGTGCATATTCAATCACCAATTCTCCAACACCGTCTACCATAACTTTCACAATTTCTTGATCAACATGGTTCATCATTCATTAGTCATCCAATGAAGATCTTGTTTTCTGTTTGCCTTACCCGGCTCCTCATCCAGCTGAGTGACGAGACACACGGAATCCACAGATGTTCTTGCCCCCAAAGACACGTCCTGCTCCTCCTGGGGCATGCCACCAGCTGCCTGTAAACTTAGTCTCCTTTGCCAGATCTCCTCTCCTTCATTATCGCCTTCATTTTCTGGGCCCTCTTGAAGCTCATCATTTACTGGGCCAGACCCAGGATCCCCACCTCCTTTATCAGCTACATCACTCCTTGTGGCAGCGGCATCTGTGATATTCCTCTCCGTTGGATCGGATTCAGAGGAAGCCATAAAGCATTCTTCACTTATCTAAATAACAGAAAAGCACATACATCAAAAGATTTGGGGTACCTCAACATGTGTTTTGCACACAATTTATCTTTACTGTCTTATTAACTAATTAATTAATTGGGTATTATGGTTTTGATGGTGATGATTATTATCATAATTAATAATAATAACAACAATAATAATAATGTCCATTAATAAACAACAATAATAATATAAATGAAATTATTTTAATAATTTCAGATAACACCAATTGGCCATAGATAAATGGTATGACATATAAATTTGTTTGAAGGTTTAAACTGCCACACTTAAGGAAGTCCAAGGTTTATAAAACTCCAAGAGCACAATTAAGTTAGATTCCAAAAATGATTACTTGCTCTGGTACTTTGAATAAGAGCAGATTTTAGCTTTTCTAAAGATTTTCAATCAGACTCAGACAAGAACTCACTGTTGGCCAGTTTAAAATAGTTCAGTTTACTTTTTCAGCCAATATTCCGTGCTTTTGGACACGTGCTATGCATAAGTATTTGGCTGGAAGATCCATGATCTTCGAACCAAAACTAAATTTTCCGACACTGGGTAGCACATTTCACTCTAAAATGCAGTATCATTCATCTACAATATCAGAGGCAGCAAAGCAGCCCCACAAAACTACAGATCCTCCACCATATAAGCATTATTTCATCAAGTTTGGCTACTTTAGGTAGGTTTTGGCAAAGATTAGTCATGCCATTTAATGTTTTTCCTTCAGCCCATAAACACTATGCCCCAGGAGGATCTTGACAGTTCTTTGAGCAGCAAATGTCTTAAGAACAGTACAAACCGAAACAAGGATATTCTGTTGGCCATGGGATACTGGACATGGGCAGAGAACCTTGACAAACGGAGCCACACAACTGACTTTTGAATTACTTGCTTATAAAAATAAAAAAATACTTGATATAGTACTGTCCCAGTTATGAGAGGTACCATACTTCCTGCCTTTTGTGACTTAGTGAAGGTGGACATGAAGTAGGGTAGGATGCTCCGTATAAAACTTACCTGTAAAGTGGGTGCTGGGTGACAACCGTCATCAAATGAGGAGGAGCCAACAGATGATTCGGTGGCTCTGGAGCTCTCAACTCTCTCCGTGCCTTCACTAAGCTGTTCCTGGCTTGAGAGTGGGGCCTCTTTTGGCTCATCTTCCCCCTCGGTTTCCTGAAGAGTATCTCTGAGGCCAGTGACCTCCGGCTCAGTAGCTAAACCATTTGTGTGGTCACCAACTACTTCTGTGTCTGTTTCTTGTTGCCCCTCTTGTCCTTGCTGATCTGACTCTGGGCCAGTCAAAACATCAGATAACTCCTTCGGTTCCCCCTTATCCATCGGCAATCCACCCTCTTCCTGGAGGACTTCATGTGAGTCTTCCTCTTCATCTGAGTCAATATGTAGCATAGCACTCAATCGTGTATCTGTGGGAAAGCTAGAACGCAGCTTAGGTGAAGCTGCTCCAAGAGGACGTTCCCCTGGTCCCTTAGGGACCTCAATGGCTTCGAGGTATTCATTGGGAGCTACCTGGTGCGATGTATGCAGAGGGAATCCCCCTTCTGCTCCTCTGTCAGTCCCAACCTCCTTGTTTTCTTGGTCTAGTCCAGCAACATCACCATTTCTCAACGAGAAGCCTTGCAAAGAACCCTCAGATCCTGTAGGGGAAGGGCCACTAATTGGTCCAGTATGAGTGTGAGGAAGTTCATCATCATCAGAGGGACTGTCAGGATCTCCATTCACTGCTGAGGTTCCCAGAAGGCAGTCAATAGTATCAGGTGTGGCCTCTAGGTAGATAAGATAATAAAATTCAGTCACAAGCTATAACAAACTAAATATTGTGAGCAGACACTAATAATATGCAACCCTTCACCTTCATGTCCAGTAGAGGTGATCTCCACTCGAAACTGCAGCTGCCCACTCACATGCTCAGTAGGCAAACGGCGACACAGAGTGAAAGTAAGTGGTTGATCCCTGTGACACAAACAAACAGACTCAAGCAAATAAGCGTTATAGTACAAAAAAATACAACTGGATTTAAAGGTTTAAATGATTTGCCATACTATATTCTTCAGTGAATAGCATCAGAATCAATCAGTACATTTATGGGCTACAAAACTGGACACATGATTATTTGAGAAAGGTTGCATTGGTAAATAAAAATTATGGTTTCTTTGTCAATTTTCATCTTTGGCCAGGTTTTATAATTTTCACAAAATTTTATATATTTTTTTATTATTGAAATTAGCTGGACTCAATGTTCCACATTTTATATGATGGAAAACATGAAAATTAAGTAGTTTAAGAGGTTCTCAGTGAATGACAATACAGTTGGATCTATACATTTAAGGAGGGAAAACAACCATAGAGATTGGAAGGTTTTTAATCACCAGTTTTGCATACTTCTCTTTGGTTTGCGAGGGTCACGTTCCAGCCACCTGATATTATTTGTACCGAGATTATTAGCTAGGTACCTGCCATACTTGATGGCAGTGCACAGATACTGGAGCAGGTGACCTTGGGGTCAACCCTGAAAACTATCTTTCAGGTGTGGGAGATACTAGGTTACTTCTTGGGTGGTGGACAAGGTTAATAGAGAAAAAAGGCTATAGTGATGCAAATACACTGCAATTTTCATTCTAACAGTTGAGCCTTAATTCCTACCTGGTTATATGCCTCTCTAGGAGTCTCTGTATTGGAATTGTCAGCTGGCCTAAGAAGCGCTTGATAATGGGGCGGCTTTTGGCAAACTTATCCTTTACTTCAATCTCCAAAACGTCTGTAACAAGAGCCACAAAGGTGTACTTCTACCAAAAGAAAGAGAGACTAGATTAGTTCATCATGTGCATATCTGTTGTTCTGCATGCCTGTATTTAGTCTCCAAGCATACCTCTCCAATCCAGATGGGGTTAGTTGTATTGGCAATGATGGAAGCTCTTCTTTCCTGCCCATGATGTGCAAAGGTGGGGAAGCTGCTCTTTTTTCCAGGTTTTATGGACATCTTCAGGTAAGGGTCAGGGTTGAAGAACATGCCCTTTTTCAGACCAAGAGCTCGAAGGTCTACATAAAGACAGGATCAAAATAACTTCAGGTTGGATTACACATGCATATGAAGAATGGTGTAAATATGAATTAAGATTTATTACCCTTTACCTGACAAAGTAAAGCTGACAAGCTTACGGCAATGTTCTGTTAATACATGTCCTTCTACTTGACCTTCAATACCTCCCTGTGGCAAAAAAAACATTAAATACATGTCTCATGCATTTTTACCTTGACCTTTATGGGTGAAACTACCATTACTCTTTTATACAAAAAAAAAAAATGTTAAAGAAAATATTCTCATAACACCGGGGTACGGTGACACAATTGGAGTGTATAGTTCAGTAGAAGAAAATAGTTCCTACATTAAACTCTAAGTCTGTGGATTATCTTGAGTGACCGGGTCATGATTTCTGGTAAGTGACTTTTTTGGCGTCTTAATTACCACAGAAAGAATGTGATTCAGTCTCATTATATTCGAAAAAATACTGACATTTCTACAGCTGATATCTCCAAAACTAGGCAACTTTCAGTAAAACATGGGTGTCAAACTCCAGTCCTGGAGGGCTGGTGCCCTGTGTAGCTTAGATCTTTCCCTGCTCCACCACAAACGACTGAGCTGAACAGCTGTGTGGTAATTAGCACAAGGAGTTGAATCAGATGTATTAAATGAGGGTAACCCCAAAACTGTGTAGGGCTCCGGCCCTCCAGGACTAGACCTAGACTGATAGATAACACTATTGGCCCTCTAAAACATCAGTTTTGGGATGAACTGTTTCTTTAACTAGTTTTTCCCCCATGGAACATACTGAAATATATGTAGTATTGTACTGCTTCATTTTCATTCTATATCTGCTTCTCTCTTATTTTAAGATTATAAATACAGCATTCTATTTCCAAAATATCATTTGCTAGATGCTGTTGGAACAAAAACAATGTTTTCCCTGGACAGCCCCACATTCCCTCACCCTAATCTAATCCCAACTCTTCTCACAATCCCCAGCCTGTACAATTTCTATCTTCCCTACATATTCTACCCAAAAAATCTTTATTACAGCCCAACTTTGTGTGACACTTAACAAAAACAGTTTCAGATCTGTGTCCTTTTACTTGCCAACACTTAGCGACAGTGCTTCAATTTTAGTGCAACTTGTCTAGAAATTAAATCAGGTGTATATTATCATCCACAAAGCAGTTTTGTGATGTGATAAATTAGATCTACCAAATACTTTTTGAGTTAACCTGTTTACAACATCAAGTGCCTTCTGTAGTCACCCTTCCCTTTACTGCCACTAAGCTGCATTGCTTCAAATTTGATGCCACATATTTGGTCATTTTTATATATACACCCATACAATTTGTTTTGAAAAAGGTCCATTCGATACTTTCTGAATTATCGTGCTAACAAGTAAGTCTGTGGTGGCAGATATGCATTCCTTACTGGCTGCTGTTTGATTATGTATTCCCCACGGTATCTTGCTTACTTCATTAAATTAACACACAGAACACACACAAAGTACAATTTGCAACGTACCACAACAACAGGGTTCTTGATGGTAATGCAGGGTGTAGTGGCTCTTAAGGCCCCACTCACTCCATGATAGTACTTAAAGCAAATCTTGGTCTCAGCTGTATATGGTAGAGGAGACATACAGGCACAGAGAGTCAAGGGATGGGAAAAAATGCAGAATCATCTCATCTCACTTATGTCTTTTCAGAATTTTAATCAAACATGACTAATCTCCTCTAAGGGCACCTAAATCCCACTGCCCCATTAGGATTTTCAGATGCCGTTTCCCACCGATGGCATCATTTTACTCACGCTCCATGAAGTAAGGCCCAGGCTCCAACCTCCATACAATTTGCCCACGCTGAGTGCCATTAATGCCTCGATTCTTGGAATCCCACATGTTAGCAGGACAAGTCTCATCTGGAGGGTTTATGAACAGTAACCATCAGTTAGACAAAGTCTTTCAAAGTCTGTCCTGTGCATTTAAATGATGATACAGAAAAAGCTACAGATGTATGATGTTAAGTCTGTGCGATACCTTCTTTGCAACAGCATTATGACAGAAATGCCTCCAACATCTTATAATAACAAAAATCCTGAATTACACTCCTTCTCATCAGCCCCTGTAGTCGCCACTTCTATAATTTTAAATTAAGTGGACACAATAACTTCTCACAAATTGTCACACCCAAAGGTCATTATCACACAAAAACACACGTTTGGGCAATAATCCCCAGTGAAATATCGACATGAGGTATCGACATGGACAGCAAAAATTTGGTCACAAAATTTGTAATTAACATAGAATTTTATTGCACACTTATTTCCTTTGCATTCCTTTAAATTTTACTGTGAATGCCTAGACATGATAAAAGAAGCATGCAAATGTCATTGGTATCATGTGTACTGGTCTCAGGACGACACTACTGATGCCCGTCATCACATTGTATAACTATAGTCTTACATTTACACAGCAGATGGTAGCAAACCGCAGACATTCATGTTGTCAAGGAGTCAACTAGACATAAATGCAGCTGATTTTCCAATGAATGCCAAGGTACACGAGCGAACAGTATTGGAGCAGGAGCGGCACTTCTAACATAGCGAGAACCTAATATGACCATTTAATATAATATTGACATTAAGAACATTCAGGGAACATAAAGTGTTATCAGACTAGTAGGGCTGCTTTGTTTAATAATTCAGTGTCAGCTTTATTTAATAAACATTTGCAATGCAACCGTTACACTGAAAAGTTGCACTTCACACCTCACATACCCTTGAGACTGAACCCTAAAATCAGGAATCTTACTTACACAGTAGTGCAACTTCCAATTGTGCTCACCTACAGAAAAAACAAGCTGTTACGTGAAAGGAAAAAAAAAGCCGTGAGTATCGGGGAGCTCACCTATGTGGTAGAGGCCAATCCAGTCGGTAGCATCCACTTCCTCCTTGATGTCCCAGGATATAATAAGATTCTGTGACCGGCCCAAAGTGAACTCATACACAGAGGCAGTGAGGGAGGAACGGCTGTCAGAGGTGACCAGGTCAGTGTCACTGTTGGCCCGCTGTAAGCCCAGGGTCTCCGATGGCCCTGGGCTCTGACCGGCCAGGCTCTGCAAGTTCTCTGGACTCAGTGTGTAGCGCATCTGAGGGCTGCGTCGCCGCACCACCAGCAGATGCTCCCGGGCTGTGGCTGCCATAGTGATTGGAGGGGGGGGCTGGGGACGGGGACGGGAGGGGAGTACAGCCGTGGCGAGAGATGGACGAATGGTGGATATAGGTGTGAAACCGAATCAAGTGGAAAACAGGGTAGCTCTGTAGCAACCACCGTGCCTTTATAGATAAGACTGCAGTTGCTCTACAGCAGTCCTTCAAATTTCTCAATCAATTTAGTCTCTATTCGTTTGTTTATTTGCATCTTCATAAGTTAAATATGTGTCAAACTAAACAATTCAGATCTTTTCTTTCCTTCACTGGGAGAACTTAAGAAAGCAGGACCTATTCTGGTCCACAGAGCAGGGATCATGTGGTTCCCTTCTGTTATTTTTTAAATGAAGGCTCAGGTGGTCCCTTTTACGTTTGGAAGTATTATCGAGGAAGTTAGGCTAACTGGAACTTCCAGGTCATACTCCCATCTAAGAAGGGAGGGCAAAGCTTAACATTCAAGAGGGAAAACAGAAGAGGAAGACAGGAGGGTGAGGAGAAGGATGGGGCCAACAAGAGCAGAGAGTGAAAAGCAAGTAGAGGCTAGGAAAATAACTAAAATGAGAAGGTGATGAGAGAAAGGGATGAAAGAAAAACAAAAAGGAAATAAAGATTTTTCTGTTTTGGGGTAAAAATGCAAGCACACACATTTCAGCTGAAAGGACTTGCATTAGACAAGTTGCTAAACACTGTTCCAGATTTCCCTAGGCTCCTGTGTGCTGAAAAACGGAGGAAAGGGGGTCAGATCCTAGGGAACTTTATTATGTCCCCTTTCCAAGCCTTCTCTACCTATCCAAAGTCTGACCCATTTGCTGTACGTAACTAGAATCTTTACTTTACAGCTTGAAGACAACAACACAGTATGTTAACACACAAATACCGGTCCAATACATAAACAAGTAAATCTGTACAGCTCTTGCTTTGTAGGATTCTGTGTAACATTTTTAAGGGCCTTGCAGTACATTAGCACAGTCTGCTGCTGTTGATATGGTATGTGTATCAGCGCTGTTCATGCAGCATGTAAATCAGTGTAAATTAGAGCAGCAGTTGTATTTGACCGTATTTTTTGCCATATGAAGAGGTTCTTTCAGTTATATTAAAATCTAACTTAAATATGATATAACCTGACATGTACTTTCAAGATTAAACAAAAATATATATCCAAAATAATTAGGAACTTAATAGATTTAGCCTTATAAGCAGAGTAGGCCTACATTCAATATCCTATCTAGGTCAATTACATGCATTTACCTTCAAAACAAAAAACACAGAACCGAACTACAAGAAAAGCTGAAGCCTATACCAGGAAATGAGAGGAACAAGGCTGGATACAGCCTGAACACAATGCCAGTCTAATGCAGGACACACACTAAAACAAAGATACATTGATTTACTAAGCAGCATGTCATTGGACTGTGGGAGGAAATCCACTGAAACATAAGGTGTCACACCATGCATGAATAGTAGGTGGTGCCAAGGAAACAGAGGCCCTGGGAAATCCTCCTGGGAATCCCGAGGAAGTGATGTCACTGCATACAGAGCAAAGATGATTGAATTGTCTCATGGGGACAGATATTTAAACCCATAATCCATGTCATTTGACTATTGTCAGTTTAGAAACTCTTCTTTATGAGTATAAAGATCCCAGATTTTTTTTGTAATAAACCCAGAATGGTTTGTTAAAAAGTCTCCAGACCAGCTATTCTTCAGTTTCACCTGCTAATAAATTAAATTTCTGCTCAAAGCCCCTGCCTTTATCCACAATTGTTTTCACAGTATTTCAGAGTACTGACATAAAGAGAACATGCACACTCCACACACACAGCCTAAGTACGCCAGGATTAGTGCCCAAATCCCATATCACCAGGTCTGGCTCCAGCTCTCGGTAAACTTCATTGAGGCTGGGTCGGCCAGCCTTATGATTGTGCTTTTATCCATCTGCAACAGACTTATTCATGTCATGCCTCTGTGTGGTATCCAATGTCATTTTTCTTACCATGTTAGTCTGGGGAGGTAGCATTTGGGGGTTTTCCACTTCCTCAATAAGGTCATAAAAACCTGAATCAGTGAGCGTTGTCTCTAGATATGCCGAGGTGCTGGGAGAAGAAAGGGTGAGGCCAACACTCATCATTGTAAATAATGATTCTCATCCTCTCAGTGATGTGCTTCCTTGGAACACCATTAGCCAGCAACTGAGACCACCAGTGCCCCAAAGGCATTTCTGGGGCTTCTTCCTGCCAATTGCCATGGGAATCCATAATGCCTCCTGCCCCCTGAATTGGTTCTGTACCAATTTCAGGTTAATAATGGTTATTACATTCAGTTTTGCATAATTACTTATACTCATTGAATTGCAGCATATTTATTTTACAAATTTTATATTAAGTTTTGTAATTGTTAAACCTGTTGTTTGTAACCAGACCTGCTCTAGAAATGCCCCACTTAGGGATATATGATTTAAAGTACCTATCTTTCAAGTTATATAGCTTGTCTATTACAGTATCTACATACCTATTCATCCATCTTCAATAATCACTTTTTCAATATGGGCCCTTGGATCCTATTCTAAGAAAACAAGGAAGATCTTGGATGAGATATCAGTCCATTGCATGGTACAGACTCACACATAAGTCACTTAGAGATGCAGGGTCACCTAACTGCATGTTTTTGGACTGCAGGAGGAAGCCCACTCAAATATGGGAAAAATATGCACACGCACAGAGCTAGGACCTGGAATAACCCAAGCTTGGAGGCATGAAGCTGCAACCCACAATGTAGTAACACTGATACTGTATATAAAATGATATATTTCACCATATTATTAAAAAAAATTATTGTCAATGTAGCAAATGAATAATTTCATAGTAGTCTCCCTACACTAGGAGCTATAATGGTGAGAACCAGGAATAATATTGCTTTAGGTAAAAGAGTAGGAAAAAAAGGAAATGGTAGGAGTGACACAAACCATTGTCCTGACTCCATTTTGGCAAACAGTAACTGTTGAAACATAAATGAGATATGAATCAATTCACTAAATGAACCACAGAACTTGGGCCCAGACAAGAAGCCCAGGCATATAACTCCATATTTCCCCCATATCATTCCCACTGCTATAATGTGCAGGACAGAGTTAGGTAGTGAGCTTATACAGATTAATAAGCCAAAATCAAATCTAAAATAACCATCAAAAATCCATTCTGGAGTACAATTTACAAAACAGTAAAATGTATTTAGTCTGTTATAACTAAAATTCTCTGTTTAGGATGAATGCTGACCACAAGAATCTTTTTTATACTAGGGGATGTTAAATTCTCCCTGATTGTTGTGCAGACTATATCTTCAAAATATTCATGGACATGTGGAGGTTAGAGCAGAAAGGAGGTCAGCAAAATAAGTAGGGACCTTAATGAGACACTTGAAAAATTTTGTTTCTCTTGGCTGAACCCTGGCAGCACTATTTTGATTTGATTTATTATTATTTTTTTTTTAATACAAGGGAGTAATGGGAAAGCCACAGAAAAGTGCAATAAAACAAATGTATAAGCATGCTTTTCAGCATTTGGAAATTGTTTGTAGCAGAGCTGCCATAATTACTCAATTAAGCTCGATTACTTGACTATTAAAAAACATTAATTAAAAATGTCCTTCTTAATTACTCTGCAATATGGCGGAAGGAAGACAAAGCATACAGGATGAGGGTGCATATAAAGATCGAAAGCATCATGTGTGGAAGCACTTCACATTAAAAGTGAATGAGAATGCAGTCGTCTGTCTGTTATGCAAAGCACATCTTAAATATCGCCACAGCACGACTACAATGCAAATACATCTTAAAAGAGGACATTCAAGTCTCACAGACTCACCAGCTTAGCTTCAACATAGCTGGTACCAATATGGAGATGCTATTAAAGAGCCCGATTAGTGGCTGCAACTAAGTTCTACAGTAGGATTGGGGACCCCGGCTCTAAACAATAAAAACAGGACCTTCATATCTTAAGAGCACCACTCACATTCCAGGGAAAAAGTGTTATATAATTTACATTTAAAACTAATATGCTCACACACATGCCTATTACTGCGATATGTATTTAAAACAGGTGACACAGCAACACTACTATTAATTTTCTTGTCAATACCGTACCAGGTAAATTTGAAAGGGGTGGGGGTTGTTTTTTCTAGTGCGCTGCTGAATTAAATTACAAAATATGATTGATTAATTTAATTAATAAAAAAGGCAAAACTAACTGTTACTGTGGTACTCACCAGTGATACATTTGCAAAAATTTTGAATTCACACTGGTAACTACTGCACATTAGACTCCAGAAATCATTTCCTAGGAAGAGACACTTGATCTATGAGACCTGAGAGCTGAGAACATTTAGCAAACCATGGGCATTGTAATACATTATGGAAATAGTACGGACATTTAATGCAACTGCCTTATGCCTCAAACATTTAATTATACCTTGCCCACCTTCCAGATTAGAAATTAATTTTAGAAGTTATAGAAGCAAAAATAGAGCTTGCAATGCCACACAGCTTTAGAACACTTTAACAAGCCATAATCCTATATTACACATTTGATCATTTTTAGTAGCGCGCCAAGGTGATTAATTTGTATCCATTGAATATAAAGCTAATAGCTTCTTCATACTATAATTTAATATACTGCCCCTAGTGTGATTGGGTACAAATAGTATGGTAGCTGGCTTGGCATAAGAGTGACATAACAGACCTTTTCAAAATTTAAGAAAAAATGTAGAGGACCACCTAAAAGTGAAATGGGAATATTAATGTAGAGGACTGGAGGTGGTATGGTGGTTTCACACCTCAAGATTTGGACATTTAAATCCCACATCTGATCTGTGTGTGTGGAGTTCCATATGAGCTTACACTGAGTACAAGCCTATAATTTTGTGTGTCCTGCAATAGACTGGCATCCCATCCATGGTGTACCCCAACTTATGACCAAGGCTTCCTAGGACAGGCTTTAGGCCCCTTCCATAATCCTTACCAGTGTGACTGGAAGATAGATATATAGACATATGTGGAAATTCGCTCCAATGTAATACCAAATTTCAGCAATACAGAATGTGTCCATTATTTCTTCTTTAAAACCAATAATACAGTAGTACTACTTACAGGTCACCTGCGCCTGAAACTGCAAAGATCTACACACCATCATGCCATGTCAAATTGCTGCAGACCTGACTCAGTGTAAAGATCAAATTTTGTAATACCACGAGAATAGCATTGTTACAGGAGGATAGATTTGTCAATAATCTGGGATATGTTTGTCAAATCCAAGAAGATGACTCTATCATGTGATATCCATCTATCCATCTTCCAACTGCTTATTATGTTCCAAGTTCATGAGAGGGGCCAGGAGCACATCCCAGGCAGCAGGAAGGGCTACATACTGGGGTGGCAGTACATTGCAAAGCACACTCAGACACACAATGAAAAGACACTACAGGCATTTTGGAGACACCAGCCACTTAACTGCATGCCCTCGGGATTGCTGTAGAGTAACAGAGTACCTAGAGGAAACCTGCATGACATCATTTTGGGGGGCGGGGGGAGTCCATACAAAAAGTCAAGCAGCCACTACCCACTGAGTCACCATGGCATCCCTAGTACAAATCGCCTATCAATGAGATGGTGGCCATACGTTCCGCAAAACCCTGGCATGTCGTAATTGAAACTGGGAATGTTTAGCAATATGGATTGTAAACCACATGTTTATGTACTACAGAAAAGGCAAGTTGTATTCCTTTTAGAGGCTATGAAACTGTTTGGTGCCATTCTTTTCAAATTGGTCTTGACATCACACTACGTATGCTGATTTTTGTTCCAGCTGAGCCCTTATTTAATCAACCTGGATTTAATTGCCGATTGAATATAATACATGCTTAAATTCATGGCAAATCAAGCATGTTTGAATATTTTCTATTATTTTAGACAGTTTAAAATATATTTGTGTTAAGTAATGACTGCAAATACATATTCAACCAAGGAAAATGCCTAAAACATTTCTAAAAACAGTACATCAAACTGTCACAGTCATACTGACATGTAATATTGTCACACTAGGGTACATGAAACCACTGCTTTATTATTCACAATAATTTTAATACAATTCTAATACTTGACAACATTAATGATCTTATTTTTTAATTCTGAAGAAAAACATACAGAACGACACAAACCAGGCTTTCACAGACTGCTTACCAGCCTAGATCAGTCTCCACTCAACATTAGGACGACTTAATAACCCCATATGACATGCATAAACTGAAACTGGTCTTCATGACACGTTTTTTCTTTTAATTTAAACTACGGTCAATCGTTGATAGATTACCCGTTTATCGTTGATATTTAAAATCCTAATCCATAAAAATATGAGTGCCATTAATAACATTTGGGTACAGTGTTGCCAATAAGGAACGCCACACTACAGAGTGACAGTGGGGATTTCCTCTGTATTTTCGCCTTACTGCTATTTTTTCCGTGGACTTAAGGTGACATAACCAACTACGATGTGATATTCAGCAGCTGGAAAAAAATAATAAAAATAATCCACAGTACAGCAGCTACGCAGTCGCCTGATCAAGTACCACAATCGATACCATCAGAATAAGCAGAAGCAGCGTATTTTAACTTCATCAAAACAAATACACATCACTACCGCTCTATTAAAAAACACAATTATAGTGACACACACAATACGTAGCTAAATAGCACACTTCGCCACTTACCCGCATCGGGACATTAATGTCTGAAGAAATGAATTACGGGTTGTCCCGTTTATTTTGGGAAAGCCGAAGGATTTGTCATTTTAAAAAGAAGGGGGGAAAAACCGAGTGAATTCCCACGTATTTCCTTTAACGGGCTCCGAGCGACGGCAGTGCGTTGCCGAGGCCCAGCTTTGTCGTAGGTCTATCGACTATCACCCATAACACGGAGTTTATATACGCTGTAGCTGGTATTTTCTAACGAGTCATGTCTGACAGAGGCCTACCTGAAACTGCTCAAAGTCTCTTTTTTATTTGAAAGACTACATATCAGCCTCACGCAGCGCTCCTGCATCATTAGTAGCTCCCTCTGGTTGCCAACTTACCTCCGGTAGCCAGCCCCGAGCTCTGCTTTACACCATCCATGCCAGAGCGAACGCCGCGGAAGAATTCCCCAGAATCTTATAACCGTTTATTCCTTTGTGTATCCTATAAAATATCTGAAATATTCAATCGAAGGCCAATAACAATATAAGCAGCGGTGACTGAAAAGAAAGTCATCCTGCAGAGAGATTCCGAGGGAGGGAGAAAACGTAGGAAAGGGCTAGAGGACGACGGGGCGGGGTGTATGATTTCTAATAGACGACTCCTTTACATAATAGATAACTACACACTATCTTATACGATACGTATTATTTGTTATACAAGCGACTAAACGTGTAAAGCGTAGACATATATGATTAAATATTAGGCATATTCTCTGGATTCCTGTTTCCTCAAGAAACTCCCAGACTGCATTGCAGTTTACACACAATAAATGTGCTTATGGTGATTAGATGTTTTATTATTATTTTCTGAATTTTGAATAGAATGATAGTGAATCTTGCAGGATGATGACATAATTGGGCAGCAAATTATGTGATGCAACGTGAGGCAAACTTGATATGAGGAGCTGTGTACCCATGAGCTAAGTATTCATTAAACCTGATTTGTTTCAGTAAGCCGACCAGTCATTTAAATGAGTATAAATCATAATGCTGAGCACATCAAATAATAATGACGATGATAATAAACATTGCATCTCCTTTGTAGTTCAGTTACTGTTTGGCTAAGCATTAGAAAGGTTTGCATGCATGGTTCCGGATGTGGTGAAATCCATTATCCGAGTCCACTCTCTAGACACCTTTGCAGTCCCAGCTGTCTTCATCCTTTTCATTACATATTAGCTAGGAACCAGATTGCTATAAACAGAACTGAAAACAATATTTTATTGTTAATGTAACATATTGTAGCCTAGGATCAGTGAAATTACAACTACATACTATAAAAATGCAAAGAATACCATCATTGTTGATGCACACAGCAGCAACAATGAAATGTGTCCTCTGCATTTAACCCATGTGACATCGTGACACAGCAGGGGGCAGCTATGTGAGCGCCCGGGGAGCAGTGCTTGGGGGTGGTACCTTTTTCAGGGTAGCTCAGCTGTACTTGCAGGTTGGGGATCTTTCGACTACACGGTTGCATCACTAACCACTGTACCACCTGCCTGCCCATCAGTGAGATGGTGATGGCCTGGTGGGGAAGGATACTGTGCCTGCGATCAGAAGGTTACTAGTTCAAGTCCCCTAGCTATGGCCTTAACCTCAATTGCTCGGGGGACTAGCTGATCCTGCTGTCACATCCTCATTTGTGCAACACTTTGGACAAAGACCTTCATGAATAAATGTATAAGAACATCCTGAGACAGCCCAAAATAAGGTATAGGACTTATAACATGGCTTTTTAAGAACATCAGGAGGAAATTTTACTCTAGTAAAATAGAATAGGTGGATTTCAATCTCCCACATAAGCAGTAGGACTATATGAGAAGTCTCTACTACTTTTTGGTGGTTTTTTATATTCTTATGGTTAGTTTTACAGTAACAGACTTGCAGGATCTACAGTAGCTACAATTTGAAGAGAACCAACTTGATTTGCATGAAATACCATCAGTTCTCAGTTGTTGTCTCCTAAGTGTCAACTTATACTGCATAATGAGTTGCACCCTTGACGCACACATTGGGCATTATGACTACCTGCATTAGAAGCAAAACAGATAGCCGTGGACCCTATGCTGATGCCCTTGCTGTAGCCTGACGTGTATCTTTCCTTAATATATATATATATATCACTCAGCACTTCACAAGTTCTGATACCCACTTCTACGCAGTGATGTGACTGGTGTATGGAGTTCGTTAGAACTGTGTGCAAACTCATTAGAAACAGCCTGATCTTGGAATCTGGCCAGGTCTAGCCTCATTCTCCTAGTAGTTGGTACTGTAGCCTACTGGAGCTAAGCTGAATCTTTACAGTAGTAACAACAAGTTGGTGATCAAAATTCACAAACTGGGTACTTCTGTAATCCCTGCAATTCTGTAGGAGCCTCCAGCATCTGCCCATATGGATGTGATCAATCTCGCCATACCACCAGTACCGCGGTACCAAGTCCAACAATGTGGATCAAGGCAATTGGTAAAAGGATCCAGCGAACCAGAGCCCCTCACCTTTTGCAATGTCAAGGAACTTCGACCCACTTTCACCACGGTCGCCAGATCCGTGGGGATCAATGCATAGCTAGCCCTGTCAGTGCCAGTGATTGTGACCAGTGGAGAGGCACGTCATCCACCGAGCAAAGTTGCGAATAAAATGTCTCCCTCACCAAGATATCACTCATCGCGGTTATATCATACCCTGAGACAACAGAGAAGGCATCCAGATAGTGCCTTAATATGAGACTCATAATACACTTGGTGAATGGACTGACATCGAAAACCATAGCCATCCTCCATGGCAGCAGCTACTCCCTAAGTATGGCAGCCATCAGAGCAACCAAACCAATAACATGTGTACCCACCTACAGAAATCTGGCCACTACCCGGTCTGCGTAACTCAGACAGTGCCAGCTCTAAAATGTAGAGTTTACGAAGCTCCTCTGACAGCAGAGGAAGCTGGTCATCATGGCAGAGAGACCAGACATTGCTCGCGCTTACACAGATGCAGCATCTCAGATTAGGTCCCAAGAGCTGCCAAGCGACGCCTCAGCACCTCACCAGTTCCAAAACCCAACAGGCCTGACCCCACTGGCTCTGCAGCGGTTTTGACTCTTCCGGGGATGAGGCTCCTGAGGGTTTTCCCCCATCCCCTTTATGATGCGTGCAGCTTTCCTGTGGGCGGCTGAAGCAGAGCTACTCCCGAGGAAAGCAGAAAGGTGTCTTGTCTGCTTGGACAGAGCTGTGTGATGGTATTTCTGTTGTGGCTGGAGTACCGATTCTGCCACCAATCCCGAAAAATTTCCCTGCAAGTTTGGAAGACAGCTTGCAGGGCCAGATGCAGTTTAATGTCATACCCAGGACAATATAGTGGGGTGCGAAAATACAGCAAATGGTCCATAAAGCATGGTTTTGCCCATCATTAGTCAGGAGTACCGAGCCACAGCCACCAAATAGCTGGGCATGTACACAGCACAAATACAGCACAGGGGCACTAAAGGCAACATGGCTACAGACAGTCAATGAAAAGCAAATAAATGTGAATTAAAAAACATTGCTATGTTTTCATATGATAATTCGTCAAATATGTTTTTAGACTTTCAGAGTCTAAAAACTGGTACAACCGATTCACTGAAAAGAATGGTTCATTCATAAATCGGACATCACTGTCATTCACTTGAAGAGCTGTTTTTTTGTGCAAGTAGTGTTTCTTGCTAAGACCATATGGCCTTGTAGTTCGCATAGTGATTTTCTCCCATCGCCCAAATACAATTCAAATGTATTGGCTTTGGGTGCTAATATATCAATCGCTTTAGAAAAGATTTGTGGTGCGATATCACACGTTGTAGCAGGACTGACCGTATTAATATGCATTTGGTCCCTTCATATTTGGTTACCACTATATGAATGTTTAGACTGCGGGAGGACGCTGGCGCTGTCTGTTCGCCGCTTCTCCAGTCAAGCCAAAGTAAGGACGAGTTTTTAATCGAATTA
>JAODKN010000001.1:31307685-31320656 GCA_026774425.1 Petrocephalus zakoni
TAGCCATAACGGGTTAGGAAAACACACTTTGTACCCAGGAACAAAATAAAAATAAAAATTTGTTACATAGTGTTATTCCTTGGTGTATGCAGAAAGAAAGCCAGAAAGCAGATGAATATCTGCGGGAGATCAAAGAGCAAGACCGGCTAGGTGACGCGGTGAAGCAGTGTGTGGAAGCTGCTGGATATGAACATGAGCCGGAGACACAGAAGATGCTGCTCAGGGTGAGATTTCATGAAATCTAGAAATGACATTTATGTATATAGCAGATGCTTTTGTCCAGTGTCACTTCGAAAATGAGGAAAGTCTCCATTTCGGCTATGACAAAACAATGGTAGCCTTTAGCTTCAGGTTTGAGATAAAGATAGGATTCAGCTTTATTCATCATCTTTTACGTTAATCATAATGTGTGCGAAAGATGGAACACCATAATGTATACTTTTTCCTGCTCTTCCGGGGCACTAGGCAGCCTCCTTTGGGAAGTGCTTCCTCAGTAACTTCCGTCCAGAGCAGTTTGTCTGCACGTGCAGAGATCTGCGTGTCCTCAATGCTGTTCGAGATTACACTGTAGGGATCCCTCTTACACTGCAACAGTATCCTTTTCATTTCTATGGAAATGCATGTACATGCATGCTGACAGGAATCTTTTTTTGTGCCCTAGGTCTCAATTGGGTTGAATTTTCATTGCTTCATAGCCTATATATACCTTGTTTGAATGCAATAAAGTGAGTAATATGATTTTAACTGGTCTAAATACGATATTAAGACTAAACTGGACATGCATGTGGAAATAAGAGCATTTTTCAGGCAGGCAAAACACCCTTTACCCTTTCAGATTATGTATTTTTATGTGCATTTATTAATAGTTCCACTTTGTCTATTCAAAGTACAAAGGATAGAATAGTGTAGCTGACATTAAGAATTTCTGTCAAGCTGGGTGGAGGGTGGGGGATAGGTGTGCCAGTGGATTGATTGTTTCCTTTCCCTAGTGTCTGGGCCTCATCCCTGCATGGTAGTAGGTCATTTCTCACAAAAATAATATAAACATTTCCATTACCATGTAAGAAATTGATATTTTAACACTAGAATTGATTCTCAAAATGAACACATTCAGATCAAAATAGTCGATATTTCAGTATCGATCCACACATGACTAATCCATATATTCTTTAAGAGTTAATATCAGTAGTATTCCAGAAAGAGGGTTCAGATTTAAGCCTCATCTCTGATGCCATGGTAGGTGGTAAATGGACACAATTATTAATAAATATGTATTATTACAATTAGACATGTATGTATGTGTGTATATATATATATATATATATATAGTATAACTACAATAAATATATATGAAAATCTTTAATCTGAAAGATCACAGGTATGCTAAAAGCTCACTACTGAACATTTACAAGTTCTGTTCTCATCAAAAAAAATACAAACTCCAAAATTTATGTAGAGCTGCGACTTGATCTAACGTGTCTATTGACTGTATGCTTTTGTGGTTCTGTGGGGGGAACTTAATATTATCATTCATGCCGATAAAATTAAATTTTAAATTAAAATTTCAGCAGAAGTTGTAGAAAGATCACTTGATAGAGTTTGCCAGTATGATGAGAATACTCCCAGAGCTGTCCAGAGCAAAACAATATGAATACACAAACATGATAGAATCCTTAAGTCTACTTTCAGGTATAAGCAGATGACGGTACAGGTACTCATTGACAGGTAAGGTCACATCTCTTCTATCAGGCTTACCAATATTTATGTGTTGGTCATCACTTGAATGAAAGCTAGGTCAAGGTAACTGGGAAAAGTGGAATAGAGGACTGTGTCTCCACTCAGGCTGGTGTACCGCAAACTGTATCCTCTCGCCATTGAGATTTGCCGGTACTTGAAGATTCCAGAGTACCAAGGAGTGAGTAGAGTGCTGAAGCACTGGGCCTGCTGTAAGGTGAGTACTGTCCACTTACAAAATGTCTGATACCCAAAGCAAAGCACTTTCAGTAATGTGTTTATTAATCGATGCTCCCAACATCTTGTGCTCAGGTGCAGCAAAAAGAAGAGGCTGATGAGGTCATTGCTCGAATGGTCAGCCTGAAGCTGGGGGAGACTGCTGGTATCTCCTACTCGGATATTGCAGCCAGGGCATACGAGTGTGGGAGGACAGAATTAGCCATCAAGGTACAGCCATCTCTTTCACTTTGCCAAAATATGCCACAGGATAACAAGTATGGTGAAATCACTCTCTTTCTCTCTTAGCTTCTGGAGTTTGAACCTCGGTCTGGTGAACAGGTGCCTTTACTATTGAAGATGAAAAGGAGTCAGTTGGCCCTCAGCAAAGCCATTGAGAGCGGAGACACTGACCTGGGTACAATGCAGTAACCGATGCACAGATGCTTCTATCATATTGATGCGCACAGTTTTACTGTTTAGAACACTGACACATTAATAATAGCTAATGTTAGCTAAACATATAATTTGAACTACTGGTTTAACAATTTGCTGCACCACAGCAAATAGAGACCAAAAAAGATGAGTTCAAAACATATAGAAATAATGGGTATTTCTCAATACCAAGAACACAAAGTTTGTACTTGTTGTCTTGGCAAGTGCAGTCATGCTAACTTGCCTCCCAAGAACAAACCGGAGATACAATGAATCATGGGAATGTTCTCATTTGGCGAGGATGGCGACCAATGCGTCCTTGATATCTGGGCCATTTTCCCATTCCATGTACTTCTGTTCTTTATTTTGGAACTTTGGCAATGGAAGATGACATGGATCAGGTATGCGAGAAGTACGGTCAAGTGCGCATATTGAGAAACACCCATTCATGTCTGCTTGGTTATATTAAACTGATGCTGCCCCCTGCGTAATCAGTCTACACAGTTGTCACATACTTGAAGAATGAGATGAACAGAGGAGATTTCTTCATGACCTTAAGGAATCAGCCAATTGCTCTGAGTCTTTACAGACAGGTGAGTAAGAAAGAGGATGTCATGTAGGTTACAGCATTATCCTTCTGTGTTTAATTGCATAAAGTGTTGGAACTGTTGTACAATTATCACAATTCATATCAGCAGATGTAAAACTGCATGTATGTCACTTTGAACAGGAAAATTTGTTAAGTAAATAATATAAATGTACGTGTCAGTTTTGTAAGCATCAAGAGCAGGATACCCTTAAAGATCTCTTCAATCAAGATGATGACCACCAGGAACTGGGCAACTTCTATGTGAGAGCTAGTTACCAAGAAGGGGTGAGTGAAGTACCTCAACTGCCTGTACTTAAACTTGCTTTTTCAAAATTTAAAACTATTGAAAAGCACAAAAGCATAGGTTTTGGTTTCAGCAAGTAAATGTTACTGTCAGTGAAGCTGAAATATATTGTTATTCATTACGGTAGCAGAAGGATGTTTAAATCTTGTGAAATATGACCTGAATTGTTTTGCAGAGGCTGGATACACGCATGTCATGTCTGCAGAATGCAATGGATGAGTACAACAAGGCCAAGAATGAGTTTAATGCTAAAGTAAGAGACCTTGCAATTATGAGTAAGCCAAGCAAGTTCACGTGAAGTGGACATGGAGGCAGTGGCATGGAATAGGTTTTAGAGCGAACAGTGACGGGAGATATTTCAACCCCAGTCCTGAAAATACTGAATTCTGCCCCACATTTGCATAAAACGTGATTGCAAATGCATGAAATTGCAGTGCCTGGGGTCCTGGGTCTTAAGATCAGTAACAGGATTTTATAGAACTGCCCCACCTGATGTCAGTGTGGGCTTATAAATTGCATTCATAGTAGCTGTCATACATTGTCCAATACTGCCCTCTAGGCCACAGAGGAGGAGATGCGTCTGTTGCGGTTTCAGCGACGCCTGGAGGAGGAGAAGGGGGAGCGAATGGTGGGCTACTCACTACAGGACACCCTGCACTCCCTGCTGATTGTAGGATTGCACAAGCAGGCTGAGCAGTTGTATAAAGACTTCCGTGTTCCTGACAAGAGGTGAGGGAGACGAGAAACTGGAGCAAACTTTAGGGCAGGTTTAGGCAACGCTGACCCTGGAGTGCCGGTATCCAGCAGGTTTTCCATCTTTCTATCTCTGATGAACCACACCTGATCTCAGGCAGATAGTAATTCATTAGGTAGAATAGAAAACCTGCAGCATACCGGCACCCCAGGATCAGGGTTGCCTACTCTTGTTCTAAAGTCTGCATAGGGGGTTGAATAGCACTTTCTTCTTTGATTTCTTATTCTTTTTAATTTGCTAGCAACAGTGATTAAACTTTTTCAACGGTACATACAAATCTAAACCACCACCTTCTGTTCTTTGAACAGGTACTGGTGGCTTAAACTCAGTGCCCTAGCAGAGAAAGAAGACTGGGAAGAACTGGAGAAATTCTCAAAGACCAAGAAATCACCTATTGGATACCTGGTATACATTTAATTCCTTGGTGAAAATGCTTCTGAGACAGTGGGAGTGCCGTTGAATTGACCCAACTCATCTCCTTTTTAAGCCTTTTGTGGAGGTCTGCATAAAACACCACAATAAATATGAGGCCAAGAAGTATGTGGCAAAGGTCACACCTGAACAGAAGGTGAAGGCACACATAGCAGTAGGGTAAGTGCCACCCCGTACAATCATCATTTCCCTGAATCTGCTATAGATTCACACTTAATTCACCTCTGTTCTGCCCAGGGATCTGGAGGGTGCTGCTGAGGTTGCCATTGAAAGGCGCAATGAAGGGGAGATCAGCCTTGTTCTCTCCCATTGTACCGCTACTACTGACAGAACCATTGTTGACCGTCTAAACCGAACACGGGCTACTTCTGGCAAGAAGTAACCGTGTACAACGGGCACAATCGTTCTCTGTTCCTTCATGTGAAATTATCAGTGAGGGATAAAGATGTGTATAATGAAGAGATGTGGAAAAACATTCCAGTTTAATTTAGAAAATGCTATCTCTGTTGCTAAAATAAACATTAATTCAGCAGTTTTAATCTGATGGGTAATAGTGTGGAAGGGTTCCATAGGTTATATTCAACTTCATTTGCTCTCCTACAATATGACGTTACTTTTGAACTTATAAGTGTAAGGAGTGTGTTTGCATCTCCATTCTGAACTGTAATACTAATAATGATTGTGCATGTACATGTAAATAAACTCCAGGCAACTCTAACCCAGATAAACAGTTAGATGGATTTATGAAGTTTTTTTTTTATTTATTTTGGATGTTCTGCAGCCCAACATTATGGAATTGTACAGCATAGTAAAGAATTCTAGATCTCATGTGTTTCATTTTTGCTTGGACCCCTGCAAATTTACGAAATGCAATAATGACTTCATTACACTGACAGTTTAATCAGTTCCATATATCTCCCAGATTTCAGTGAAAATATGCTTTTTTGTTCTTTTTTTTTTTGACACATCCATAGCCTTTATTTACCACAGTGGCATAATATATACAGGTCTTTGTGTTTTGTTCAACTTCTCATAGCAGTGAAACTGCCTTAATTTACATTGCACACATCTCTAATGTGGGGTAACCACTTGTGTTTCATGTGACTAGACCACTGTTTCAATCGTTTAAATTTTAAATCAGGTAAATTGATTGAGTACTAGGCATACTGCCAGCCATCAACTGTTGGCACATTTGAGTTCTAAAGAAGTGTTTCTCCACGTAGTCTTCAGGGACCTCTAGGCAGTACTCATTGTTGTTTCCTCCTAGGTCCCAACACACCAGTACCAAGTATTTGCTATTCTTCGTTGCTTAACTGTTTGGTTCAAGTGTACTGGAGCAGAATGGGAGCAAAAATGTGGTCTGGCTGGGGGTTCCCAACGACTGGGTTGAGAAACTGTTATAAGCCAAAAGCATGCATTTAGCTTGTGAGTCTTCCCAACATACAGTGCAGACTGTCTCACCAGATAAAATTTACTGTACTGGGAAGATATAGAGATATAAATTAATTAGGAAGTACCTAGGTAAATTTATCTTTTAACAACTGAGGCCATATTCATCATTCTTGAGTTTGGTGACCACTCTTTTGTGTTTTTGACTTGGTGGCTACCATAAATAAAGATGTATTACTAAGTGATTTTAAACAAACTGAAGCTGAAACACACGATTGGTATAAGTTTTATATAACTCACTGCTTCTTTAGGCTTCTGCTAGAATGACCTCTTCAACACTGCAGCATAATCATGACCCTAAAATATGACCTAAAATGGGTCATATGGATCATTTTAATCCCCTTCGATCGACTTACCATAACAATTTATGAGACACCACAAGTTGTCGGTTTCTAAAATATATCTAAGTATATTTTAGTGCCAGCATTAATGGAATCACATACTGTATAACTAATGCAATAGACACATAGGCCCTGCATAAAACAGCTATGATGGAACTGTCACATGTGATAGATACTACACTCGCAGATCACACAACAGAGGCATTCCTGTACGTGTTACAACAAATAAATCCAGACCAAATACTGTTTCTGCTTATACTAGTTTGTCTTGGTCATTAAGTTAACTTATTAGTTAAATACTGCTGCTGCTGTATATCTTCATTAAAGTCACTTACTAGTATTCAGTTTCTATTCAACATACCAGTCTGTGCCCTGAACACGAATGGAATGTGAGCTGCAAAGCCTCCAATCTCAATAAACAGTGGTATTGCAGTGAATAAACAGTTTTCCATATCTGAAGTAATGTGTAAAATGTGTAATATGTAATTTCACAGTGGTAAATAGCTTCTTAATTCACCCCTCCTATAACAAGTATATACAAGTATATAACAATGTATGCACAACATATAATCAAATTTGAATTAAATAGTTTGATTCTGCATTGTAATTTTGAAAAAAGTATACTTTGCACAATGCTGTGCTGTACTGTTACACAACTCCATATCAAATATTAGCCAAATGTCAAGGAACACTACAAACTCATGTGTACATTTACTTTACTTTGCACTTTCATTCAGAATATTTTAATGCATGTCTGATCAGGATTATCATTACTTATAAAGTTCTGCAAAATATTTGTTAAAAAATAACTCCTGGAAAAATATATTACGTACACAAATGTGTATAATAACAGACATCTATGTCTGATGGAATGTGATGATTTTGTGTGTACACAAGAGATAAAAATACATTAGCTTAATAGTATAAATATAGCTAGTGTATACATTACCCTGAAACGAGCTAAACATTTGTTTACATGCTAACTGAACAGCATCAATTAACAATGTAATTTTATGTTACATTCCTCAGAAAAATATCAATGAAACACTTCTGCCGCTCACTTTTGCCATCTCCAGTCCTTACTATTGTCAATGTAACAATAACTGTTAATATTCTGGCCTTCTAGTGTACTCTTGAAGTTCAGTGTTCACTTCTGATTTGCTTCTTATCATTCGGGGGATGATGGAACTTCGGTACCATCCACTAGTAGAGAATGGATGATGCCATCCCTTCTCCTACCACTGCTCACAGCCTTGATGCAGCAATCATGGTCACCAATCATGAAGTGCGTCTCAGTGCCATCATCTACAAACTCTCCCTAAACAACAAAGGAGTACTGGAACATGAAAATACCTTCAGAAGCAAGGAAATCCAGTTATCTTTAGCACACACAGAGCCGTATACTGTAAATTGAACATAGTCTGAAATGCATGACTATAAAAAAACTAATATAATCAAATATTTAAAACAGGGCTGTCAAAATGAGTGTTAATCACTGCGATTAATTTAACATATTTAACACATTAAAATAAATAAACGTAATTAACACAGCTGCGTTTTGTTTCGCTTCCTGTATGGGGGCTGACCTATGACATGGATGCCACGAAATTCATACTAGCTAGGGACAGTAGACCTTGGCAACTGACATCATCACACAGTGCATTTTGGGTTGAACAGCCAAACTGTAGCTACGAACCAAAATAAGCAGGTAGACTCATCTCAGTGATATTGATTGTACTGCAAGCTGTTGGTATGTTTAAAATTTGTCAGAAAGACTGCATACTGTAGTTCTGTGTTGAAAGATGCTATTAAAGAATGGTGTCTGAAAAACACATCCTTTGTGATTATCTACATGCATTTTACATTTAAATATGCATTATAACAAGCTTTAGTCTTAAAAAAAACAAGTTTTTAATCATGATTAAATCATTGCAAAATGTGTAACTAATCAATTTTTAATTGATTGACAGCCCTAATTTAAAAATATACTGACTATGGGAACTTATTGTCAGAACAACTGACCACCAATTACACTGTTTAACAAAATTTGTCTGACCATTTGTCCCAAAATGCAGAATACGGTTCCATCAGGATATTTCCCAAATGGAAAAACGCTACCAAGGCAAGTGGAGCCCAAGTATGTTACCTGACTATTGTTGGACCCTTAAGAGGGATGTCCCTGAGGCAAAATACAGCATAAAAACCTAAACTCCTAACTTTTACAGGGTTAGCTTTTTGCCACAGTGCATTGTAAATGAATGTTATTGTTTAAACTTTAATTTAGTGTCACTCAAAATCCTTACATGATAGAGAAAATCTAAAAGCATATCTGAAATCAACACAACAAATACTACTGGAGTCACCTATTCTGCATTTTGGAACAAAATCTTTGTTTACCAGTGTTATTTTAAATGACAAGCACTTTCTTTTTCAGAATCATGAATGGTTAGCAAATACTTACAGCTGTCTCCATCCTCTGGCCATTGCACCATATGTCCATAGTGTCTTTCTCTGTCAGAAAATGTTGTCCACAACAAATTCAGTAGGAAGACAATTGTCAATGAACTAACAGTTTAAAATGTTAATCATTTTCCATACTGCAATATGGATTTATTATAAAGTTAATCACGAAAATTTTAACAACAGATTGAGCCACAGAAGGCAATCTAGCATGCTCCTTGCATTCAAAAGACAACTGAACTGCAGTATCTTTAATAAATAAACAAATTACTTTGGTCCTATTTGGTCTTTGTTACAATTTGTGAATATTTACAAATACAAATTATTGTTTAAGAGAGTTATAAATTCCTGGAAATATTTTACATCTTACCTAAGACTATCCTGCAGTCGGCGCCGTCAAGATTTAGTACCCATGTGTTGGTGATCTTGGATCTATTCTCCATGTATGACTTGAGACTCTTCCCATTGATCTCCAAAGTATATTCATAAGCAAAACCACTGATAGCATCAATATTTATTGTGGCTTTTGTTTCTGTCCCACCCACATTGAATGTCTCTTTTCCAACAAGTTTGAACATCCAATCCCTTCTCACAACTTCCTGTTTAAAAAAATAAGCAAGTTAAATACAAGCAGCACAAATGCTCACTTATTCAATTAACTCATTCACACCCAATAATAACATGAGGATAAGTTCAGTTGATCTTTTCAATCATGTGCTCCATGCCAACAGGTGAAAACAGGATTTTATAGCATTTTATGGGATGGTGAGTATATCTTTTGACAGTCAGCTGAGGGTGTCTGAAGGAGGATCCCTCAAACATTGCATATTTTAAGGTTTTAGTTTCCAGTATGTTGGTGTTCTCTTCATAAAGGAGCATTGTCGCCATTTTATAGTTAGTTTTATAACAAGGCCTGTTCCTGTGTCTTTGTCCTAACTTGAAGCCGGCCACTGCCACACAAGGTAAATATTACCTGTCACCTGGGCCTGCTACTGTGAATATAACTATTGAAACAAGCTTTCAAGCAAATGTTTTACTGTTAAAAAGTAAAAAATAAACTATATAATTACAAATCATTGATGTTACTTTAAAATTCACATATAAACCAAATTTTGTAATAATAGGAACAATTTTTATTTAATAATAGGAACAATTCTATTTTAATTGCTAAGTGGCCTTTTTTGATTTTGATGAAAAGGCACTATATCTCAAAGGGAACTCATGCTACAAGTAGTTCACATGACAAATTTCATTCAAGTCAAAAATGATGATTCAAAGACATTTTTGGAAATTAGTGGAATTAAAATTCAATGACCCAGAGAGAGTACGAAAGTACAGCACCCAAGATAACTTTTAAAAAGTCTATAAAATATGAGTGCTAATATATGCTAATATATGACTGGTCACTGCTGGTATGCTAATTACAGATTGATCACCGACTCACAAAAGATGACCATTACAAAGTGAGAAACACCAAACTCCCTCTTTCACCACCTGAAATGATATGAAAAAAACAAGGCCTGTTGTGTTCTTTAATTGAAAGGAACCTCTATGAATTCCTTAAGAGGAAGTGGCAGGTGCCATGGTGGCTCAGTGGGAAGCTCACTGGGGGGTTTGATTCCAGCCCCAACACACTGCATGTACAGCATTTAACATCCCTTCCCCAAATCAAAACAATGGGGTTAGGTGAGCTAGTGTCAGAGAGCCTGTAGCTAGGTGCACTGCCTTTACTGTGGGACTGTGCCTGTGCCCCCATTTGCTGTGCTTCCTGGGAGAGGCTCCAAGTTTGCTGTGTTTGCAAGTTATTCTCAAAATTGGATGGATACAGAAATGTATATTTAAGCAACTTCTAAGCAAAACCCAACTGCACAAAAATGACCAGGTTTACTACAAAAGATTAAGAATTAGAGTCATACAAAAATCACTGGCTCTATAAGATATATAAAGTATTTCTAAAAGAGAATTATCTATATTTGAACACTTATTGGTTGGTTAGCCTATATAATTATATTTTGACTAGAATTTCAACCACCTACCAGTCAAGAAAAGTTTATCTATAAACCATCAGTTTATTCAAGCAATGAAACATTTTTATGAAAATATATTGAAGGAAGCAGTGCTTGCCTACCTTTCCATCAATATAAATGACACGTTTCCCTGTGGTTGTCCCATGCTCAAATTCGATTCTATGGACCCCATCACTCAGAGCTACTTCCCAAACACCAACCAGGTCCCCAGACATTCTCTTTTGGTGACAGCACTGCAGTAACTATAAAATGAGACAGTTATTGAACGGTTATTAAGTCAGTTCTAGTTAAATGGGCTCCAAAACCAGAACCGTAGTATATTTATTGATGTCCTCTGTAAAACCCTGATAAAGGGTAGACTCCTTCAGTGCATAAGTACTTTTAGTGCTCCGTCTTTGTAACTGAAGGCTAACAAGCACACGCATCAGGTAAATAGGCTTACTCCACCGAACTGTCAGAAACAATTTATCAGTTGTATAGCAGAGTTTGTTTTTACTCGACTTCATAATAGAAGATTATGATTAAGACATAAGTAACAAACACAAGATACATATACAATAAAAAAATATTGAATGTCATGCTTTGGTTTTCAAACACGAGACCTACTGCACATGATCACAGCTACTAATATGAAACACGAGTAATGAACAGATTTGCTCACAGCTATCTTACAAAAAGATGCAGTAACGATGTTAATCTTAACAAGAAAGCTGGCACTATAGTAATTAGATTCATAATCTATAATAATTAGGAATAACTTTATCCCATAATTATTAATTCAACGAATGACAGCGAATGCCGATTCATTCGAATGTGTCGCAGCTACAGGTAAGCAACAGCAATGCTAACATCTTTTGGAAGGTCTCTTTAGCTTTGCGAAAATCAAGGTGAAAAACGAGTATAAAATGCATAGGAACACGATATTTTCCTTAAATGGTCTTACTTATTGGATTCACGCAGTCCAAAAGCGAACTATAGCAATAATTGATTCTTGCTGTTGGCGTCTGTATAAGGGATGGAAACTGTCACTATAGAAACCGCAAGACACAGCGATTTACCAAGACACCACTAGCATATCCCACTATTACTTAACTAAAATATATTATGTTTCGATTACTGTTCTGTATTTCAATTCAGTCCTTTAAAACATACTGTTATTACATGAATGTATCACACGCTTTTGCAATAAAGAATTTCTCGCGAGATACCGAATAAAAACTACAGCCAGACTTTGGACTTCGCCTTTGCTTTTGTACTTTTTGTCACTGTTGTCACTACGCGACCTACAGCTTCGACCCGATTTGCAGCACGCATGCGCACTCCACGACACGATATAAGCTGCGCTTGCGCACTGTCGCAATCAGCGCTCTTGCCCTTTGCAAGACGCATGTGCACCATTTCACGCATACGTACGCTACATTACGTAACGTCTTTGACCTTGAGTCTTTATTGCGCAGGCGCAATCATTCCACGGCATGTGAAATCCTGTTTTCCTTACAGATATGTGCTGGATCACATTTCTGGGAATCTTATTCAAAATACTTTGTTGTTCTGCAAAATTTCATATGCATTGACTTCATTGCTGAATGAAGAATAATATGATTCTTGCCGCACCCACCGCACCATCAAACAGCACAGGATCCCGGAAACCCCCCATTCACATTTACAGCATTTGGCAGACACCTCTAGCCATAGTGACTTGCATAAGTGCTTAAAGACCCCATTAGCGGATAGTTTTTGATACTGGTTCGATAAAAAGAATACTGTCTGTCTAAATGAAATTAAACCCCCCAGGCCGACATGCAGTTCAGTCCCTCCCTCCGGAATTAGCATCTATCTGCCTCAGCTAGGTGTTGAATGGGCATCTGTTTGGCCTGGTCCAGCTACTTAGCAAGGAGGATCCTGCGAGCCGGATCAAGTTCGTGCTGTAATGAATATATCTTTATTTATGAATTTACTATATGTGTTGCTGTTTATTGTTCCAAATTGCACGCTGTTTATCAGGACAATGCTGCATATTACAATTTCCTGTAAACTCCCTATTGTAGTATTGTCTTGTTTTGTTGTTTTCTTTGCTGCTGTCGTGGGACAAGTGTCAGGTGATGTGGCAAATAAAGTGATTTGATTTCATCTAAGCAGTTGATGATGTTGGGTGCATATACACTACTCACAATAAGTTAGGGATATTGTTATTTACATGAGTGCTTTTCCTATTTGCTCTGAATTTTAA
>JAODKN010000001.1:31345698-31358215 GCA_026774425.1 Petrocephalus zakoni
ACTAAGTATTGTCTTTTTTTGTTAGAGGGTTCAAATACTTATTTCCCTCAATGAAATGCAAATCAGTTTCTATCTTTAATTTAAAGTTAAGGTTAAAGTAAAGTTAAGTTAAGGGTGCTATATAAAAAAACTGAATTGAATTGAATTGAATTGAATCCACAGGGAACTCCTGCGTCAAGTTCATTCCCCTAACCCCTGTTCTTCCCATTGGATATGTGTATTTTAGTACTTTAGTGGATGTGAGGATTTTCAGGAACACATTAGCCACATTCTCTAAAAAGGGTATACCACCCAACCGTACTTGTAAGTAAGCAGAAGAATTTTAATGTCCATCCTCCACTTAACCAGAAACCAGTGGAGATATCTTGTGTGTAAAAAAAAGTACAACTATGTTGTATTTAGTAATTTTAGTCACAATACTTCCTGCTAAACTTAGCAGACAATTTTGTCTAAAGCATAGAAAGCTTGAGGTCAGAGAACAGGGTCAGCCATAATGTCACAATAACCTTACTTTATTTCATAATATATATTTTTTACATTTGTGTACATGTGTACACCATTTACAACTGAGATGAATGCAGAGATTTCAGCATGTGTTGCAAATCCAAATATTTACAAACAGCCATTCATAATTCACATCCAGTGAAAAATGTTATTTATTCACAAGGGTTGGAATATTTTTTGCTCTCTACTAAAAGTGGTATGTCTGGTACCTTGAGTGTTACACTGAAAAACACTGACAGGTCAGCTATCTCTGACCAAAAAACTAGAAACACAGTCCAAATGACAAATTGTATAATATGTATTTTAAATCTCTTTGCAGATGAGAAGAAACAGATACTAAAAACGGATTCCTTTCAGGTACTCCGAAATTGTCATGTCACTGTGTTACTGCAATAAAAAATAGAAATAGTTAATGTTGTACAATAAAGGAAATTTCAATGTTAAATAGTATATTTCATTATTCTAGCATCAGAATATGGATTATTGTTATCAATTCAGAAGATTCACATATACACAATCACAGCAGTTTTTAGACTGTACTTATAATAAAACAAAGCCTTGACAGATATTGAACTAACAAGACATGTAAATGTAAGTTTAACTAACTACTCACCTTGAATGACTTTAAATTAAATTTAAATAATACATCTTCAAAAGCAGTTACATCAACGATACCATTCAGAAGCTTGTGAACCCTTTGGAATTATCTGGAATACTGCATGATGTGACCTGGGGCCTGTATCATAAAGCTGAATTTTTTGCTTTGCTGGATAACTTGTCAGATTTAAGGCAAGTATGCGCTAAATGTAACAAAGGAATGTAACAATTAGGGCTGAATGATTTTAAGAAAATATCAAATTGCTATTTATCTGTCAGATATTGCGATTGCAATTTGATTTGCGATTTTTTAAACTCAATATTCACTACATGTAATTAAGCACAACATTGAAATCTGAACTGCACTATACATTAATCCATATCATAGATAAGAATGGAGATATATGAATTGAATCCAAAATTTACCTATTCTAACAAAAATGATATACAACATACACCTAAATAAACTATAGAACAACTTTCTAGCAACCCAAATATGGTATAAGTGATTGTAGTTTTACACTAAAACAGAGCTTGACCTCTTTTTTACCCTTAGGAAAGTGCTTCCGGAAAGTCCCATGTACACAAGGGTCAAAATAGCAGAGAAAAATGACGCATATAACTACTATCACAAAAGCCACGACTGTGTTAAGTTAAATAAAGTAGTGAAAATAAAACAATTCCAGTAAAAAAAAAAACATTAGGGATCTTGCGGCTTGGACCCATAATAATAGGACCTTTCTGTGAACAATCTCTGACCATTAAATAGGTAGGTAATTAACTTACGGCTCAGAAGTGGGACCAATATTTTTTTGCACAGCAAATGTAACATTTTCCTTGTCTATTGTTTGTGGGTGTATACGCAGTCACTTTGGGCCACTTCACGCGAGGAGCATGGCACTTCTGATTGGTGAGACTGACTGTCACACAAGGAGGATGGAATGAATTTGCAAAACTATTCTCACAACAGTTTTAAACCCTGGGTCAGATGTGCTGTATAATGCATATCCTAAATCGCAGCCTTTACAATTTGCTAATTGCATTGTTTAAAATTGCGATTTTGATTTGAAATCAATAAATCATAAGAGCAATAAAACAGATACCGTTGTGGGACTGTGACAATATCTACCATGATGTTACATTTAGGTAGTACAACAGCATTCTATTATCTCTCCTTGATGAAAATGCATTGCTTTTGTTTTGTTCTAATGTTCTACTGTGAGTGCGACTAGTTTTGTTTAAAATGCAGCTGCAATAACATATTATTTCATTATTTAAATTTTATTATATAAAAGGACTGGTACTACTATTTGCTGCATTGTATTTGTTTTGAAATTGTATATATATAGTTCAGTAATTCATTGCCAAACAATTCATGCCAAATTGCTTAGGTTATTTTTTTAAAGAAGGAAGACTGAAGCAGCCTCTTAGCCTGCCGCACCCCCATATTGACCTGCCTGTCGTATATCTGCTAGTAAAAAAAAAAAATCATGTACATCGTAACAAAAAAATTCTAGTCGAAAAAAAACTTAATTTTATACACAAATACACTTAATACACAAATGATCATACACTGAATCCTCCCCCCTGCCCAAGCAATCATCAAAATTTAAGGCAGAAAAATAGCTACTGGCCATGCCTCCCCGCTCAAGCACCTGCCTGAAAAGTCTGTGCATGTTACTGTTATTTAGAATATTACTCAGAAGTATTGCCTACAGAATAAGTAACTGTCATTTTGTGTACTGTGCTCCTGCAGACTCATAAATGGCAACACACATAGACAGTTAAATAGGAACAAACAATAAATATATGCACCTGGAAAAGCTCTCATAAACTAAATGTATAGTCAGAATAGGCTGAAAAATTACACAATTTTTACCTTACAATTATGCATAAATATAAAGTTCACTCACTAGTATGTGTGTGTGTGTATATATATATATGTCAATATAATATACATTTACCATTTTGGATGTAAATCTATTATGTAATTATGTTTAGCTAGATTAAATGACATTCCGGTGTTCTGTGATTAAGTTCAAAGCACTGAATTGCCTTCAACTGAAATGAATTAGTTTCTTCTTAAGTCATTCCAATTCAACGTCTTATAGGATGTACAATTCAAAATCCAATTCATGAACGGAATAGGGCACAACTCCTGAACTCTGAAAGAACCCTAGTTGGCTACAAAATGAGCTAACCAGTCATACTTAGGTGTCGAGTCACATACTTTGAATTGGGAAGGTGAATTACCCCTCCCGACCAGCAATGTCAGACAATTGTGCAAGTTAACTAAAGACAGTGTTTGAGACAGCGCCATCCAGGAAGCCTAGTTGCTGGTCTAAATGCTGTTTTGTGGGTGGACATGAATCTCTTGGACCATCACAGTAATGAACAATTCATAGAGAAATACGGGCTGGCCTGGCAAGAAATAATGAGTCTCCTTAGTTGGTTGCAGGATACATTTAAAAGAGGAACACACCAGAATTTTGTCCTCAGTGTAATGTGCCGCTTGACAGCTCTTTGATTTTATGCCACTGGTGGATTCCTGCAGACCTACAGATGCACATGATACCAGAAAGGCTGTCATGTCCTGCATCTGTGCATGATTTGATCAAATTTCTGCTGCACTGTACACACAACTATATGCAATGTCCAGCAGGAGGGAATGCCACTGGTTTTCATACACTGTAGGTGTAATGGATGGAACACTCAACTCTAATCATACTCGTAGCCTCTTTAATCCCATCTGCATCTGTTGAAAAGGGTTATTGACACTAGGCCTAAATGTCCAGGTTATATGCAACCATGAAGGACATTTTACAGACATTGTTGGCAAGTGGCTGGGGAGTACACATGATGCTTATATCTGGTCCAGTTTTGGAGTGTCGGATGGCGAAGGATAGTGCATTTGCTGGTGGCTGTTTACTGGGAGGCACCTGACATACTCTTAGCAAATACCTGCTTATTCAAGTGTTGAATCCACAAACCGCAGCTGACGAGAGGTATAAAACCACACGGCAAAGAATACAATGCTGTAGAGGGTGCTTTGGGCATGTGGAAAATGTGATTCTGGTGCCTACACAAGTCCTTGGGAGCTCTAAGATTTCCCCTGAATGCTGTTGTACTGTTCTTGTTGTGTGTAGTATGCTGTACAACATGACAGGAATTATTTCATTAAGATATATTTTTGGTCACCTCCTCCTCCTAAGTTGTTTTAAGGCTTTGTTTTAGAAGTGTTACTTCCTTTTCTATCTAAACTTTTCCTATTGCTGCTCGCCTTTATCTTTTTTAAGAAAGTAAAATCACATTTTGAGCCAATTTTTATATTTTTAACAAATATTTTGTTACTTTTGTGTGTTTCTAATCATTTTCTAATTCATTTATAAATAAATGTTACATTTTCATATGTCTGGTGTGACAATCATATTAATTAATTAAATGAAAATTAATTAAATAAAAATTAATGAAATATGTGGGATGGATGTTCCTGTTATCAACTGTCTGCTTTTCTCACGTGGAGGCTGGGGAGGAACCAACAAATTATTACTTAAAGTTCGTCCGTTAATTCTGGAATAACAACGTGTTTGGGGAAACGCTCGCAGCCCTCACTCATCCTTTACTTATGTCATCTGTTTTTTTTATTCGCCAAGATCTATCACTTTCTGGAAACCCACCCCTGATAATTTATTCATGCTGAAATCCCAAAAATTCAAAAGGGTTCATAAACTATTTTCTCAGAACTGTATATCATTATATAAGACAATGTTGTTTTTTAATAAAACATATTAGAAAACAGATTCTTAAATGTACTTAAAACAGTTAAGGATAACCTAGTGACATAAATACTGATGCTTTTAAATTTGGATGGTTCCGGAGAGATTTAGAAGTACAATCATAACTCATGATTAAAGCCACCAATGGACATTTCCCTCATTTGAGAAAAAGGCATATACTATAAAAACTGAAGGGACCAAACAATAAAAGGACTTCTTTCCTACCTAATGATTGACTGTCAGCTCATGAGCTCTCTCATCTTTGGAGACAGAATGCAAGGGAATTAGGCTCTCACACTGCTCACTGTCCTCTGGAAGCCTGCAGGATACATAAGCATTTAAGGAGAGTATTATTTTCCCGTTTTCTGTTCCTACCTCATTATAGTCTATCTGATGAATAGTGACATTGTGGATGTGACTTACGAACTGTAACATTATGGATGCACCCCTCAATCTGCCACCCTAGCGTGGAGAACTGACTCATTGATGGACTTTGGCTTTGACCTCGATCATCATCTGTTTTCAATAATGTTAGCATGCCCTGGGGGGGGTTGGGCAGCCAGTTGACCTAAGGTTTTATTTCTCTCTGCTGAATCCAAGCATGCCAAACTTAGCAAAATGACTAAGTTCAATTTGATTGAGGGTATGACCAAAGTATTATGGAAAAATATATAATAAGTGTAAAGTGAAATAAATAATTAATAAACAAATGATAAAATACAAATAGTGGGCCAGTTCTAACAATTTCAGGGCTTTTCGTGCTTGATTCAAGTCTCTAGCTGTATGTGCAGTTTGCATGGTATACAAAGGTTTTTTTGGTACTCTAAATTCCACTCAAGGTTCTCCCACAGTTAAGCGAACTACTGTATTAAAATTGCCTTTAATGTGTATGAGTGCCCTGGAATAGACTGGCAAGTTCACCATTCAAAAAAGAACTTCTAACACTCTGACCAAACCTAGTTGCTGCCGTTAATTTTCATTATACTATTACAACAAAGCAGAAATGGTCAGAAAGGGCAGCAGAACACTGATCATATCGCACTGATTTGCTTGCCTTTGTATGCGGTGTTTTCGGCAGAGGAAAGCAAACACCCTACGCAGCCCGATCATCACTGGATCCCAGTTGTTGTAGTTGTTTAAAAGAGTTGCAATAAAGAATGACAGAAAGACTGGGATGGCTCCGGCAAAAAACAGCCAGGAAAATTGTACCTGGGAGAAAAAAAAAAGAATAATAACTAATAGCTAATGACATGACAATCAGAGGAGTTCCATCAATTGCAAAGCACTTACCTTCTGAATACACATATCAGCTATAATTGACAATGGTATTGTAAGGCTCAGTGCAAGGGTGCCGATCAGTGATGAGGTGAGAAAGCAACCCCTGTGGAAAGAAAGAAATACTTCACATTATTTATCTATAAAAGCGGTATCAAATCATTGTGGTTCATTATTTGAGCAGAGCCAGTAAAGAAAATCATTTTCTATTTGTAAAGCTAAAAATTTTAAAGCTATTCAGTAGTGTGGGTACAAATGCATCAGAAGGGCTACACTGAGTAAAAAAAAACAGACAAATGGAAGCTTACTTACAGAGAAAACAATTAAAACAGTTTTAGTTTGCTACTGCTTAGAATGTATTATAAAGACAGTAATGAGTTAAATCCTAGGGTCCATGGCTACCACAGGAATTTTTTTAAATGTCTTTGAAACGGGTACACTAATTCTTTTTACAGACAGCCATACTAATCAAAGTTATTTGTATTATTTCTTATGTAAAAATGATCATCCCAAATGATCTAAATACAGCTCCATCCTAGAATTCATCATTATGCGAGGTGGTTGACTGGTCGAGTTACAATAACCCAGTGACTTAACCATATCTTGTACATACCATAGCCACAGAAACTCAGAGAGCACTGTTCCAATCAGTCCGTTGATGATGATATACATACACACCAGCTTGCTGGGTAACTCAAAGGGTTCAAGGCCTGCATAGTGCAGCAGAAGAAATCCCGGCCACAGTAGGAACAGGTTGAAAAGCCCTACGAAGCCTAGGTTGGAAACCAATGCAATGCAATGAACATTTTCAACAAAACAAAATTCTTATAGGAGGAGTGCACATCTCATTTTTTCAGCTCACAGCAAAAAAAAATAAAAAAAATCTTTAATTAAAGCAGTACATTCTAGTTCTTGTGCAGACAGCCTAGTGCAGTAAAGGAACATTTTATATCATGCATTAAGCTGCACTGTTCCTTGAGACTAGGGGCTGGTCCACGTTTGTATGTTGCTAATTTTAACCAAAATACTAACCTGCAGAGGTATTTGGATCGTCATTCAGCACACTAAGATTCAACATGCAGAAGCTGCAGACACATTACTTGTATGTATAGCAAAAAATGTTTTGTCATTGAACTCTCATGTTGAACTCAAAATTCCAAATTCCAAAAATGTTTGCTTCAGTCATTTTATTACCCCCTCCCCTTTACTTGCTCTATAACTTAAATATAGCCTGGGTGCGTTCAACGATTTGGCACTCCACCCTAATCCTAGAACGAATAAAAGAACTCGGCTATACTCATCGCAAGCAAGCCAAATTGATTTGTGGAAAACTACATCATGAACATCACTTACATATCCCAGTTCGACAACAGCAAAAAAGTTTGTCAATTATCTGTTTAAACATCATTTACCAAGAAACTTTTTTGGTTCTACAGTGGTAATTTACTGCAGATAAATAGCCAGTATGTAAGCATAAATATACATAATGAGCAAAGATGTCCCTAACTGGTACAAAAATTTGCATTCGCAATATAAAGCGATACACACGGCAATTTCTTAACAGCACAAATGAGTAATTATTTTATGTGCCTTTAAGCTGCCATGACAAGAAATTGCTGCACGTCTGGCTTTATAAGGCAAGTGAGTACTTGCTAACATGTACAGTAAGGTGCATCCCTGATAATCACAGTAATTGTCGCACATTCTCAAGATTATATTTATATACACTCAATTATATACAAACCACATTTCCAGAAAAGTTGGGACACATTCAAAAATGCAATAACTAAAATCTATAATTTGGTATTTCATTAGAACTTTTATTTAACTGAAGAAAAGATTTTCAGTGTTTTCACAGAGAAATAGTTCTATTCGTTAACCATAAACAAAAAAGTTGGGAAGTAGCAGGTTAACTGGTAACCGATGTGGGTATGAAGACTGGGAATAAAAGGAGCATCCACCAAAGACTCAGTCTTTGCAAACAACGATGATCGTGGCTCACCAATTAGTGCTGAACTTTGTGAGAGAATTATAGGTCAACTGAAAAACAATATTTCTCAGCGCAAGATAGCAAAGAATTTAGGTCTGTCACCATCTACAGTTAATGACATCTGTGAAAATATGTGAAAAGATTCAGGGAGTCAGGAGAAGTCCAAGCGCGGAAACCTATGCTGCAATGTGCTTGTCCTTCGAGCCAACTAAAACTGTTTCGATGAATGTTTTCTCTGTAGGTAAGCTTCCATTTGTCTGTTTTTTTTTTACTCGGTGTAGCACTTCTGATGCATTGCGTTAGAAGCCGTCATGCTACCATGATGGACATAATCAGTGAGTCCTCTGGGTCCAAGCTAATCTGAGATGGACCGAAAGACAATGGAAACATGTTCTGTGGTCAGATGAGTCCACATTTCAGCTTGTTTTTGGGAAAAAAGTCAGATTCTACGTGCCAAAGATGAAAAAGACCATCCAGACTGTTATCAATGAAAGGTTCAAAAACCAGCATCCGTGATGGTATGGGAGCATCAGTGCCCATGGCATGGGGGATCTTTATATATGTGAAGGCACCATTGACACGGAGGCTTACATTGGAATGTTGGAGAGACATATGCTCCCATCAAGATGATGTCTTTCCCCAGGAACTCCCAATATATATTTCAGCGGGACAATGCTAGGCCTCATTCTGCATAAATTACAAAAGTGTGGCTTTGTAGACATAGAGTCTGTGTGCTTGACTGGCCTGCCTGCAGTCCAAATCTGTATCCTATTGAAAATGACAATGGCAACCACAGACTGTTGAGCAAATCAAGTGTTGTATACAGCAAGAATGGGTAAAAATTCCACCTGCAAAACTGCAACAATTAGTTTCTTCAGTTCACAAACAAGAAGTGTAATTAGAAATGCAGATGTGACATAGTGGAAAACTTGCCTCTTTTTTTGGAGTTTATTGCTGGCATCAATTTCTAAATTTGTTTATGGTTAACAACTAGAATTAAGTTTGTCTGTGAAAACACTGAAAATCTTTTCTTTGTCCTTCTGCCTGTTAAATAAAGATTCAAGTGAAATATCAAATTACAGATTTTAGATATTATTGCATTTTTAGAAAGTGTCCCAACATTTTCTGGAAATGGGGTTATTACACTGGATTTTTATATGCATTATAACATAAATGAATACTCCTTTTCATTAATTTCATTAATTTCATTTGATGCCTTTGAACCTTAAGAGGAAACTAGAGTGGGGGGGGACTTGAAAAACTTGAAAAGCATCTGCCATACAGATATAGTGTCTCGGTGCCAACATATGACGATAACCAATTACAGCTGAAACGTTCAGTTAATCCAATCATTTAAAGGCAAAATTGCCTTGAATGTAACTGGCACTTCATAAACACACACTCAGTACCTTTTTAAGTCCACTTACCAAAGAACATGGGAATGTCCAGTCTATCTTCCCGCTCAACTTTCCGTTTGATCACCACAATATAAACAGCATAGAGGATGGCTCCAGCCAGAGACCAAATGATTCCTGCACATAAACGGGAAGTCCGCAGGCCAGAGTGTTAGTGCAAGCACAAAGCAAGGAGGAAATCACCTCTGTCTCAAGACAGGACACCATCTAGAGCCTTCAAAATGCATGACATAGGCTCCATGTTACTACTTGATCTTGGTTTCATGGCTCATATAAGCTATTTTTAATAAACCTGATTTGGACAACAATGACTAAACACGGAAACCATAGTCTGTAGGCTCTATGTTCAACATAAAAATCTCTTGTCTAATGTAAGGAGTGGGAAAGTTCCTTTTAAAATTTCTATACAGATTAATATTTCACCGTAATTTCATATTGACGTTCCAGTTTGGAAGTTAAGGAAGCAGACTGAACAACCAACCAGCAATACCTAGACAAACTGATTATTTCTAAATGTATTACCTACTAGGACCTTTTAAATTGGGTGCACAGCAGTCAATATTATAAACAGCCTTTGTACAATGGAAAAATATATTCAAGAGAAAAAAAGCTCCTGACCGAATGTTACCCACTTTATACCACAAAATCAGGTGTTAAGTTTAAGAGCTACAGCTGAATAAGCATTACTTGTATGTTCATACAGCAGAACTGTAAACCTTGACATCTGTACATTTCATTTGCTAGATATCAGTCAAGAACAAATACACCAAATTACATTTGTTATTATCCATCTACTTATAACTTATATAAAAATAAATAGCTGGATGAATGAAATTTTATAAATTCTGGAAAAAAAAATCAAAAGTATCATTATCAACAAGAATTCTTCTTAATCAATCAGGGAATAAACTTGTCTTGCAGATTCAGTATAAAATTTACAAGTATTTTCACAAAAGCCCATGTTTTAACCCACGCATCTAAAGCAAAGAGTACTGTTTATACATCAAGATGCCTTACTTTCAATAAGTACAATTCAAACTCATTGCCTTACAGCAAATATAAATCCTGTGCACAAGTTCAAGCATTTTTCGAAGTCATCCTTCCCTTTGTTGTCACTTCTGATCTTTGCTTTAGTTTTGGTCTTTGAACTTCACCCATACGAAGTCTGCAAAGTCTGTAAAAAATCTGCAAAATTCTTTTGATTGTCGAAAATGGGATGAAGTGTATGAAACTGCCCCTTTTTTGCCATCACTATGTGGTGCTACTTCAACTTCACAAATTTTCGCAATCACAAATTTTAATCGTTTCTAGATCATCACCTATACACCTTCTGTGTTTGAAAAAGTCTGTCAAAAACTTTTTTAAATAAAATGTCTCGATGAGAAAGGGTCTATAGTGGCCATGGAACACTGATTAAATATTATTGAATGAATATTATTGAACTCATGTACACATATACAGTACATTTCTGGTTCAGCATGGATTTAAAAATGTGTCTCCTTATTTAAAAGGAATTCATATTTAACATATATAACCCCAATGCAACCCCTATATAAGACCACAGGCCACGTCATAATTCACAGAATAATTCGCTTATGGCAGTAAAGCCTACAGCTATTGGGCTCCTCTGTTTACAGAACAAACACCCAGCTGATGGAGCTGCAGAGCAGCATGTCTGACTAACCCACTAACCACTCCATTCTGACACCACTTATTTCTGACTGCAGAAGGTTAGCATAGCCAGGATGTTAGGCAGCCAGACCACCTTTTTAAGATGCAGATTTTATCTCACCTGATTAAAATTATTTTGCTATATTATCTTTTGGATTTGTTTTCCTTTCAGCTTTTTATTATAGGAATAATTATCCTGAATATATGGATTAAAAAAAACGATTTTAACAATTTAATAGGAAGGACTGTTATTTACCTAATGAGATATACCAAATGTTGAACTACTTTCCTTAATATCTGAGTAAGTATAACTAATCATTAAAAACTCAAAATATTTACAGTAATAATGAGTATTTAATAATGATATGGAACATACCATTGCAATTTGCAGTAGAGTAAAGAAGCCATTTACCTAAAGCACCACCTCCATCAGAGCTGTCAGATGTGGAGAAGCTCACCAGAGTCACACCACCAATGCTTATAAAGGGACGACAAACATAAATCAAGCCTGCAGACTAATTGCACAGTTTCAAAGTATAGAACATATGATGAGGCTAAATGAATTCATGTGGCCAAATGAGCAGACCCAACCCATATTTGTCTTTTGGGCTGCAGAAATATAGTTTCAAATTGAACCATCAATATAATATTAACTGTATTGATTCCAATGCAGGGGAACTTGCCTAGGATAATTTTCTATAAAACCATCACTTTCAACAAACCTGCTATAAATAATTCAGAATGCATACTGCAGAATGCAGAATGCATACAATTCAGAAGTATTTGTAAAATAAGTTTTTTTTTGTTTTGGTTTTATACACCAGCAACTTCATCATTATTTTAAATTTATGTTTGTACAAATTGGTTTACTTACCTCAATACAACTGCTAAAAACTTTGACAATGTAAACCTATCAGTGCTGTTGCTTGGAAATATGGCAGCCAAAACCAGTGTAAAAAGACCTAGTAAAGACAATAAAAACAGTGACATGACTTGGTCCTTCAATGGAGGTTTTAGCTGTGATGTAATACAATCATCATATAGATGCAGATGTTTGATTGAAACGCGTTGTAAAACAAATAGTCGTCCCTTGTTTATCGCGTTTAATCCATTCCAGACTACCGCAAAAAGTGAATTTCCACGAAGTAGGATTCTTTATTTATAACTACGAAAATTGAATATTTTCGTAGTTAGAGCATAGAAAATAAGAAAAAGCAGAAGGCTTAGAAGAAGCAGCATGTTTAGGAGCCATCGTGGGGCTTAGATAAAAGTTCTCAGAAATCGCAAAC
>JAODKN010000001.1:31427311-31440677 GCA_026774425.1 Petrocephalus zakoni
CCCCACCCACATAAGAGAACGTTCCCTTTCCCCACAATTATACAAGTGTAGCAAGTGTTACTGAATCGCCATATACCAACTAAGGCAGAGATTAAGGCTGAAGTGTATCATAATGCACTGTCTGCAAAGAAAACTGCTCCCCCAATCGACTGCCTTACTGATATTTGAACTCTATCTTCCCCAGCAATGTCCATCCTTTTACGGATGACATATGGACCCTTCCAGTGTGGGGCTAACTTGAGACTCATTCAGCCACACAAGATCCCCTACCTCATATGGTTTACGTCAAACCTGTCCATCATAATGCAATTTCTGCCTCTCTGTAGCCTTGATGTTATTTTCTCTACCCAGGTTGAAAGCAACCTCCAGACTCTGGGTAAGAGACTTTACATAATCATCAGGGGAGCCAAAAACAGAGTTACTCGTGTTAAAGGCCCCAGCACCATCTCTACTGCAGTCCCTGCTTCCCTACCACGAGTGAGGAAATATGGAGTAAATCTGCTGTGCTGGCATGCATACTTGTATAATAGGCAAAAGTCAGCTGTCTAACATAAGTATCCCATTCCCCCTTGCATGAGAAGAGTGACTTAGCCGACTGGTTGATAAGAGTTCTATTAAACCATTCAACCATACCGTCAGATTTAGGATTATAGGGAGTGGTATGAGTCTTCTTGGCCCCCAACAAATGGCAGAAATGCCTGATTGGTTTTGATTCACACTGCCTGCCCATGTCAGTATGAAGATTCTGTTCCAGTATATACTCCTTAAAAAGGGATTCAGTCACCATGACAGTGGTCTGGTCAGGGACTGCATACACATTTACATCCTCCAAAAGCAAAACATGCCAGTTCCCCTGGGAGGTGTCTAGAAGTTCTACTACTGTTCCAGGACAATCATTTCCATCCTGGGTGGTATAGTAACACATGGTGCCATGCACGTTACAATAGTGTGGCACAAACTTTGCCATACACAAGAGGGGCTCCTCCCTGTGCCTCAAACACAGGAACCCATCACCACAGAATGGCAAGATCATGGAGCATGAAGTCCGATCCCGGCAACACATCCTGTGTCACCCCACAACCCACAGACTCTTCTTGCATCCAGTATTCAGCTTCTATGTGTTTTGACAAAGTCACTGAGCCCAGTACATCCAACAGCCATCCAATTCCTCCAATATGACTGAGATATTTTACCCTGAGTCAATGCCTTTGATCACCTCCCTGGCAAATGCAAAAAATCGTCACTTGAACATTTCTCAACTGTTCCGTGGCATTGGTGCTGTGGCCCTGGTAGCCTACCACTGATTTCTGGACCATAACATTAGCTACCAGTAGTTTTCCGAATCCTGGCCTTGTGAAGTGAAGCAGTGAGTGGGCGACTGAAACCTCACGGTCTGCTTATGTAGCGCATCACCTGAAAGGTAAGGCTTAGCAGACTGCTGAGTTCCTTGTAGCATAGGGAACTCTCCCCAGTTATGGCATCATGTTCCCCATACGCCTGTGTGGAATCCCGGACTGAACTGTGTAACCCCTGAGAAGGACCCCTCGGGTGGGTAACTGCAGAATGGCAGCCATATGCTCGTACTCTGCCATTGGTAGGGGGATGGACCACGGCAGCCACATTATCCCTGCTATGAGGAGATCTGTCTATCAGGTGCCCTACAGGATCTGCCCTTAGTGTCCTCTAACTCCATCTGTAGTTTATTCACCATTACCGGAAGACGTTTAAGTCCCTTGGCAAGTTCCTTGGCAACCTCAGTTTCCTCCATAGTAGACTTTTCCTGGGTATCTAATGCAGAGACCATAGATGGAGGTGGAGGTAAGCAAGGAGCTCTCACACCTGTATACTGTACTGTCTGGCCTGCTCACAACGACCCACTATCACTAGTGCCTCTTCCAGGTCTGTAGCACCCAGTTCATAGCACTTGCCTGCAGAGCGGGATCCAGGCCGGCAAGGAGCCCAATTTTACCCCGTTTGGAGCGGCAATGTCATAATTAGGAAATGCTTCAGTCACTAATCTTGAAAAGACTGCATAAACCTCCAAGTTCTCCTTTTCATAATGGGGCTAGGCGTTTAAGGAAGAAAGTTTGAAGGTACAGCAAAAACTTTTTCTGCCGAAATCTGTCCATCAGGCTCTCTTTAACCCATAATCATAATCATAATCGCACTGCACTTCTGCCAGCAGGCCACCCCACAGCAGAAACACAGCACCATCCAGTCTAGTCAGAAGAATCTTCTCCAAAGTAGCTTTGCACTCTCTGTCGTAAGTCCATACAGTCTGAACTTGCAAATTGCTTGCTCCAAAAACTTAGTGCCATCCCCCTTAAACAGTGGTGGTAAGTCCACCCTGATTTTGCACAAAGTGTCCACAAACATAAATGGATTGGTCTGGGTTGAGGGCCCAAAATGATACTCTTTCAAGGGGCCCAAAATCTCTAGCAGTACCCCTGCACATACCCGTCTGTTGAACATGGTGTGCGTGCCGATCTTCCATCGTCTCCAAGCTGGATACGACAGCTCCAGAGCTCACCTAAATCCTGCTTCATTTGGGAGTACTTTCCTAAATAATATTAACAAATCACTCCTATTCCTACTGCTAAAAGTAAGATCAGATTTGGAGCACTCTTAGAATTTTGGGCCACTTAGGACCATTCTGTGATGCTGTATAAATAATCAGACAGGTTTGCTTGATTAGCTATTCACAGTAACAAAAATGTTGATAGGGGTGCCCAAACTTTTTCAAGTAGAAATTCCTCCAATAATTTGTGGGATAAAGGAGGTGGAATCCAAAGTTGCATATTATGCTCCAGAACTTCCCAAATCCCAATAATAATTCAAACAATGTTGAATTTTAAATTTGGTGATATCTGAATCAGGAAGACCAGTCAAGGTGTTTGACTTCATCCTGCCATTCATGAAATCACTCTTTGTTTAGCAGTGTGTATTGGGGCAATGTGGAATACGACAACAGTGTTTGCACCTTACGATTCCCCTGCTCATCAGATAATATGATGATTATTTGGCAGTTTTTTTTTGGCCGATGCACCTGTAAGTCAGATACAAACTATTGCCCCTCTTCAACACTCTATTAGTTGTTTTGTGTGCAATCAGTGTGCCGATTGTCATAATTGTCAGGTTTGGGTACTACATCAGCTCTGCACTGGTTTCCTCCCACTATAATGTGATGTACAATCACTTCTTTCTTACCAGGTGCTTTGACTTTTCTGTCCAGAGACTGAGGACATTCCTCACAGGAGTCAGGGAGCCCTCTGGGTGTGTTTATTATGCACTTCTCTTTACTTTTTGTATCACATTTTTCTGAGTCTGGGAAACCATGCTGATCAGCCTGAGTCAGCCTCTTGCATCTCATTTGAGCACAGCCTCTCTGTCACGCTGTGAGTGGCTGGAAGAGGCGGACGAACTCCCTATCATGTCTCACTCATGATTCGCACATGTTTAATTGGTTAAATTAGTACAAATAGCTGGTGAATACCATACGTCAAGGTAGGGGTCCAGGTAACCCTATTTCAGGCAGGGTACAATTGTTCTCCTTGGTACTTTTCATTGCGGGTCTTTGTTTAATCATAGTTCATTTGGCCTCTTCCCAGAGACCTGTTTGCCCATGGAGGCCATATCAGGAGCTCAAGCTCCAGAGGCAGTGCTGCTCAAAGTCCACGTGATACCCTTGGTAAGTTTCACCACCAAATTCCACTTGACTCAGATGGTGCACTCCATGTGCTCTCACATTGGGGAGGAGGGCACCAGGGGTGAAGCTTGCCTGTTTGGGTGGTGGGCCTATGTCTCCTAATGGGTTTCCCAGCACTGTCCAGATGACATAGCTCTATGGATTATTAAGGCACACAAAACTCGCCACCATTCTAATGTCCTCTGAATGTATAATAAATAAGCACAAAATTTAATAATCTATAACTATATAACCAGCATAAGTTACACAATTTAATAGATACAATTTCAATTTAAATACTTCAATTGCATTTTATTAGATGATTTATTAACATTTTTATCGAATTTATTAAACATAGGGACCAACCCCAGCGGAAAAATGCCAAGAGGGTCCAAATGGTATCGGTTAATTGATAATGACTTCCACCTCTTTATAAACACTCTTCCTGACCTAACAGTTCACTGCGCTTGCGGATACGTCCAGGGAGGAAGCGACGTCACAGGGGCGGAATCTCATTGGAAGTTCTGGTTTGTTGTGCTCCACGCGTGAAAGAGACGTGATGTGGTCGCTGAAAATAAGCTGAAGGTAGCCGTACTTTACATATTCCCTGAATTATACGCAGTTTGCTACGACATGCTTCTTGCCTTACTGTCAAGTTACGCTCACGACGAATGTAAAGATGCTTTACGCTTTGGTTGAATGTCAAGGTTTTCGTATCGCACCCGGAACAGACGCGAGCACAGAGCGACGATAAAGTCTTTATTTAGCTAGTTATGTTTTTTTATACCGCAGTGTGCCTGAACTACGGGATCCCTCTACAAATAAGCCGTGTGAAATAAGTTTACAGACCCACGTTTACGCTTGTTTGACAATACAAGGTTGCGTGGCAGTTTATTTGATGTTCTTGTTCGCTGCAGTATTGCACAATTACACAGAAATGGCTATTACCCCATTTACATTAAAATGTTAACAGTTACGTGTTTTTTGTTAGGGGACACTGCTGCTAGCTGTAGTTTGTGCCAGCTATGTGCATTTGTTTTGGTCATTCTCGGTTTCTTCGCCATTGTCATTTAACCGTAAATTTGTAGAATCTGCTGTTGTAGGAAAATTTTATTTTCGCTGGATTTTTAAAGACATAATAATTCAGTCTGTGGGGATGTAAATTATAACCTGGGCTTGTGACATAATGGAGGCAAGTTGATCTTAGAAGAAGGAAACCGTTGTGACTGTAACTTTGTTTAAACTGAAAATGTTCTATATATGGCAGAATCCACATTCTATCGTAATTTTTTTTTGTTGTATTCACCCCCTTTGTTAGATTCATGTTAATAAATGAATTTTCTGAAGAAGGTTATAGATAAGTATGGGATTTTGTGCACACTGCTCAGTTAAAGCAGGGAATTTTGAGTTTACATGTACAAATTTCTGTTTCAGACCCATTGCAGTGTCCAAACTCAATGGGAACAAACGAAGGCCTGAAGTTGTCACCACCAAGACCCTGACATAATTCCTGTATTTATGCATGACGTGAGGAAGAGCTCTGGCAGCTATGGCGGATAGCTCAGACGTGAAAGCCCACCAGCTGGAGTCTGGGCCAGCTGTCTGTGGGCCATATATTGCTGTTATTACCAACAAAACTGCAAACCTGGTCATCCGTGGTGTTATGCTGTTTTCTGTTGGGGTCTTTCTTTCTCTGGTGCTCAACCTACTCCAGGTCCAAAGGAACATTACTCTCTTCCCCCCCGATGTGATTGCCAGTGCTTTTTCCTCAGCCTGGTGGGTGCCTCCCTGCTGTGGCACAGTCTCAGGTAGGTGTATGTTTGTCGAAATCTTTCTAATGTTATTGTTATTTCCAATATGTATACATTTTTCTATATTCTTTTTGTGGTAGGTTGTATTTAAGCTTTTAAGCTGAATTTGAGTTGCAAATTTTTAAGTCTTGATTTAAAGATTGTTTGATTTCCCTGTGGTGTGTGTGTGTGTGTGTGTGTGGTGTGTGTGTGTGCTTGTGAGGGTTATGTGTATATATTACAATGTGATAAATAATATTTTGATATTTTGGGGAGCTTTTCGGTATCTCGATTTTATAAAAATCTGTGACTGCAATCGAAAAACTAAAAAGACCAAAAGTTGTTTCTTTTATTATTTATTTTTTATTTTTTGCTTACTTATGGTTAAGGTTAGGGCTGGGTAGGGCTCAAGGTTGTCATTTTTGAGATTAGGGTTTTTCCCCATAGTAGTTAATGAAGAGTCCCCACTAAGATGTAAAGACAAACACAAGTGTGTGTGTTTCTGTGGAGGTGGGGGGGGGTGTTGCTCTCTGTACTTGGATTTCCTCCTGCAGTGCACATATTGGGTAAATTTCAATACCAAGATTGCACAGACTGTACTTATGGTATCGAAAAGACCGGTCTTGCTGCCTTGCCTTCCAAGAACGACCTTTGTGTGCAGCGAATCATGGGATTGGTCTCATTTGGGGAGGATACAACCAATGTATCCTTGAGATTTGGGGTGGAGCAGGAACAACATTCAGATTCAAAATAATTTTCTCAGGGATCAATAAAGTATGTGGATACAGTTGCTCCCGGACAGTATGAAAATAATTAACAAGTTAAGTACCAATAACAAATAATACAAATATTACAGTACCAAAAATTACAGGTAGCTCCAAGACAAGGAACTCAATATGCAAGGTATTTGTAGTCCTCCACTATGTCCACATCAACCCCCAGGATTGAAACTGGGGTCACTGGTTTTCTGGTCCTCCTTAAGTCCACAATCCGTTCCTTTGTCTTAGTCACGTTCAGCTGCAGATGATTCTGCTCGCACCACGTAAAAAAGGAATCCACCACAGCCCGGTACTCCGTCTCATCACCACCACTGATGCATCCAACCACCGCAGAATCATCAGAAAACTTCTGGAGATGGCAGGTTTCTGTGCAGTGGCTGAAGTCTGTGGTGTAGAGGGTGAATAGGAAGAGAGAGAGGATGGTCCCTTGTGGTGTTCCGGTGTTGCTGACCACCACGTTAGACGCACAGTCTTTGAAACGCACATATTGTGGTATTCCGGTCAGGTAGTCCACAATCCAGGACACTAGAGAGGCATCCACCTGCATCGCTGTCAGCTTCTCTCCAAGGAGAGTTGGCCTGATGGTATTGAATGCACTGGAGAAGTCAAAGAACGTAACCCTCACAGTGCTCGCCGGTTGGTCCAGGTGGGTGTAGACACGATTGAGTAGGTAATTATGGCGTCCTCGGCTCCAAGACGGGGTTGATAAGCAAACTGAAGAGGGTCCAGATGTGGGCTGACCATAGGACAGAGCTGATTGAGGATGAGTCTTTCCAGGGTCTTCATTACGTGGGAAGTCAGTGCCACAAGTCTGTTGTCTTGGGGGCCACTGGGATGGGACTCTTTGGAACAGGAATGAGGCAGGACGTCTTCCACAGTATTGGGACCCTCTGCAGTCTCAGGCTCATCATGAAGAGGTTATGAAAGACTCCACAAAGCTGGGGGTCACAGGCCTTGAGGACACGGGGACTCACCCCATCTGGTCCAGCCGACCAGCCGGAGTGAAGTCTTCTCATTTGTCTCTGAACCTGATTACAAGAAAAAGTGACAGGTGGGAGAGGGGTGTAGAGAGAGAGGGCAAGAGAGTGGTGTATCTGTGGAAGAGGGCAAGAGAGTGGTGTAGCTGTGGAAGAGGGCGGGTGAGTGGTGTAGCTGTGGAAGAGGGCAAGAGAGTGGTGTAGCTGTGGAAGAGGGCAAGAGAGTGGTGTAGCTGTGGAAGAGGGCGGGAGAGTGGTGTAGCTGTGGATATAACATCCGGGGATATTTACCGTCCTTTGTTCTTGTGATTTTAGAATTGAAATTGGCCTTCGGCAATTGAAAATGACACAAAACGGGTTCACGAGAATACAAATACGGTCAAGTACACACTCACTTGTTATTTATGTTAAATGGTGTGTTTATGCTGGATCTGAATATGTGCTCTGGCCTAGTATCTCTCACTGCTTCATTCCCCCGTGCACTGAGACTATATTTTAAGTTGTTATGGAAAATGGATAGATGGGTCACTTGCATTTTGTGTCCGTGTGTTATTACATACTGCAGAGCAAGGAGATATTTGTGTAGGTGACTGGAGTTTTTTTCGACTAACTTTTTGCCCCATTGTCATGTGTCTCTGCTGTGTGTGGAATTATGCGGGTATCCTCTGGGTGCTCCAGTTTCCTCCCACACTTCAAAGACAAAAGCTAGCTAGCATCTTTAAATTTCCCATTTTATAGTATATTGTGCATTTGTGTCCTGAGGTAGATTACCATCTCTTCCAGGATGAACCCCTGTCCTACCTGGGTGGGATTATTCATTTTCTGGTTATTGATATCCATAAACAATTATTGTCCCAATCTGCATATCTTGCCTAACAACAGTAAATGTATTATGTGATTGTCTGTGTATGTATGCATACATGCGCCCTGTATTAAACTGACATCCTGTCCAGAGTATATACCTGTCCTTCCGGCCAGGCACACTGAAGTATTTTCCTCTACTGAAAAGCAAAATATAGAAATATTTCAGTAGCTGAACAATTAATCATCAGGCTGATGTGTTGATATATACTTGTCATTTGTCACTGTGTGTCCATCTGGTTCTTCAATTTCCTTGGGCAAGACAGTTGGTAAAAGAAAATATGAATTTGGTTGCATGTACTCACTTTCCTTTGCTTATCATATATTTATTTGAATTGCCATATATTTGGGTGTCATTGTGGTAATAAAACTTATTATTTTTTTTTGTCAGTTATTTTTCACTAATTATTGCTTTTAAATGGTAGGTGCTTGAAGACTGATATGTATGGTCATAACACTGAGTTTAGTTTCTAGCTTCATATTATGGAAAAAAAAGATTAATGGTACAAATGAAAAACATAATACTGCTTGACCAACTCTATCTGTTTTCTGCTTTTTGTGATGATAGTGGTGATTGGTCTGCTGTACCCCTGCGTTGATCATTGCCTGGGTAAACCGCACAAGTTCAAGCGTGAATGGTCCAGCGTGATGCGCTGCATTGCTGTCTTCGTGGGAATCAATCATGCCAGCGCAGTATCCTTTTTACACTCAGTTTCTTTGAAATAGTTAACAAATGTATATACATGCACTCTTTAGGCACTTTATTAGGTATAACTATCTAGCACCTTGTAGTACCCAATTTTTGTCATTTTGTGCTTAGATCAGGCATCTTAGCCGTTGTAATGCCTAGCTGAACAGTAAGTGAACCTCTTTATACACTCGGTGTTCTGTATGTGTTCATTTGCAGCCACATTACTTACGGTTTGCATTAGCAAGCTATTATACCTGATATACTGGCCCCTGAGTGTATATAGAGATGGCTGGGGGTAGTGTAAATTTATATCAACTTCTAGGTTTTTGTTTTATTTATTATATATATTTTCTATTGCCTATTAAATCCTCATGACTGGAGATGAGATTTAATGTTCTGGGTAAAAATGAAGCTCTAGATCATATACAGCATTCTATTCACACACTTGCTGATCAGTGTTTCTTAAAATGGGTTCTCAGAAGGTGGACTTTGAAAACAATGTGCAGCTGTCTTTGACTTTGGCTGCCTTGTCCATTGGACTGTGGTGGACCTTTGATCGGTCCCGCAGTGGATTTGGTCTGGGTGTCAGCATTGCCTTCTTGGCTACCCTTACCACTCAGCTGCTCGTCTACAATGAGGTTTTCCAGTAAGTTATTCAGTTTAATAAGCTTTAATCCCTCCTTTAATCTCTACTTTGCTTTTTGAATGCAGTTTCACTTAAAAAAAAAAATAAATAAATAATAAAAAAATGTTGTTTCCCTAGGTATACTTCCCCTGATTTTCTCTATATACGTTCCTGGTTACCATGTATTTTTTTCGCTGGTGTAATAACCATGGGAAATATTGGACGGCAGCTTGCAATGGTAAGTCCCCCCTATGTGTGTTTTCATATAAACCTATCTACACTGTGTGTGCAATTATCCACTTTAGTGCGGAAAGGCATGTGTTAGAGAGCTGAGGCAGTGGAATTTGTAGTTCTGTATTTGATATTGTTTCTTCAGTAGCTTATATTAATTTTCATTTTACTTGTCATTCTGACATTTTCTTATTTCCAGTATGAATGCAATGTTGTTCAAGAGAAGAAGCATCAAGATTGACAGCGCTGATGAATAGGTGAAATATTTAATTGTTTTTTTGTGTATTTATGCATATGCATACAGGCACCTGCTGCAAATAAAATGTCCACTGGGGGAATCTCAAGGTGTTCCCAGGCCAGCCGTGAGATGTAATCTCCATTCTGTACTGAGTCTGCCCCGGGGACATAGCCCAAACACCTCCCCAGGGAGTTGTCCAGGAGGCTTCCTAGATAGATGCCTGAACCACCATAACTGGTTCCTTTCAATGCAGCGGCCCTACTTTGAGCTCCTCCCAAATGTCTGAGCTCCTAAGACATTCTCTAAGGCTGAGCCCAGACACCCTGTGGAGGAACCTTATTTCTACTGCTTATATTTGCAGTCTCATTTTTTTTTCCATCTCTGTCCAGAGGTCATGACCAGAGGTGAGGGTAGGAACGTGGAACGACCAGTGAATTGAAAGCTTTGCCTTTTGTCTCTACTCCCTCTTTACCATGACAGACCAGTACATTGTCCGTATTACTGCCGACACTGCACCAGTCCGCCTGTTAATCTTCTGCTTCCTTCTTCCCTCACTTGTGAAATAAGACCCTAAAATACTTAAACTCCTCCACTTGAGGCAGTAACTCCTCTTCCAACAGGAGTGGGCAATCCACCCTTTTCCAGTCGAGAACCATGGGTTCATACTGCTGATCCTCATCCCAGCTGCTTTATACTGAGCCACTAACTTCCCTAGTGCATGCTGCAGGTCACAGCCTGATGACGGCAAAAGGGCCATATCATCTGCAAAATACAGACGTGATCATGAGGCTCTCGTACTGGACCCCCGCTGCACCTAGAAATTCTGTCCAAAAAAGTTAACAGAATCGGTGACAAGCGGCAGCACTGGCGGATTCCAACACCCACTGGCAATATGTCTGACTGACTGCTGGCAATGCAAACCAAACTCTTGCTCTGTTTGTACAGGGACCATGGCCTGCAAAAATGGACCGCGTGCCCTATTCTTCTGAAACACCCCCTACAGGATTCCCCAAGGGACATGATCATATGCGTTTTCTAGGTCCACAAAACACGTAGACTGGTTGGACAAACTACCATGAACTTTCCAGTACCCTTGTGAGGGTAAAGAGCTGGTCCAATGTTCTGCAACTAGGAAGGAATCCGCATTGTTCCTCCAGGATCTGAGGTTCAGTGAACGGGTGGACCTTCCTCTCCAGTACCCCGGCATAGACCTTCCCAGCGAGGTCGAGGAATGTGCATCCCCCAGCATACTGCAGTATATTGTAGACTACAATTCAATCTGTTGTTCAGGGCAAAGTTTTCCAGACAAAAAATGTAGATTTAACACTTGGTTACATTGCACCAAATTGTCTTAAATGAAGTTGCATATACTATTTAAATTTTCAGTATATAGGATTAGAGTTTTGTTGTATTTAATTTTTGACGTAGATTGCTTACTACTTTTAATAAATATAATTTTTATTCTCAACAGAGATGAAGGACATAATTATAGGATATAAGGGCATGAAAAGGCATCAGCCACTTCTATGTATTAAAAAGCATTGGACAGAATCATTCCTGTACAAAAACTGTTTAAATAAATTGCTTTGTAATCAAGTAGTCAGCTTAGTGTTCATTTTACACATTGGAAAAATGAAGGCTATGGCTTATATATATATATATATATATATATATATTTTTTTTTTTAACTTTTCTTTGATTGCTCTACTTTGCCTTGTGATAACGAGTCTGCTTCTGGCTAGCTACCTGAGGCTAATGCCATGGGCACCAAAAACATTTTCTCTTACAGACCTATAGAATTATACATAGTTCAGTAACTTAATTTGTACAGTACTGTAATTTGAAAAGTGTTTGAAACGGCCGTACTGTAAAGATTCAATAAACTTCAGTAAATAGTGACCATAGCGTCCATTTTATTTTGTAATATTCATGTAATAAATATACAAATGTCAATTACACAGTTATAATCAGTTATAATACTGATTATATCAGTTATGTTATCAGTTATAATCATCTGCTTTTAGTGATCAATTTCACCCAGGCAGATGTGATCGCTATAAGCGGTTTCTACTGTAATTGTAAGCTTGTGGTACAGCCTTAAGACAACACATTTGTTTTTGCATGTGCGGGGTAACATATTAAAGTAATATTTTCTTTTGGTTTCCTATATTTTCCAGTTTATTTTTTGTTTTTTATTTCCAGTTTATATTTTCCTGATATTTTAAAAATGTAGAACAATTAAAAAGGCAGAGGATACGTCTGTCTTCATAAATGTAGCCTTTATGAAGAGAAAATTCCCAATGTGAGGATGGTGGGGCACCTGAAAGTTTTCTTCAACACATGAAATGCAGGATGCAATTTCTATTTACTGTTCAATGACGGACTACTGGACGAAATGTGATAAAGGTATTCATTTTAGTGTACTGTGGTATTTTGATGTTTTTTTTCCCAAAAGCATTACTATTATAGTATTAAATCTTGGTGAAAGAATTTTGTAAGTGTGGATGTGGAAAATACCATGGTATGTGTGATACTGTAATCCTGGCCAAGCCTACTTTATATAGATAAAATTGAAAGAGTTGAATTAGAAATGTATTAGAAATGTTAAATACAAATGTGTGTGTGTGTGTGTGTGTGTGTGTGTGTGTGTGTGTGTGTGAGAGAGAGAGAGAGAGGGGAGGAGGAATGGAAAAGAAAATACTTATAATTCAAAGTAACCAGCCCAGTAATGAAGATACATTGTGCAACAAAGATGTAAGTTCCTAAACTTTTAAGAACATTGGCCTAATTCCATTGTAATTTATAGTTCTGGCTCATAAATAAGTAGTGGTTAAGTGATTTGTGTTTCTCTTAAATGTTTGTGATGGATTTTGATGTAAAATAGTTTTTTGTTAGTTTGTCAGTTCGGTAGCCTGTTTCAGTCAGCGAAAACACCCGCCCCCATTTAAATATAGCTATACATGTAACCAATTGTTTAAACTCTGCATGTGGGGGCTATTATGATTATTCTGGACATTTGCATCTAAAGTTATATGTTATATAACTAAAGCTCTATCTTAAGTTCTTCACCCCCCCCCCCCTTTTTTAAGAATTGTCATCATCTGTGCATTATTGAGATGAAACAAATTGCAGCAGCTATATTTTATAGTAAGTAAATGTGTCTGCAGTATATTACCTCTTGTTGCACCATGCAGAATATAATAAATCATGTTTGTTTCATGTTTGTTGCTTTCGTTGCTTATTCCATGATAGATAAAAGATAATAGATAATATGGTCGCCATTTGTGGACCTTCACACTTTATGCACCTGACTTAGGCTTCTTCAATGAAATTTATGCAAAGTTCAGCTTGGCTCTTTTATGGCGCTTTTCCACTGCATAGTACGGCACCGCACGGTTCAGTACAGCTCACGTTGGTTTGGCTCAGTTCGGCTCGGTTTGCGTTTCGACTGCAGTTTAGTGCCGCTTTAGAGTGGGCGGGATTATTCAC
>JAODKN010000001.1:31446326-31457409 GCA_026774425.1 Petrocephalus zakoni
CCACCGCCGCCTTGTCCCCAAACCCCTCCCCTTGTGCTGATCCTCATTTTGTACAATCATTCCCACTTTGTATCTACAATGGCAAGATATTTTTCAAAGTAGGATGACAGACCATCCAATTATCCTGGAAATGGTCCCTGCACTGCCACTTGTGCTTTTATTGTAAGATTATTTACAAAGTTGACTTTAGCAAGTGCATTGAATCAGTTGCTCCACTGGTCTGAATTTTTATAAACTCTGCTCCTTTTCAGCAAATATAAACGTAACAGAAAAAATACGAATAAGACTGTTGCAATTTTGGGAAAAAATTTATATCAGGCAAATCTATTTAAATCGGTTGCTTCACACTCTGTGCATACGTCATGCGGTGAGTAGCTTCAAAAGTATGTTTGTCCTACCTCTAAGGGATTTTCACACTCCATAGGACACAAAATCTCTATAAAGTGGCTTACTGAAACAGGAGAAAATTGGAAGCAGTGGTTTCCTCTTGGCTCTTCTTATTCTCCCATTCGGCCTCTTCTGAAGTGTGAAGAATGATCTTCTAAATGAAATCAGGGGAGGACTCGACAGAATCCTGGTTAATGGTGTGACAAAATGAATCACAACTACTCAAGGCATCCATCATGGGTAGAAGGTGACCACAAATGATCTGTGAACCACTATATATTGATTACTCATGTACTACAAGTGTCGGATTTAATGTCTGAGAAGCCTACAGACCTGACGGAGACAGCTGGAGCTCTAACTCTTCTTTGATAGATTTTAATGGTGAAATATTGATTTCTGTCTGGCCAAGGTCTGCCAGTAGGGGCCAAAGTCATTTGTTGGGTAATGCTGGACACTGCATTTGCTGGTCACAATCAATCATCTTGGCGTCGTATGCTGGAAAAAAGTGGGCCGTACTAGAACATAGTTCGACTCTGCATCTCTAGTATGATGGCCACAAAAAAGGCTTTATAATAAAAACATATAATAGAAATGCTGAGATGTATGTATTACGTAGATAGCCTCTGCAAAATTGTAACTGAAATGAAACTGAATTCCTTACAGAGAAAATGAGTGTCTTCGTCAAAGGGTCTATATTTTACGTAAATGTCTGATGGGAGGGTGGGGGTCCATGTAATCTGTTGTGTTACAACTCAGTGCTTTCTTCCTATCCAGAGGGATAACAGAGAAGCTAATGGGAACACATCAATCACAATCATTTTCCAATTCCTAAGGTGTCTTTCCACTTCCCCGCTACTGTTTAAGCTCCATAATAACGGTGATAACATAGTTCTGTAGCTCTGCTAGTGCTTCACTCTAACAGGAACACTTCATTAGAAGATGTAGCTGCTGCTAAGTCAGCATTTTTTTTATTCTTACTATTTTTAATATCAGGAAAACGGGACACGTTGCCGTCAACATCAATAAAATGTATTAAAAGTGAGCGTTAACACCAGCGCTCAGAGGACAAAGAAGCGCCATGGACAGCGGCTGATTTGGTCCTGATTATCCAGCTTACTTAATGATTTTTGCTCCAGCGCCCTATTCAATATGGTTATAAGAGAAAAGCGCCTTGTGCGATCCTTGAGCTTTCTAATCCGACACAGCTCTAGAGGGTAAAATAGATTTAACGTGGCTTACTCAGCGGTACGTAATTAAAACGCTACATTTTAATAGACCCCTGGTGATATATAATTAGAGTCATACGCCTTTCAGTTGATGGTAAATATTTATGTGCCAACAAGAAGGCAATAATAGAATATAAGACATAAGCAATTCAGAGCAATTAACATTCAGCCATTATTAAGCATTTTGTCGGTTTTTAAACAGCAAAAAAGCACCGACATCCAAAATACAGGCACGTTGGGTACACACGGGTACGCCACTAATAGGTTTTACATTTATACTTTTTTCGACCTTATGTTCACTTATTGTTTGCTTTATGTCTAAGTCACCAGAAGGTGGCACAAAGCCACTGGATTCTGAAGTATCGAATAATTCGTAGCGATGATACATCCTCATATTGGACTGATACCGTCAGTCAAACGAGAAAAGTCTCAACATGCCTCGGAATTAAATAAGACAATGTGAGGTTATCCAAGGCAGAGTTTGTGGCTCGTGATTCATGTATTTTGTTTTATTCTGCGACGAAAAATATATGTTGTAAAGCAATACGACCATTATTATTATTATTATTATTATTATTATTATTTAACAACCTGTATTGCAAATTTAGATAAGGTTTGTGCTATTGAAACATCATGTTTAATTTGTCACAATTCTATTCAACGTACATGTTAAGAAGCATAGCATACTTAAGAAACAGCTTTATTGCAAAATGTAATTTATTATTTAACCCTCAGTTACATTAATTACTGTATATTATAATATAGAATGTAGCATATGGTTGAGTATAGTAGTAATAATAACACTACTACTCCTACTACTATACTACTACTAATAATAATAATAACGTGCAAACAAATTATTGTAAATATTTAAGTCAACATAATCAACCATTTCAAATGCAAAAATAAAACTGTGCTTATGTTGTGTATATCTAGCATATATACTGCTTTTGAGGAGGATAAACCAAAAGATGAAGAGTTGGATTTGGTCTTAAGCACCTGTTTTTTCTTTCATGTTGTTATGTTGCCTACAAAAAGAGAAAACATGCCCAAATGACTCTGCTTTCACAATGAAAGCACAAAGCATCTGAGCTTTGCCCCTGTGGGGTCTTAATAGGATTGGCATAGGTCATTATACAGCAAAGGTAGCAGAGCAGCACTGTGGAAACAAGCAAATCCTCAAATTAAATACCGCATGCAGAACACAACGTGACGCAAAACTTTTAACAGTCAAGCAGTTTTTCAGATAAGGCTGACCATGATGGGTATAATGTATAGTGCGATGATGGGCTGTATAAAAAAATGTGGGCTATATTACTTGCATTAGGATTTCATTGGATTGGGAGCTGCTAAGAATAAGGAGATATTTCAGTGAATTTTACTGAAAGTGGAGGTGTCCTGACTCCATGCAAGGCACATCAAAGTGAAGACTTTGTTTTGGAAGAACAATGGTAGCAGTCACACTCCAAGGGTTGTGTATCATTGCATGCTTCCCTTGCAAATCCCAGCAGACAACAAATCTCCTGATTATCAAACCAGCAGATGTTTGAGTTGCAGTAGAGAACACAATGCTTCCCAAAGCTAACAATAATCAAAGAACTGCTGCTAGGGAAATACTTGACCAGTGAACATGCAAGGCTTTTTGATGGTAATCAAAACAGCTAGGCTATTAAACTTAAAGTTCACACACAAAGACTGAAATAATAACACTGGTTTACAAGGTTTTTGTTTCCTTTATAATTTTCAGTGTACCAGACAGCTTTTGCAATGCTGATCACAGAAATATCTACAAATTTTTCACATCACATAAGAAACGGCCAATTTTGTTATGATTATTGTATAACGTTTAAACAATGTTTTCTGCATATCACCGGTCAACAAAAATTTGAGTATTAAACAACCAGGGGTTGTCTTTTTTTGTCATTTTTAATGCTGATTTAAGAAATGCATTCAGAATTTTGCTCTCACCCATAGTTTTTTAGTTATGTTATTTTTAGGCTATATTGATAGTATAAAATTCCTTATGAAGAATGTATGGACATATTTCACAGTCATTTAATTAATTTTACCTCTGAACATTTTAGGACTTTACAGAAGGGAGCAAAGTACTGTAAGTCTGTCTTGCCTCAGTTTACAGGCTGTAACATGTTTGGACATGTTGAAACAGGGTCCTGCTCTCTCTCTGATATGGAAAAACCATATGAAGCCAAGTGGAGTCCCATTTTGCTCGCTGACTTCTGCTGGACCCTCAGGAGGGATGTTTCTGCTGCCAAATACAGCAGAAAATCACACACTTCTACTTTTTGGATAAGTCACTTGCAACTTGCACATATACTATAAATATACATATAGCGTAAGGTTTCATAGCCTGTACTGCTGCCTCACTGAAAAGGGCATGCGTGAGCCCACAGGATTATTATTGCCGGTACATTGGCTAAAAAAAAAAAGTTCAGTATACTGTAGCACTGTTTTTTTTATTATTATTATTATTGTTATGAAAGAGCCAGTGCCACACCTGTTCGTTATAGTCCCACATATCCCCATCATCAAGCCAGAATACCAGGGAGGTATACCCGGAAGTGGTATTGGGACCGTAAAGTTAGTCGATTAATCTTTTATACTTTGAGAGAGCAAAACTATTGTGAGGAAACACAAAACTTTATCCTATTGCGAGTGAACACAAACTTCAAAAAAAAAAAAAACTTCTTAGGGGCCCCATATTTAAAGAATATTTGAGGTCATTTTATTGCCTTGTATGTCACCTGCATTTTGGAGTTAAATTATTGTTTGCTTGCACTGTGCTTGCACCTTTGACTTTCTGTTTTTAACTTGTTTCACTATTGTTTCTTCAAGTGACATATAAAACAAAATCAGTATCTGTGACCAATGGGCAAAACATGCAAAATGGAACTAGCTGTAGGTATAAACATTCTAGCTTGACTGTCTGATTGCCTGTTTGAGAAAAGGCACATATGGAATTGTCACTATGAAGAGATTTGTGGGCTTGACATTCTCATAACCTTAGTCATGTTATAGTTACAGTTAATGTCTGGGTCTTTTCTAAGGAAATCGACAAATACTGCTTACAAAAATTATTCAAAGCATAAATGCAATCAATATTACAATTTCAGCGATGTTCTACACCAATTTTAAACAAGACAAGCACTGTCTCCAGAAATATTTACCAGAATGACATTATTCACTTGACACATTATGATATTACACTCACAGTCAAAGGATACAGGTATGTAACTATGCCAATTTGTGACCATTTAGTATGGTTTTTGTATGTAGTCTGTGCCCTGAGATGGACTGGCATCCCTTACTTGGATTACCGCAGTCTGTGCTGCCTGGATTAAGCTCCAGGTCCTGGGCAATGTGAAAGGTTAAAGGATGGATGGATGACATCAAGTGTAGCATGTTATTTGCCTTAAAGAATTTAAGCTGTTCATTGAATGCAGCATAATAGGTAGTAGCCGTTTAGTACATGGGTGTGCTAGTTTTGCTGCAGAATTCACAATAAATATAAGTGCTCTGCAGTAAACTGCAACCTTGCCCAATATGCACCATGTTATTGCTGTAATATTAATTTGGATTAACAGTTTTTTTGCTGAGGATTGCTTATTAATAGACGGAATATGTTATCTAATTTAATTAAAATTTCACTTTATCCATTTATCTTTCAGTTTTTGATATTCAAACTTCAGTTTACAAGTTCTCATTGATTTAGAGCAACTGGTGCATGCAAAATCTCTTTTGCATATCCACTATTAGTGAAGACTCCATTCTTAAAACAATACTTGGTAATAATGACTATGAAAGTTACACAAAATAACTCAGGCTTTAAAATAATCTGTGAATTATCCTTATATGGGTGAAATCAATCCTTTGGGACAAAATCAAAAGCACACGTTAAATACATATGGCCATGGATTTTTTTGCATTTCCTTTGAATGCAGATTCATCAATGTCTACCATGATGTCCCATGATGAGGGAGATAACTGGGGGTGGGCTGAGATGATCTCCATCCATCTGTAATCTGCTCTTGGCTGCCTCAAAGAGGCAAGAGGTTCACTTTAAAATGCTTTCAAAATTGCAGGTGGTCTTGAGTAGGCTGTCCGTTACCCATATGGCTGGTATTTATAGCCAACATTAAAGACCATTCTGATTTTCATACAGCATACTTCTGTACCATTTCATTACACTTGCAGAGGTTCATCTTTAAAACAGATGTGGGTGTGATTTTTGTCTACTGTTCAACGGAAAATTATTTCAAATAGCAGGCTATGTTTTATGAAGACCACCTATAAATATATAACAGTCAGCAAAGACAGTGCAGTATTAGTGCCGACCAGAAAATTTATTTTTTATTTAAAAAATCCAACATATTTCTAGAATTGCTTTTTGCTGTAATTCATTGAGACTATTTGGTTTACATTTTTCAATATTCAAATGTACTTGAAATGAAGTTTTATTGAGTCGATCTGAAGATGTATAAATTGTAAGACAAGTATTCTTATTCTTCTGTGAACTGTTGTTGTAGACATTTGTTATTTGTTAACATTGTACTTGGAGTACTATCAATGCTCATGAGCCTTGAATAAATTCTTTTGTTATTGGACTGAACATAAAGATCAGCTTCAAAATTCATTGTTAATGTTTTAGGTCAATGAATGTTTTAAATATACATTTGTCCGCCCAATAACAACCACATGCTGAGTTCATTTGCACTGGTGCTTTCTCTTTTTTTTTACATCCTTGCCACAAACATAGATTTACATATGGAGCAGAAACCTTCATCTAAAGTAACTCAAACTGAGAGGGCAGTGTCAACAATTATGGGTTAAGGGCCTTGCCAACCCTGGGAATTGTACTGGGGACCATCCAACCACAGGCGCAGCATGCTACACCACTGAGCCCCACACTATCCCAATGTTAAATAAACCTTTCTGATATATTTAACCAACGGCACAAAATTTCTCAGTTATTTTCTCGGTCCACTGTTTTACTGAAATTAAGTTGACTGAATAACGGTTGAGTGCACTTATATGTTTACTGAAATTATAAACTGGCTTGTGGAGATGTAAACGGTGGATTGATCACTTACTCTAAATTTTTCCCCAAGACCGTCCATGGCTGGCACAATAAGTAGCTCCTCTCAATGTAAATGCCATCGATTGGAGGCCTTGTTAATGTGACTCATTATTGAACTAATGAAGCTTAAGTTAGTTGACATGAGAGAAAAATCTGGAGGTTCATTTACCATGAGGAAAAAATAGTAAACATTGAGCAGGACCTTTTCTGCTGAAGGGTACTTTAATACTCAGTCCTGGGTCACATAATCCTGCTTTTATGCATTTATATACGCATGTTTGTGCATACTCTTGTATTTAATTATAAATGGCAGCAGTTCTTACTTGTGTCTATGAATGCTCAGAAGTCAGCATCATGAGTCTGTTAATTGTCACACACAAACATAATCATTGTGCAGATTCAAACTTATAATGCTAATATACTGCATACTAATTTACTTGTACTTGGGTAGCATGGCTCCAATATGGAGTGATAATCCAGTTCTGGAAGACTGCCAATGATGGCACCTAGAATCTATCTGTTGGGGTGATGTTAGTCCTGAAACACCATAAGGTTAACAGCCAACACAAAATCCATGCTTCATGCCTCTTAAAGTAGACTGGTTACTTCTTGTATCTAAGTCAGTTTATTTTAAAGTCTTAGTCATTTATTATTCTTAGCTGTCAGACAACAGGTTACACCGTAGGCTCACTTCTCCAGGATTTTGGGTCTGATTTCTACCCTGGCACTCTCTATGCTGGGAGATTGGATGTTAATAACTTTTTGATGCAGGATTTTCTTGGATACTCCAGGTTCTATATACAATACAAATACAAGTGGACAAGTGGTACATTTACATTCTCTGTAGTGTAAGTGTATGCTCTTTGGTGGGTTGGCATCCCAAAGTCTTTCATTTGTCACATGCAATTGTAATTGTACAGCATACAGAGATGCTTATTCTGGCAAGTTCTCTGTCTGTGCCACATAACATTAGAGGAATGATAATCTAAACATAAACCCATCTATTTGTAAACTCAACCACTAGCATTCTGTGTTAAACTAATCAACACCCCATCAAGCTATTTACCAAATGAAGCCAATTATTTAAGTGAGCAGGCTGTGAAATTTAACAAATACATGGATTGGCTGGAGTGCCCTTGAGGAGAGATTTTAGGAACAAAAGTGGTGTTCTTCTAGCTATCCAACAAGATATCAGTAGTATTTTGTAGAACAGAAGAAATTCATCTGACTTTTTAGTGGTCATTTGTGTATTTGTTAAGTTAAATTGTACTTTTTTTTCTGAGCAAATACAAAGGCTTTGAACTTTTTCTTTGATGGACAAGGCTTTTGCCACTTATTGTATGTTACATTATATTCTATTACATTAATATTTAAAACATGCATTTATAGTATATTACAGCATAATGAAAGTTTATGGTTAACCAAGCTCACATACTCATGAATTGATTTTTACATACGCCTAAATGCGAATTGCAGCTTACATGCTCAGTTAACAGCAGTCTCCCAGTTTAAACTGAGCTGTGGTTAAAATAACAATTGATGTTTTAAAATCTATACATACTATGCAAAACATGTGGATTAACTTTAAGAAACATAACAGTGCAACTTCAATATTATTATTCAAAATGTATATCAAACAGGTTTAATAATTTCAACAATGACTTGTTTATATTTATAATGTTACAATTAAATGAAATTTAAACATAGCATAAACTGAAAGTCTAAAATATTATATATGTGATAAGCAAAATTCTCAGGCTGTAGGACAAGATATTTTAAAAAGTGACAACCACAATAAGAAATTAGCAATTAAGATTAAGCTGGAAAGATCCAGTTCTACACAGGGGTGGTGCCACTGTTAGTTTGCTTAATTTTATTATGTATACTTGACCTTGGCTTTGACCTTTAAAACTGTGAACCGCTTAGAAGTGATGAAGGTCAGACATGCTCAGAGAGCAAGGAAATCTGCCAAAAAATGTCAGATTTGCTTTTTGTAAGCAACTTTTTATTGATTTGTCCCCTGAAAGCAGTATGCTCCACCATATAATCCAGCCAATTATGTACTGATTACTGGAGTTATAATATATTATAATGCATAACTATGATTAAACAACAACAAGGATTTAAAGAAACATATCACTGTAGTTCCATTTACAACAAGCCTCTTAAACCTCAGCAACCACTGTTCACTGTTCACTGACCTATTCATTTTTCTTCATTCTTAATTTTCTTTTTAAGTTTTCTTTATCACATAAAGATAAATCAAGTGCAGTCTGAAAATACACATAGTAGATCTGTTGCAATGGAGGGAAAGCCCCAACCCAGCGAATGAAACAAATTTATACTCCTGTTCAATGAATTTCCTCACACCAAAGTCTCAAAACACACATATCAGTGTATTATTAAGTCTGAATCGATTTTTGAGATCTTCAGTATTCTGTGTAACTGCTGGCATCAGGATCTCATTAAGCTTTGCAGTGGTGAGATAGACAGTCTATTGTCTAGGGTAAAAGGGGCTCTGGCAGAACTTGCGGGGATGTGTGTCTGGCCCGGGGAGAAACAGGCTGGATCCAAACAAACATATTCATAAATAAATTTCATCCTGTTGTGTTTCCAGGTCTTATCTAATGCAGATGGCTCTGCTGTAATGAGAGTGAAAGGGCCTGTATCATGACTACTGGCTTGTAAGATCATGGTCTCCCTGGTAGAAATGATTAGGAAGCAAGAGGGTATTATTGGGAAGCCTCTCCCATTGTGTCTTGTGTAATGAATATTAAGGTACTTGGAGCACTTTAAGGATTTAACACCATACTAATCCCTTAATCCTCAGAAAAACCAATTTTGTACACATGAAAAGGGGTCATTTAACTTCTCCTCATTAATTTTCTGCCTTGAAAATGTGGTGATGGAAGAGATTAGACTCATTAAAGGGCTTTATTGTTTGCACTGGGCTGGCTGTGTTATGGATACCAGGCAAATACACTGGGGCCTGCTGCCCTTCTGCTGTTCAGGTTAAATCCTTGGGTCGACTCCTCAAAACCTCACACAACCCCCTGCAGCTCTAGTCAACACAATTTGCAGCCACTTAACCCTTAATAAGTGCAACCCCGGTGTTCTTTCTCCAGCCCCACATAAAGAATGACATCCTGGAAAAGCTGGCTACACTCAGATTTGTGTTCAACTTCTATATTGTGTATAAACAGCCATACAGTGACTTAACGCATGTGCTTATAGACATTTTTTGTGCATACATTTTGTGTACACATAGAATTGGTTGGTTAATACAAATACTGGTGTTGAAATGGCTAGGCTGGCACAATTTGACAGGCATAATATTATAGTTTTTACACCAAAATAACGATAAATTAAAATTTTCTTGGACTGCTTAAGACTTTTACAAAGTATAGTGCAATGCAGTACATTGTGCAAATATGCAAAAACATTACAATACTGTATGTCATTTCCTACGATGACTAAGTCTGAAGCTTCACATTTTACTGGTTTTTAATTAGCAAAATATTTTTTGGAGAAAAAATATTTTTAATTATATCTGTGCATCAATTTTAAGGCTAAACTACAGTATTCAACAGCTTATTTCATTCATACTTTTCTTTTTTGGATATCCTTGCTGAGATAGAATTTTATAGTACCACACTCATCAAAGCAGACTTCCATTCCAGAAAATGGTATATCCCCAGATGCCTCATTAACCTTACAATGGAAGACAGTCAGGGCTGCAGTCAGAGAGGTCAGACCTCTGCCTGCTCCTCAAATAAGAAAAAGCAAGAACTGGAACAGGAAAATCACCTGAAAAATGGAACGCACAGAACTTATTCTTGCTGTGCACATATAAATAATTCAGAATCTCAAGGTTGATAATGCATGTTCACAAAAAGTGATAATGTAATATACCAGTCACTTGACAAAATCCATATATCATATTCATATTTTGAACATGCTGTTACACGAAAGCTAATATACAGAGAATAGCTGTATAATTAAACAATAATTAGAATTTCAGATTTTGAACTATAAAAGTGAAATTGTTTCAATAGTTTTGAGCAAAACTTTTATACAAAACATCTGGGGTATTTCCCGATAACTTTTGCATCTTATGAAGACTCGAAAGGTATACCTAACTAAAGGAGTTCACGTTTGTATGACTTCTGTTTCCCAAACAATCCCTTAAGAGGTTGCTTAAGGGAGAGGTTCTTAAGTGCAACGTTACTAGGAACACCTGGGGTGGCTTTCCCAAAACAACGAACGAACTGTGAATAACGAACAAGATAACGTAGTTTGTTGGAAAATAACGAGCGAGGTCCACGAGCCTTTCCCAAAAGCCTTCGTTATTTCAGAAATAACGAACGATCTCTAA
>JAODKN010000001.1:31461490-31477582 GCA_026774425.1 Petrocephalus zakoni
TGACATGCTGCTGTGAGAGATGCTTTCATTTGCATCTGGGAACAACCTCCTTGTGCTCAGAGACATCCATTTTTATCACAGCCACTCCAGGATATGCCAAGTGGAATTTTAATCCATGCTCCCTGACAGTAACTGACAGCTACAATGGGTTTATCATTAGTTGTTATTCACAGTTATATTTTTAATAAATAAACTTAACAATTGACAGAAAAAAAACAACCAGAAACAAACTACATGACTGATCAACATTTTCTTTGTCTAGTCTCTCTTTATTGGAGTTGCATTAATTCCACAGCATTAAGGAATTGTTAATGAAATTAATTTGTGCACTCAGATTTTTAAAAACCATATAAATGGGAAATTTACTGTGGGGCATAGCATAGATGGCAAAGGAGTGATCCATGGTACGGCTGCACACAACAAGGGGTCCATTAACAAAAACAGAACACAACAGGGGTAAACCACAAAATAGAGACTGCAGGGAGTGAAAAAACGGGGAAGAAAGAGAGCCAACTAAAGAAACCACAAAGTAAACACAACTTGGTAACAGCAAAACACCAGGAGTATGACTAGAAACTAACGCAAACCCGCAACACACACACAGTAACATGAACAAAGTTTTTAAAGAACAATGTTAGGGCAGGTACTTTAACAACAAGGGACAGGTGCAAATCATAATCAAATCGACCGATCAATGAAAGTGCAGGATGACAAGCAGCAGGTGGAATCAGTAACACTAACATGGGGAAAGACTAGGGCCATAAGAACACACAGAACATATTTTAAACATGGCAGAAGTGGGGTAAACCAGGGAAACAACAATAAGTAACACTTGGGGAACAGAAAACCAATAAACATAGACTAGAGGTGCGGCTGGTCTCCAGGCATCCTCAAACTCATGACCAGAGGCATACATGTAGAGCCTCAGAGTCATGCGCTCAGCCCATAGAGATACGCAGCAGCCCAGGGATACCGCAAAACACACTATGACTGAAGGTTATGAGACATGGGGGGGAAGCAGGATGACCAGGGACACCTGCTGGTCAAATGGGAACTGAACACTTAGGACAGGGTTGAACAGGGGCCGACCCTGACAGGAAACAGCTGGAAATCATAGCAAATCAAACAAATCAAAACAATGGGAAACTCTGAAAGACAGACTCATTAAAAAAATAGTAAAGCTTATATGGAAACTTTTCTAGATATGATTACAGGTGCTTGATTTAATCAATGTAAATCAACTATTTAATCTGCCTGGATTGTAATACATAATTTAAATATGACAATATGTGGTGCACTTTCTTAAATATTATATGAAAGTTACAAGAAAACTATTGAAATTTTGAATGAAGCCTCATACTGTAGGAGTGCATCTTTGATTGTGGAAGTAAACCATTTTAAGGAATATTACCGTTGTGAATAAAAAGTGGTGTAGTGGTTAGGGAGCCAGGGTTAGGAATCTGTCATTGAAACTGCAGCTTTTCATCCAAGATCACCAGAGAAAAACTGCTCTTCTGAATGACCCAGTCAGATAGCAAATCAAAGCTGCTACAGTTGCATGTTCTGCTTTATGAGTAAAAGGAAAGATCTGAGTTACTTTGGCTAAATTTGCAAAACTATTTAACACTGAAATGAAAGCTCTGAATCAAACTTAAAAAGAGGCAACACAAATACATTTGAGACTGGACTCGCCTTATAAATAGCACTTTCTAAAATACATATTTCTGAGATATGACCTGTGTGAGGTAACTTCAGGGAAAGACACTGTTTGAAACCAAGGGTATTCGGACTGCTGCATCAGCACTGAGCTGGGCTTATAGAGGTCCATGTCACTTGGTCCAGTGAGTTTCTAAAGCCTTAAGACACAATATTACAGTGTGCAATGGAGGGCAAGGGCACACGTCCTTTTGAACCTTCACACACCGACACAGGAGGTGCTGAATTAACAAAGAATCTCTTTGAGGCCTGGAGTCTACAGCCCAACCTAATGTTAGCCAGGGAGGCTGAGGGTGCTCCATCAACAGCAGAAGGAGTCAGAAGGAGCAAAAAATGTTTTTTATCTTCTCAACCAAAGACAAAAAACAACAGCGCATGAGAAACACACGTGGTAACACACGGGAACAAACGAAGCTTTTTTTCTGATTTGTTTGATCACATTAGATGAATGCAATGCAAATAAGATTAATGCATCATATTATTGTTATTATTAATTAATAATTTATTACCTATTCCATAATAATGCAGCAATCATTTAAACAATAAAAAGCAATTGAAATTTGGTCTAATTGTTTGCTGACCAGAGTTGGTTGTGTGTCCTCCTGTGAGGTGGATGCTCGGTTGGCCCAGACTGGGTCCTCCTCCAGTCTCAGTTCATATGGAAACAAATATTTGCTGTTATTGTATTATCTGATTTTAGCCAAGGAGCCAATCCAGTCCCGTCCCTATAAATATGCCACTTGTGGTGCCCTGAACACAACAGTGAAGAAACTGTTTTAATTAAAATGCAAATTCTCTGCTGAAAAAACAACGACATAAAAGTGTGAGAATCTGGCCCAACGTGACGTCCTGGGATCTCCAACCTTAGGCCTGATAAGTGATGCTCTCTCTATTACAGTGTTGATAAAAAAATGAATCAAACTGCCAAAGAACACTGTCAAAATAAGAAAGGGAAAAAAATTATGTGATGACCTACTTTATTTGTGAAAGGATTTATATTTTTGTGTTGTCAGGAAATGAACAGAGGGTTATGATTGTATCAAAATAGAATTTCCGATCTCACTGCCAGGTTGTTCGTACTTATATTATTTGCTCCATATAACACAGGAAATGAATTTTTGTGTGCAATCATATTATTTCACACATCCAAACCTCATATTCTATTTAGAAATCATCCACCTTCAATACATAAAACCTGACCTGAGAGTTTATCTATGCACCTTTGTCAGGATTACAGTGTCATCATTTTCCTCGCATAGGTAAAATTATATATGATAGCGTTAATTAAAAGGCGCACTTTGTGCATCCCCACAGATCTGGTGCGAAATTTACTTTTACTCTAAAGCTCTGTCACTATGCTGTGTAATATATGAAAATATTTTTCCTGTTTTCCGTAGAAATATTAACTATTTCTGTAGAAATATTAACTAAAAAAATGTGCCTATAATGTATGTTACTTACCATATTTTAGGACTCATTTAGAGTAACCTTTGGTACACCTTTGGTCCCTAGCAACCACCTCATTCATGCCTTCGGGCCTGCTTAAATTAAGTTACCCCAGTAAGCTCTAGCCCAAAGATGCAAATGAAGTTTGACACCTATCTCTGCGAGGCAGCTTTTTTAGGTTCTGAAACGGTTCTGTAAAGAAACATTTTACATATGAACCATGCCAGTGTTTCCAAATTGCGTTCAGACAATACCTATAGTCACAAAATACCAAACTAAAGAATTTCTATGCAGGAGGGAATCTAACAGAATAAACATTAATGTTGTTCCAGTACTTTTCCATGGACAGGCTCTGGTGGAGGTTCGCCACTTTTGAAATTTGCAGCACTGTTCATAGGTCTAAGGCTATTAGAGAAAATGTTTAAAGCTATTTATCTGGGTAGTAAGTGTATATTTGCTCAAATTCAATTTATCCACAATTTAACTTTACAATATATGTAAATAAACAATTATACAATGTAAATTAACACGAATTTCTTAAGTTCTTCAAAAAGATAAATGGTCGGATGGTTGTAAAAACGCCACTCCGTTCCAAAACCCCTCCTCGGGGAAACCTGATCTGACGTTCAATGTATTTATTAATTTTCACTACCCAACTTAATTAATTTAGTTAGTTAAATAGTTTGACGAGGTATTGATTAGCCAAACGCAATATGCTAGTGGCTGGGTCAACTAAGACGTGGGTATATTGGATGGTTACTGTCGATGCAAGGATGATTTCGGGGGAGGTTTAGAAATAGCTAATATAACACACTTTGACAGACATTCAATACCCCCTCTGAGAAACGCAGCACGAAAAAATGCTAAAAGACTATCTACCAGTTTGCCGGCGTACGAGGGTATTTTTGTGTAGATGTAATTATGTTTATATATGTGTTTCAGAATAGATTAATTAATATATTCATTTAAAAGCTGCTCATAATTGATATTCAGGCTTTTCTGCTGCCTCAACGTATTCTGTGTATGTTTGAGACGCCGGTGGCAAATTTAGGTTTGGTAGGGTTTTTTTTATTAAATTAAATTGAATATTTAAAAAAGAACGAAAAAATCGAAGCTTTATTTGTACGTGTTTTAAAGTATCAGAAGCATAGCTCAATAACCATAATTAAAATGTAGTATTTCTCGGGAATGTTCTGACTTAAAGTTCTCACTTAAAATTAGGCTACTGGCCTGATAACGGTCGCGTTTCCTTAACAGCAACAGGACCCCAGTCGGAAAGAAATATGCATCATGATATTTATGCATTTAACGAATTTTCCTAATATTTGTAATTACGCCCACATTAATATAACGTTTTACTTTTATCTTAAGGGTGTTTACCTAACTTAAAATACGTATTTTGGGAATTGTGCTGTGTACAGAAGCTCCACGTGTTGCTGTTGTTTTGAAAGCCTATAAAATCACAGTAAGTAAAGAAGTCAGTGCTACTGTAAGTACGTCATAGCTTAGCGGTATAAATAAGTTTTTGTCGTTTATTGGTTAACTTGATAAAACGCAATAGTAAAACGGTGTTCTGACCATGTTTCTTGTATGTAGTTTTTTATTTCTATTTTTTAAAACATAAGAAATAGATGTTTGCAGATTTATAACCTGTTATTCGAAAAATGCTTGTATTTTTTGTATTTTTCCTAAATGTTCATATTTTAAAATTATGTGGTCATTTTTATTTGTATTTGCATTTTGTGTTATTTGCTTTTTTCATAGAAATGCAATAACCTTACATGAGCTCTACAACGGTACGTAATATTTTGTTGTCTTGGCATGTCAATGGAACCAGATCGAAAGTTTTCTCAACTACCCATCTGTGCAAATTCTTAAAGACGACAAAACTGAAAAGAAATAAATAAAATGTTAAATGTACAAAATGAAATATTATATCCAATAAATAAACAAATTAACAAATAGATAGTTTAGTCCAGGACTAGGCTTAATCCTTGTCTGCCCCTTAAAGTATTACATAAATGTAGTAATAAAGATTCCTGTCAAGGCATTTAATTCAATTATTATGAAAATTATTATGAAAATTATTATAGTATTTAATTGTTATTTGAATAATATCAGTTTTGAAAATTTGAATCTATATGTCATAACAAAACTTTATTTACTGTAAATGTACCTTTTATGCGGTGACTTTTCCCATATTCTTTTATAATCAAAGAAATGTACTAACATAGACCAAATTCGGGGGAAATAAACTAAAGACAAAAACAGGAATAACAGTATTAATGAAAAACAGACTCACCTCTTAACAACCCACTACAGGCATGATAAAAAAAGACTCAGCGACTCCCTGCTCTTACAGTTTGCAGGTGAATTTTTAGGAAGTTGTTTGGAGAATGGCCAGGGAAGGAAAGCATCTGCTGATGCTCATGGTTAATCCCAGCTAAGCAGATGCCCATGGCCGACCTCCCTTCCGGCCCTCTTCGAAATACACAGGGGTAAGGCACAGTCTGCGTCTGCTTTCTTGAATTTCAATATTTATTGTAAATTTTTGGGCCCCGGCTACCCCATTCCTTTTTGTCCTTTTACACCAGTACTTATGGATCTTAAATTCTAGCTAAATAAAACTCTGAGGGTCATTTTGTACAGCGCCGGTACTGTTCCGCTTCCTCCAGTCTTTGGGTGGATTCTCAGCTCAGCCGAGTCCTCGGCAGAGAGAATCACTGACTTCCTCTAGGATCAAAGTTCACATCTTTTCCCTGGTTCCAGTTCTGTATTTTATTTTATTTTCATCCAGTCTGAGTTAAAAGGGTTTTTACTTGCTTATTTTATTTAAAATGGTAAAAACTTTAATAAAATGAAAACAAAAATGGGAGAATTTATAAGTGCAGAACTGGAACTGGAGGTCAAGATTTTTTTAATTATCTCTCGGGATTTCCTGTTTGCAAGCACTTGACCCTAACCCAAAACCAAAATTTATAACACCTGTTTGAATAGTGAATCATCATTAATTTATTAAGGTACTTACTAATTGGGACTTTTTTGTTGCACTTTGTTACTTGTTAAAGCTTGACAGCTGATATGTACCTGAAGTAAAAAGGCCAAGAGGGCCAGAAGAGTTGACCACACATTGCAATGGAACAACTTCACATTAAACTACAATATACTGTACATCAATATAAGCTTGAATATCCTAAATGCTTGTGTTGCTTTACAGTCCTTTTGGTGATAACATCACTTAAATATTTCTCCTTCATACTTCTAAGAGAGGAGGAGTCAGATAAGAGTTTTATATAGGCCTGTGAATGACCAGCCCTATTAGACATGTCTATATATGAAACTGGTGTAGAAATATTTCTGATTACAGGCATTGTCTTACGGGTCTGGATTTTATTCCCAGCACTGGCCCTGTGTAGGTGGAGTTTTTGTGTTCTCACCATCTGGCTATTATGGCTTCCCCCGACAGTGCAGTTACATGTGATTTGGTAAAATGTTGACTGTAATTGACCACAGCATGCATGTATGTACAAGGACATGGGCTACGATGGCTGACATCTTCTCCAGACTGTCTTCTACCATGTGCATTGTGCTTCTGGGGATAGTCCAGGCCAAATAAACCAACCCAAATTGCTGAATCACATTTGGTATTTATTGATTGAGGAGAAATAGTGCAGCTAGGGGTGGCCGCATATCTTCGAATCCTGGCTTCACTCGGTGTGTGTGGAGTTTGCGCATTGCATGGGTTTCATCCAGGTGCTTTGGGATGTGTTTCCCAAAAGCACAGTTGCTAATTATGTTAGCAAGCTGTATAGTCAGAACCATGAAGTTGTGGTGCAAGTGTTTTCTGATACCATAGTTTGAACAATGGCGGTAACTACATTGACAACTTACATAGTAGGAACCATCGTTAAACGACACAGTAATGAGCAAAAACACTGTTGTTAACTTGTGTGTTGGAACTACAGTTCTGAGCTGTGGTTAGAAGCTTAGTTCCTGGTGACTATGTCATTGATGGGGGGGGGGGGTGCAATTAAAAGGGGTAGTCACTGTGTAAGTGAAAATATTAAATAATCTTGCTGCACAACATCTACGTCAATTGCTTTGAAAATTTAGTTGTAAGAGAACTTTTTATGTGCTTTTTTTCATGAGTATGGTATGATTGGAGAGAATGTTGTTTATCCATGCGGTTTGTGTTATATGGTAGACTTCATTATAAATTCATAAAAATATATTTTTAGCCTCGTTCCATTATAACATTGAAATATCACATTGAGTAATGTTGCGACATTTTAAAATGAAAAAGGAGATTTAATCACCTGAATAAACTACTGCCAAATAGAATGTATCTAACAATACAGTGTTTCAAATGTGCATTTTTAATATTATTATTATTGTTGTTATATGATAAAAATAATAAATTAATAATATAATATTATCACAACTGTCATATTTAGGAATAATACTGCAAAGTTTTTGCATGCTTCCTGTTGCGAAACTCAGACCAAACACTTCTGGAACCATTGTACTTTTAACCCGGCCCGGCTTCATGGGGGGGCCAGGGTGGGCCTATATGTAATTGTTCCCCCCCCAAAAAATCTTCCTGGCCCACCCTGTTACCGAGAGCTGGAGCTGAGCCTGCTTTGAACTATGGTGGTTCAAACCAACATCGATCAAACTCAAACTACTGTAGCACTAGCAGAGTACACTGGTTTTGGGCAACAATACTTTAGATCTTAGTTCATTTAACTTTGCATTGTAACATGTTAGTGCAATGCTAACCTCCATCATTGCATGGGAAGCGTACCCCAGGTTTCTTCCTGCAGTCCAAAGACATGCAGTTAGTCTGTGGTCTTTCCAAATTGCCCATAGAGGGTGGTAATGAGTGTGTGTGCATGTATGTTCCCTGCGATGGACTGGCATCCCTTCCAGGGTGTACCCTAGCCCTGAGCCCTATGCCGCCTGGGATAGGCTCCAGGCCCACCACGACCCTGACCAGGCTAAGCAATTAGAGAATGGATGGTTCAGTCACAAATAGGGTGGAGAATGACACCTCTGTAGTTCCAACTTGGAGGCTCAGTATTTGGTTTGATTTTTTACGTCCATCTTTAGTTCATGTGTAGCTATGCCTTTGAAGAGAGAATATGAAATGCAGAAAAACATCTTCTTATAAAAAATCTGGGAGTGGATTTAAAAAAATGTACATGTAACATAGGTATATATAGGGGTATAAATTCATGCAGTGTGTCATGCACAGACACACATATGCATGCATGTTGTGAGTTAAACTGCAAATAAACAGGAATTGAATGCATTAAGCAAAATAATTTACCATTAAAAAAAAACAGACAATTGAAGAAGTATATTTCCCTGACCCCTTCACTTTTTCTCCTTGTACATTGTGGAAACTACTACAAATACAGTGTTCTTTTAAAGTCAAAGCTGTCCTTACAAGCTGCTCCTGCACAATAAACTAGATTCATATTTTGTGACCTGTTGTTGTTGCACTGGCACCTTGGGGCCTGCCGTGTCATGGCATGCCTGACTGAGGGTGGCAGATGGTTGCCAGGGCGACAGCTCTGCCTCATGGTGTTGGCACTCCGCCGGAAAATGCCTGGTCTGTGCTGCCTCGCGGCGGCACCAAGTTGTGCCGCAATAATGCGATTGCTGCTGAGGGTTGTGACCTGGAAGCAGGAACAACTGAGAGAACAGCTTGGCGGGCTGGTGGTGGCGCACAGCAGGACCCGAATGCAGCCGCAGCCATTCACTGTGCAGCCCATAAATGTCACTGCGTATTTCTCTTTGGAAAATACAAAATGTGTCATAATTCATATTTTTGAAAAATTATGTTTTTCTGGCTCATTACAACAGGAATTTTTTTATCTTATGTCAGGTAAAATCATATTAGACAAACAAAAGTTAAATACTTTGATCAGTAAGGGGAAGCTGACAAATCATTCATATGATCTTGTAGTAGTAATCATTTAGCACAGAAAACAGTGCCTATTACAGATTTATTTAAAATCTGATTTAATACAGTTTTATTTCTGCTTCTAATGAATCTTTTCTGTTTTCTCTTCTTCTTTTCTAGTTATATATAGTATTATATTACAATTCCTTATTATTTCTTCTCAGTAATACAAATATACTACAGTGTAACAAATGTTTTCTTTAGCTTGTAGTATATCAAGGGCAGGGAATTGTGTCTAAAGACAGTAAAGATAGAAATATAATTTTTAACAGATTATACCTAAATCTAGAACATATACTACGGCCAGACCTATAGATACTCAACTTTATGTTTGCATAAAATCCCCATCTCCTAAAATGTAACTTCATTCATGTAATTTATGGAAGGATCGGCGTCATTCATTTCGTGGGATATACTGTATAAGACAGCTGCTTTGGGAGGCTCTTTCCCCAAGTCATTCAGCCTATGATTGATAGCCTCTGCTAAGCCTCCTCCTGTGGCACCTAACACCACAAGACAAAAACATTCTAATTGCCCAATGAGATGGGACCTTGTCAGGCCAAGTAGCTTCACCAGTTTGTTCATGGTGGGAGGAAAAGCAGATAAAAGGAGCATGCCACATTCATGACAGATGGGGGACACCAGTGGCTCAGAGTGGACACATAGACCAAATTGATTTGTTTGTATTGTCCGGGATTTTTGGAAGGTCAGTTCCTGCTGTCTGAAATGTAAGCTAATCAATATCAAAATATTTTATTAGCTTACATGCACATTGGTTTGTGTATCTCTGTAAATTTGGAGATTGCCTTATTTATTAAATAAAAGCAATTGCATCCATGTCTATGTTATGAATATTTTTCTGAATAGAGCTGACATTTTGTGAAACGTACCTGTATTTGTTAAATATGTTAAGGTGACGGAATCAGTGCATTACCATGGACAGTAGAAGTGACATTTATGAATAGCAAAAATCTGCGTATGTTATTGCTTTGCCCAAACTGTGCACACAGTAGGGCGAAGCTACATGGAAAGTCCAGCATGATGCCCTGTAACCACTGGCCACCTGACAGCTTTCATAAGCTAAAAAGAAAGGTCTATTATAGTATACAAAATTTGTTTTTATGCAGTGATATAACAAATTCCATGTATATAAGCTTTCCTGATATAGTAGTGTATTCTAGTAGGCACAGGGCAGGGGGAGGTAGAAGCTGTAAAATAATTATTATTATTAAATTTAAACATTCAGGTGCTCCTATGGTGATGCATAGGTTAAGAAATTAACTAGGGATTGAAATTCTTAACATTTTAATTAGGCATACAAAAAATTTAAAATTTAGATTTTTGAAGACAAAAGCTTGCTACAGTTTTCCTCCCAGCCACTAGAATGTGCTCTTTCATTGATTTTCTCTTTTTAAGGGAATAATACTGTACTCATAATTTAACATGAAATGGAAAGAATGCAATGCATAATTGTGAATGCTTGATACCACCAACACAGTGAAACTTTTGGAGCACTTAGTTCTGGGCTCTTTGGTAAAAACAGATAGAAAATAAATCAATGCATGGGCCACTTTGAAAACAAAGATGAGGTGGGGGTTGGGTACAGGAATGAAAGACGGAGGAGTTCTTTTAAAAAGAAGTACAATACAAAGGCAAAGCAAACTCACAATTTAAAGTAAGCATCAGTGCAAATGTGAAATGAATGACACTTTTAGGGGGTCTGATTATGGGTGGTGTATGGCCCTGTGGGTTACGATCCCTGTGTGTCCATCATCAGAAGGGCGACAGTTCAAATCCTATGGCCAGCAGAGTGTATTCACCGTTGAGCCCTTGAGTAAAACCCTTAACCCCAATTGCTCCAGGGACACTGTCTGACCCTGTTCTCTAATCCTCACTTGTATGTCACTTTGGACAAAAGTATCTGCTAAATAAATAAATACAAAAAGGTCAAAGAGAACATGGCAGTGTCCTGTCCCTTCTGAAGTGGCTGTAGAGAATGCTGTTGAACATATGCTGAGTTCTGGGCTCCTAAATCCAAGACAGACTGCAGGTACTAACAGGTAAGGTTACTATGACTGATATGCTGTGCCTAAGGATTTCAGGCAGGAGGAGGGATCGGATTATTTGAGTGACAGGCAAGAGGGGGGAGTTGCACCCAGGGGGTATAGTTATAAGAGAGAAACATTATCTATAAATGTCATTTAGAAAGAAAGGAACCTGTGCTTAGGGTTTAAGGTATTTTGTACTGAAACAATTTATTGTAAACAGTCTCTTTTATGAAACGTTCAAAGAGCAAAGAGACTAAAAGCGTTTCTCCAATGTGAATCTAAGTTACCTGGTACATTTGTCTACTGCTTCTGTGCTTTGAAATACTTCAGAAATGTGCTGTCACCTATTACGGGTCTGTTTCAGAAAAACACGCTTCATAGTCAAAAACCTGCATTTTACAAATAGTAACGTACAAGTCTGTAAGAAACACATGTCAGCATAATAAATGATCCCCGACACACTCTTTTGCTTTTATATTAACAGCTTATAAATATGCCAGAATGGGAAACTTTTGGCTACAGGTACAGATGAAGGTAAAAATGAAAAAAAAAAAAGCCACATGAGGCTAATCTCATGGCTGCACTTCCAGCCTATCATTAGCCATACGACCTCAGGACAATCAGAATTACTCAAGCCTGATATAGACCAGAATATCCTTTTTAATACACCAGCCATACGATTAACCTCTAAATCTGTATCTGTAGAAATCTGTATCTCAGGTATATTACATATGCTATCTAGACTTACAGTAATCACCCATAGATCTGAAAAAATATATATTTTCTGTATTTAGTTTTCTTTTCTATTATAGGCTAAACAGCATACTGCAGATCAGAATCAACTACTATTTCCGTATATTAAACCAAAAAAAATGAATGTACTGATTTGAAATGGTGCTTATTTAATTTTTTATTTTTTACTTCTCCGTAGCTCCTTATTAATTTACAATTAAGAAATTAATATAATTGAAATATTTTTGGGAGGAGTTATGTATTTTATTCTGAACTTCTCAGCATTAGAAATTGATTTTAAAGTACATGAAATCATGAAAATAATCCATCTGTAATATTTATGTGTATTTCTGATACTGGTTTGAGCCTGCATTGGGTAATAATAAATTAAATGCCTTTGGGGAACTTGAATTAAAGTGCTTCAATTTTAGTTTAGTGGACATTAAGTTGTGTTTTAAGGATTACTTTTCATTTTTATGCAATTGCCTTAACTGTTTTCCATTCTCTAGCCTATTGGGATTCTTTTCCATCTCTGCTTATCCAGACCAGAGCTTTTGTGAGTCATGTGCCTATCCCAGGAAGCACAGGACATGAAGCTGAGACTACCCTGGGTAGGACTTACACATTATGCTTTAATTTACTTACACATTATTATACCCCCTCGGTAATCTTTATTTTTGTCTCTCTAGCTAACCTAGCCAATATACATTAATTTAATTTGGAATAAAAAGTGTGGAAGTTTAAATAACCTAGATATCAGAGGCATGTTGCCCTGTAAGAACAATAATTTGTATAATTAATTTAATTACTAATTGTGCTTTAATTTAATTACTAATTGTTGTACATGTGCTGTGTAAATGTAAAAGAAAATATCTGTTAGAATACTTTTAGAATAATTTCTCTTTGCCTTTGTTGATGTCAGTATGGGCAACATTAGGATGTCTCCCCAAGTAGCAATAAATATAAATATTGGACTGCACTGGCATTAAAAGGCCATGGTAGCTGGTGCATGCAATTCAAAAATACAAATGAGGGGAATCTAAGTGCCAAATGTTTCAGGTGCCTTTTGTCCTGTGCAAAATGAACAATCCATTCAAATTAATTACCAGCTCTGAATGACTCGACTGATGAAATTAGGGGTGATCCCCAGTGAGCTGATGGGGAGGAGTAAGGGGTCATGGGTGGGTATGTTGAGTCCATTGGGAGTCCAGTTGATGGGTGAACGCTATAGCCTATTTAAATCTCCCAATGGGCTGCAGACTTGGGGGGTAAGCTACTGCATCCAACCAGAACTAACCTGGAGAAGAGATGACTCTAGGAAATTAGTAAATTCTACACAATTCTTTTTTCTTTTATCTGAAGTGCCAGCAGATTTAAATGAAAGCCAGCAGACAATTAAGATATGTGGCTTGAGTTATAATATCATTTACTGACACTGGGAGGTAGAGAACTGTTAAAATTATGCAGCACATCCAAAGATTTATTTTTATATATCTCACAGCAGTCCAGAGGTCATGACAATGGCATGAAATACCAGCCTCTTCAATTTTACACACATTGCTGTTTTATTCATATGTATCTGCCATACTACTATTTAAATTGTTATTTTGTGATCACTGAAAGTCTTACTGATTAGAAATATTAAAAATCGTTTACAGAGATGGACACAAAAACATTGAAAAGTACTATATTTTGTTACAAATTACAGATACTACCTAATCAAATATAACAAAATAAAATACAAAATGAATCTTATTAAAGTACAAGTCATTTGTAATTTAGAAATACAAAAACATGTAAAATAGTAAGGTACCTGATCAATTTCTGTACCATTACAGCCCTAGTAATGTATAGTATTTACAAAATATACCACTTGCCCTAACTTTAAATTGAATAATAATTTTGTGCTTTACATGTGTTACTAGTAATGCAATATGAGCTCAACAGGCTGCATCTGGCTCCAAGGGTTAGGATCGGGGGGGATCTAGGTGACTGAACTGCAATGCAAATGTTCATGATCTCATATCGCTGTTTCAGTCTCGAATTCGAAATCATTATACCCAGTGTTTCTCACAGATTTAATACAAAGGCTCACGGGTGCTGGTGTGTACGTGTCCACATGCAAGAGGCACATCAAAACTTTCTTAAATTCAGTCCATCCATCCATTTTCTGCCACTTATCTAGGGTCGGGTCGTGGGAGCAGCAGTCTAAGTAGGGATACCGTAACCCTCTTACCAGCCACCTCTTCCAGCTCCACTGGGGGGAAACCAACAGGATAACCAAGAGACATATTCTCCCCAGCATGTCCTGAGTCTGCCAGGGGGCCTGCTCCCAGTTGGATATGCCCGAAACACCTCCCCAGGGATCCATCCAGCAGGCAACCTAGATTGATGCCTGAACCACCTCAACTGGCTCCTTTCGATGTAGAGGAATGTCCAATCTCTGAGCTTGAGCCCAGACACCCAGCCGGGAAAACTCATTTCTGCCACTTGAATTTGCAATCTTATTCTTTCAGTCACAACCTATAACTCATGACCATAGATGAGGATAGGAACGTAGATCGACTGGTAAATAGTAAGCTTTACCTTCTGACTCAGCTCCCTCTACAGGATGGCACAGCAACCACATTACTGGCAATGATGCACTGATCTGCCTCTCAATCTCCCACTAGCTTCTTCCTTCACTCGTGAACAAGACCCTGAGATACTTAAACTCTTCCTCTTGAGGCAGTAACTCATCACCCACTAGGATAGGGCAATCCACCCATTTCCACTAGAGAATCATGGCTTCAGACTTGGATGTGCAGATCCTCATCCCAGCCACTTCACACTCAGCTGAAAAGCATACAAGTTCATGCTTCATGGCACAGGCTGACTATGCCAGCAGGACCACATCATCGACAAGAATCAAAGATTGAGACCCTCAAACTGTACCCCCTACATTCCATATAGGTTATTAACAGAATCAGTGACAAAGGGCAGCCCTGGCGGAGTACAGCACCCTCTGGAAATGAGTCAGACTTACTGAACCAAACTGTCACTCCATTTTTACAGGGACCTGATGGCTTGCAACAGCAGACCCCATACCCTGTACTCCTGAAGCACCTCCGACTAGACCCCCTATAAGAACACGATCGTATGCCTTTTCCATGTTCACAAAACTCATTTAAACTAGTTGGGCAAACTCCCATGAACCTTCTGCATGCTTGTGAGGATGATAAGCTGGTCCAGCATTCCATGGCCAGGATTTGTCCGCCTTGTTCTTTTTACCAACAGGTGGAGCCTCCTCACCCGTACCCTGGCATAAACCTTCCCAGGGAGGAGTGTGATCCCCTTGAAGCTGGAACACATCAGACTCGGCTCCAGCTCTCGGTAACAGGGTGAGCACATCCTCCTGTCCCCTTTCATAAAGACTGGACCACCACCTCGGTCTGCTAATCCAAAGGCACTCTCCCCAACGGGATGAATATACAGTGTTGAAGAGGTGTATCAGCCAAGACAGCCCAACAATAGCAAGAGCTTTCAATAACTCAGGCTGAATCTCATATACCCCTGGAGCCTTACCACTGAAGAGTTTTTTAACTACTTCAGTAACTTAATCCCTAATGATGGAAAGGTCCCCCTCTGAGTCTTCCAGCTCTACTTCCTCCAAGGATGGCATATCAGTGTGATTCAAGAGGTCCTTGAAATATTCCTTCTCCTGTCTGACTATATCTTCATTTGAGGTCAACAGTTCTCCCTCCCTACTGTAAACAGAATGAGTAAAGCCTTGCTTCGCCCTCCAGAGTCACCAAAAACTTTTCAAGGCCAACCGAAAGTCCTTCTCTATGGCCTCACTAAACTCTTCCCACATCCAAGTTTTTGCTTCAGCTACTACCAGGGCCAGTACCTGTCAGCTGCTTCAGGAATCCTACACCTAACCAAGCTTGGAAGTAGAGCCCTGCATTGGGACTGGGATCCCGCGGGTCCCGCAGGACCCAACGGAAATTTCGCGGGAGCGGGCGGTTTTACGGTTGCCGCGGGCGGGAGCGGGCGGCTAAAAATTACGCTGCGGGTCCCAAAATGTTTGGCAGGATGGAGAATGTAACTGATGTTTGAGGATTATCTCGCACACGTAATCAGTGTCCGTGCGTGTAAATCCAATCAGCCTTGGCCTCGCCATTCATGGATGAGCGACCGATC
>JAODKN010000001.1:31483614-31508113 GCA_026774425.1 Petrocephalus zakoni
AATTAAGGCAGTTCTGAAGGCGAAAGGGGGTCAAACACCGTATTATTATGGTGTTCCTAATAATCCTTTAGGTGAGTGTATATATATATATGTGTGTTCTGATTGGAACTACATGTATGAAGACCTTTTCTTATATTTTACATGTGATGTTCTGGGGCCTTTTCCATGTTATAAGCATAAAAACAAGCCAAGAACAGAGTAATGTGTACAAGGGAGACTGCTGTTTGCTCTTATGTGATCTTATTTCGATACTAGGAAAGACACATTTGGAAGACTTATTTTATGTAAATTAGTCTTTGTTGTATATAGTGCTCGTCACATGGCAATTCTTCATGATTTTTTTTCTAAATATTTAACCACTGTTTTCATTAAAAGTGTTATAGTATAAAATGTATGTTTCAACAAAATACAAGTATTGCAAGCCTCCCCATTTGCAGACTTTCCTTGGGTTTCTGGTTTCTATGTCAGAAATAGACATTCTTAAAAAAAAGGTTGACTTCAGCTCTAAAATGTACATCTAATTTTTTTTTTTCAATTTTAAGCTTGGTTAATATGTGGGATTTGTGAGACGTATGTTTAGATTTATATCCTTAAATGTAGGTGCATGCATGAATTTAGAATTTGCTTCATGTTACTATTTTTCTGTTTTTTTTATTTTGGTGTGTGTGGAGGAGTGGATGGGTGGTTAGTTTATCCCCTCAGGGGGACTTGAAATTGCAGACAGCAGGAGCAGCCAAACCCAACCCTTTCAGTTTGGTGAAAACACTCTGCACAATAAGACATCATGGAACCTATGGGGCTGTTAAGCTCCGCCCAATAAGCCTCTAACCACCACAGCAAAACCAAACCCATCTTATGAAGCTGCCACTTCTTCCTGCATGGTTTCCTGAATTATAAGTCTAAGGGCGTTTATAAGAAAATGCATCATCATTCCAAAAACACCATAAGAAGTCATCATTTCTAAAAAAAAGCCATGTCTCCCAACTGTCCTCATTATAGTGTTAGCAAAGTAAACTGTTCTCTTTAGGTTCCCTTACTGTTTGTAAAAAAAAAACAAGAACAGAAGGAAAAAACTATGACCTGTCGAAATAATAAAAAATAACCCTCTAGTAGCACAGGATCTTGCATTTCTAACCTAACAGATCTGTTGTTGCCAAAACTTGCATTCTGTCCTTTTGTCTCCTGGTCATCTTTTGCTTTGTCCTTAGTATTCAGTGCAGTGAAGACTGATCCAAACACAGCTCCTACTCAGCTTCTCACCCTAGTGGTTAAAGAGGTGAAGACTGACCCCTACCACAGCTCCTACTCAGCTTCTCAACCCAGTGGTTAAAGAGGTGAAGACTGACCCCTACCACAGCTCCTATTCGGGTTCTCACCCCAATGGTTAAAGAGGTGAAGACTGACCCCTACCACAGCTCCTACTCGGCTTCTCACCCCAATGGTTAAAGAGGTGAAGACTGACCCCTACCACAGCTCCTACTCGGGTTCTCACCCCAATGGTTAAAGAGGTGAAAACTGACCCCTTACCACAGCACCTACTCGGCTTCTCACCCCAATGGTTAAAGAGTGAAGTAATATTATCTTTCTCTGTCAACAATCATGGAAGAACCATTGAGAGGATCGAGTATTTCTGTTAGGATCAGCGGGGGGTGAAATGTTTTTGCCATCATATGCAACCTAGCATTGTTAGTCATGTCGGTTTTTGCGCAACACCAGGGAAATATTCTGTAAAAAGCTCAAGATTGCTGTTAATTTGTTTAAATAAGATTATGGACTTAGTCGGACATATATAAAGTAAGTAATGAGAAATGAATTAGACCTGTCAGTTTTTAACCTTCATGTATCGCTTGTAAAGAGACAGAATTTCTTGATATAAAGTCATTAGCCATTAAATTGGTCTCAACCAATGCTACCCCTGCAGCCTTTTCTGTGTTTGTATCTGCTATAGAGCTGTCATACTACTGTAGCTCTGTGACAACAATGGGACATGTTGCTGAAACATGTTGCATTACCAGGTCAGTTTCAATGGCTGCTGTGTCATTGGCCACAGCAGGTTTAATGGTGCTGTTTCTAATTTTGGTGCATTTTTATGGCAGCTGTGGAAAACAGTCACTGTGCAATACTTGAAAAGCATAGTAGAAAATAACTTTTGTCTCTGATCAGAATCCTAGCCCTTTATGCACAAAGATATCTAACAGAGATATATCTCAGCTAGTTCTATTACTGTGATGGAGAAATTGGTGGACATGGAACATCACTGGATTGGTTTGAGTTGGGGCATGCTTTCAGGGGCCCAAAGTCCATAGCAGCACCCTTGGCTGGAGTTGGCTTTATAGTCATTTAACCAAATATAAAACTCTTTGTTTTTAATGTTGTTGTATCTTCCTATAATTTGATAGCAGAAGTGATATTATACTTTACTGAATTCATTTATGTGACACCCTCTGAAGCATCGTACTATAGAATGGAGGGTTACCATTTATGGGCACTCCCTGGGATTTGAGCTCACAGACTGTGAATTACAGGAGCTACCTTTTACCTAGGGTTCAACAGAAAGCTAAGTCTAAGGCTTGGGGCTGGTGAGGCTGCTATATCAAATGAAAAGCATAGCCTGTGAGGGAAATATTAGCCAGTATCTTACATATTATTCCTCTCATGTTTTCTTAATTTTGTTTTCATATATGTTTCCTATATTTCCTATATGTTTTTATCTGTAGTTTACATTGTACAAGTCAACTCTTGCTACAAGGAAGTTTAACTGGCTTTTTATTTATATTCTTTCTGAATATAAAATTGAATTGTTGTTGACTGTCCCCAATAGCTAGCTCCACTTACATTAAATGTCAAATTAGTTTTCTGAATGTTTTTTTAATGTTGTCCTTGAATTTGAAATGTTCTTTTCACTTCTATGGATGACATAAGCCTATGAGCAGGCTTGTTATTGTTCTCCTGCAGCCAAATGCCAGTCTGTTCTCATTAGGGGAGAGCTAACAGTGGGGGGGTCTTTTATGCTTTCAGGTTTAAACTCCACCCCTTCTCTTTCAGGGTTCACTCTGCTCTGGAGACAGCAGTGCAATACCAAGGTGAAGGTTAAGCTAGGTTCCATTGCACGAGGCGGAATTACATTATATTTAACATGTATACATTTAGGAGATGCTTTTATCCAAGGCGACCTGCAATTGAAAAACAGCTAGTCCTTGGAGAAAGTGAGGATTAAAGGTCTTACTTAGGGGCCCAGTAAAATCACTCTGCAGACCATGGAAGCAGCATCATGACACATTAAGCTACAGAAAAACTTACTAGATAAGTTTGGAAATGCTTCTTTAACATAAAATAAAAGAGAAGCGCTACATAATTAATGACAAAGCCAAAACAAGTTCTCTTATTCTATAAAATGTCTCAGACATGAAAGGCAGCATTTATGCAGATTTTGTTTTATTTGTTTGTTTGTCAGCAGTTTCTATTTTTGGGGAGATTAGTCTGTGTAGGAAGAAATGGAAGGCATTATTTAAGAAATGGAGTGTGACCATATCATTCTCGACTCAGCCACAGAAGAAGCTTTTTCAAGGAACAACTTTCAATGTGGAGAAGAAAATTTCAGTACATTAAGACTTTTCCTAAATTACATACATTTTTATGGATGTGGTCTGACTTTATGAAAATGTTGACAGAACCACTTCAGCTTCTCTGTATGTGAAATTGAATTGTATGTGTGCAAATGCAGTTGGATTCATACTCATGCCCCTGGAACTATGCAAAAATTACACTGAGCCAGTGCAGTGTTGATTTTCTTAGTCACTTTACTCACATGTATGTTCACATTATCATGTTGTTTGGAAAATGTGCATGAATAAAAATGTGTTTAAAAGGCATCTGTTCAGATAGATTTAAAAAATCATATTTTTCTGAGTTTGAAATTTCATTTGTTGTTTTGGTTTGTTTTCCATTCAAATGTTTAATTTTTTTACCAAGTCTTGTGACCATCTCAGTGTAGAAATACCTTTACATTAGCAAAGAAATTAGCATTACACTCTATTTACATGCTAGGAAGAAAATCTGAGGAAGTACAAACCTGAATTGAAAAAAATTTGCCCAGAAGGCTGATTATGAAGGCCACTGTGTTTTCTATTACAGCTGTGAGATTTACAGAGAGTGAGGGGTCAGGATGTCACTGGGGAGATGTCTGATGACACGAAATGGCCAAGCTTTCTCACAGCAGCTACTGCAGGTGCCTCTCAAGTTAAAGGTCATGGGTTATAACCTTTTGTCAAGGTTCACACTGATGGTTTTAGATGGTTCCACTGGCACAACCACCTGTCCTACATGTGGGAGGTAAAAAAAGAAAGTCTGGAACTCTGCATGCTTTTGCTTCTGACGGGGGTAGTTACATGCAATGAGAAGACAGAATATGTGCAGAGAGGATGAGAGATGTTACTCCTTATATGACAGCTTGCTTGATCTTCCTGCAGAACATATTATGTGCATGGACTTCATGGGCATAAAATCACATAAAATGGGCAAAAATCACAACACAAGAAACAGTGCACACACAAACACATACATAGATTGGCCAGATTAACAGATTATTCATTCATTTGTTAGATAAAACAGTACAATTACGATGTTTATTTGTATGTTCTTTAAACAACCACAACATTATGCAAAAGTGAAACATTTCACAATTTTTATTATAAATCTTTTGCATTTAAAAACACAGTACCCTGAGTAAAATTGACATTTTGTCTTAAGCAAAGCTTTGGCTTCTTTCTGATAGCTCGTTTTGTACTGATAAAGCCTCAATCCAATATTCGACTATCTGTTCAAGAGATGTCACGTGCCATTTGAAACATTAGCTTTAACACATAATTTTTTTTGTAATAGTGTCAATTTCAATGGACAAGCAAAAGCAGAAAGGATAAAAACATAATCATTCCATATTAATTTAATGGCCTTTACATATTTCGCAGTAGTAGTAGTAGTGGTGCATATTCTACATCATTATAAACAATTAATTAATAAACAATCATTAGTTATTTGCTAATCTTATTCTTCATCATAGGAGACTATGGGAGTTTTGCCTTATTAATGCAATTTGTAATAATTTCTGTTTGCCAAAGTTCCTTTTAACAAGTGTGTTATTGAAGTATCATGGAAATGTGATTGGATGCTGTAACTGCAGATTAAGCCACCTAGCTGCATAGACCAATAAACCAACAATGTGTTGCCCAGATGTGAAGTGTGATCACATGTTTATCGGTGAACGTCCATGAGGAGAACGTCCATGAGGAGAACGTCCATGAGGACACATAGGGTAAAACAATAAGACTGGCGACTACATTCTTTGACTATATCAGTGGATGGACTATCTCCATATGGCTTTAAACATATGGACACCATACTTTGCATAAACTCATCTGCCAGTGCATATTCCACAGATAAAAAGGGCATTATTCATTTTTGACAAACAAAAGCCTGCGACCCTGCTTAGGACAATTGAGAATAGGAAATTGATGGATGGATGGAAAAGTATTACTTACATTTCTTAGTAAAAAGATTTGTTTAGATCTGTTAGTGGCTTACACAGAGGCTGTGGATCAACTGACCACTCACAGGTTCACTTATCCATCCCAGCCAAGACCCCCCAGCCCCCGCCCTCGCCATTTACCGTCACTCCTTGACAACTTTTAGCATCCCAACACTCCTACATTGTGTGTTTGTGTAGTTTACATGTTCTATCCATGTCATAAGGGTTTTTCTCACTATCAAAGGCTATGCAGTTATGCTTACTGGTATGTAATTAGCCATCCATCTGCCAGCTGCTTACTCTGGACAGGGTCATTGGGGTGCTTACAGCCTTCCCCATGCATCAAAGAGTACAATCTGGACAGGATACCAGTCCATAATAGAGCACATGCACACACAATGACACACACAATGGGCAATTTAGAGGTGCCAGTTAGCCTAATCTGCATGTTTTTGGACTGAGGAAGGAAATCAGAGTACTCAGAAGGGAGGTTAATCTGATACTGTGAGGGTGGTAGGCGGGTCCGTGAGCAAAATGTCTGTGTCCGTGATCGGACAGATCGGAAGATCGCTAGTTTGAGCCCCTGTCTTGGCAGAACCCTCACGTGTCCGTGGGCCTTTTAGCAAGGCACTTGCCCCCAGCTCCCACACTGGCTGACCCTGGCTGAGCATGGCAGTGGGATAACATGCGAATGTCATGCACATAAAGAAGTGCTGGGATCACACCTCCAGGTTAGGAGCCTCACCACTGAACTTCAGTGCCACCCTGTTTCAGCACATAGAGATGATTCAACTTTCTCTTAAGGTGACCTTAATTGGCCTGTTAATTTTCAGCCATTGAAACTGACCTGGTAATGCAACATGTTTCAGCAACATGTCCCATTGTTGTCACAGAGCTACAGTAGTATGACAGCTCTATAGCAGATACAAAATTTCAAGTAATATTTAACTTGAATGGTACATCATCCAAAAATGCATTTGACAAAGAAACTGGCACATTTGCAAAGCACAACTTTGTAATAAAGACATGAATTTCCAAGCAAACTCTGCGTTCAGGATTTTACAGCATTAATGACAATCATATGAATGTACAAAGTGGATAATAATAAAAAATAAATAAATAAAAGAAATCCCTAATGACGCCACGAGGCAAAATGATTAAATCACAGTCAGATTGGATTAATTAATCTATAACATTTTGTAACTGAGGGGAACAGAGGCAGCACCTCAAAGGTTATGTGCTCACCGCCTTCTTTGTCAAAACAAAACACAGTGCTTAGGGAAAAAAAATGCAACAAGCCCCCCAGACAAAACTGCCAGAAGGTTATTACTGATATAAAATGCACCAAATGTAATTATCAGTCACAACAAATAATTATGAGAAATGATAAAAAGAAGAATTTACATTTTCATTGTCTGCTTTTATTGTCTGGAAGCTTATTGTAATTGAGGCTTTAAGCTCCTTTGAATAAATTACCTCGTCTTTGTTAAGATTTAGTCATTAGTTAATAAAAAGTGGGGGTAAGACACCAGGCAAGCTGAGATGGAAGGTGCTTTCAGAAGTGGCGCTCACCAAGTGGAAGTATATTTCTGCTGCTGTTAGAAAGTTTGTGGGAATAATGTAGGTGGGCCAATTATAAATGTGTTAGTGGTGATGCATATTTAAAATATATATCTCATCCAGACATATATTATAGTTCAATGTTAAACAAAGCACAATGCTTTAACTTCAATAATCTACACAAAAACCCTTTGTCTTGCATTGACAAGATCTCTGTGCTCACCAAAGGAAGGGACATTCTGAATGGAAAATACTCCCACTTATTTGCTAACCTGCACTGATTGGCATGACTGCCTTGGAGTTGGCCTCTGTGCTGATCTGATTGAAGGGTGTAGCAATGCCCCTACATGTTTAGGAAGTGGCACTGTCTGGGTATTGTTAATTGACAATAGCTGTCAGACAAGGGCATCAAACAATAATAAGGAAAAGTATGGGGAAAGCCTTGACCCACATCTTTGATGTGGGGGGCATTGCCTATACACTAGAGTTTCATAGCATATCTTCGCAAAGGAATTGAACTACCTTGAGCAATAACAATTTAAAATGCAGCTGTCTAGAAAAAAGGCAGGAAAAGTATAACACTTCTTAAATAATATCTCCACTTTAGCTGAGTAATATTATTTGTGAATTATTTGCTAACCATTCCATGAAAAATGTGCAGTAGCTCAATCATAAATTCAACAGTAAGCTTAGTGCAGGACTGAAGAGGCAGAAGCAGGTTCCTGTTTGGCAGTTAGCTTCAGCTAGTGATTTATTTAGTTCCAGTAGGTGAGGCAGGGCTCTCTATTTTAACAGTGCACTAACTCACTTGCTGTAATAGACCTTTGACTCCCAGGTGATGAATTTCTAGACCCAGGGTTCTCAAACTTCCTTAAACGTAGATCCCCAAATGGAAATAAACGAGAGCTAGAGACTCCCTACCACTAATGGCTGGCCATAGAGCATGCCGAGAACCATTTTTTGAGTTTTTTGATGTTACAAAATAATAATACAGCCGCTTCCTAGGTTATGATGGGGTTACGTTCCGATAAACTTATCGTAAGGCGAAGATGAATTTTAATACAGCACACCTAACCAAATAAACATCATAGCATAGCCTAGCCTACATTAAGCATGCTTAGAACACTTACATTAGCTGGCAGTTGGGCAAAATCATTAACACAAGTTTTGAATATCTCACGTAATTTAATGAATAAATATAAAATGGGAATACCCATTGTAAAGTCAAAATATCGTAACATGGATTATCGTAACCTGGGGAGTGGCTCTGCTAGTATTTTGTCCATTTACGAAATGCCACTGCAGACCCTGTACAACTGTCCCACAGAACGCAGGTTCTTAATGATTTCATTGGTCATGCCATCCATTGCGCTTTGGCAGCATGTTAACATGGGCTTGTTGCATGCCAATGCAGCTGTAACTCAATAGCTTTGTGCCTGCCCTCGCCAACTGGGTGATTCTGAGGGCCATGTGGATTCTCCATACAAAGGATGCATTAGGAAGAGAGAAGTGGGGGAGGGTAAGTTCAGCCCTGAGTGCATTCTTCCTTTGCCCTGTTCCCATTCGTCGCCTCTGTGGTTTGGTTGTAGTAGCATGCTTTTCAAATGACTGGGCTGTTTAACAGGATTTCAAGATGTATTTTTATATTCCTTGGCATATTTTTAGGAATTATTTAATCCCTTATATTGCACGTAGCTTTATTCCTTGACAGTCTGGTAATGTCGAGCCAAGATATCCATTTAACGTAAGATAACAGATTACCAAATGTGGAAATCTGAGACAGACGACAAAAAAGAAGACTGAGACATTTTTCTTTTAAACACGGTATTATAAACTATCTGCATTGTAAATAAAATGTCTTATCGGTTCTATTATTAACAATATGTTGACTTATAATGAGAAAAAGTCTCTTGGTTTCCATCCTATGCTGTTGGTTGGCCAGGGGTTCTGGGGGATAAGAGAGCCAGAGCTGCGTACAAACAATGCATGATCACCATGGCGATTGCCACATGATTCCAGCTCTATTTGCATAATCTGTATGACGAAATTCTGGCTATTGTCCAACATGAGAAGAGAGAACACAGGGCCTGGATTCTTCTGTATGATTATGCTTTGATCAAGTTAAACTGCAACCCATTTTCAACATTATTCATTAAAGATATATTTTGATTGAATGGCGAGTGACACTGGAAAAGGGGATTGACTAAAACGATTTTTAAATCAGACACAATATTTAAATTGTTGTCTAAATGATGCATTATTCTTTGTTCACAATGGAGTCACTTACGTTACAAGACCAGTTATCATATGTCCATTACCATAATATTATTTAATGAATTTAAATCATGTAGCGTATGTAGTACAATTTTGATTAAATTCTTTATTTATTTATATATCTATGACCTTTCTGTGACCCTGTGCTGTGGGTGAGTGAATAACTATTCAATTTAGGGGGTCTTCAGATTAATGCAGAAAAGCGCACAGACACACATACACTTAAGTATGTTTTAAAACCATATTATGCTGATTCCACAGCCAAATAAACAAAGTTATTGCCAACTGATAATTGACAATAGCTGTTTGTATATATTTCAATATATTTAAACAGTAATATTTGTCTCAGTAGCAGTGCTCTGTAAAAGAACAAATAAACATATCAGAAAAGTTACCTCTTTCTTTGCGTCGAACAATTTCAGGATTTTATTTTTCACTTGTCCCTACATTTAGTTTTTCACTTGGTCCACTTGTCCCCATATTTGCCCGATTAAAAACGAGATTTCTGGAAGCACTCTGGAAGTAGCGGAAGGCCGGTAATTGAATGTTTTTCCTTGTTGTGACTATGGCAGGCTGTCGGGGCTTCCCCCTCCCCCTTCTGCTCACTCCTTTCAGCACTGAAGCTGGCATGGGCACAGGCTGGCTTCATTTACATGTGAAAGTCCCTGGTGAACCTTGCACTCAGGGAGCTGCGGCAGACAGCGATCTCCCCATTCAGACCTCATTTCCTCCCTGACAATCACCATTGAATCAATCATGTTTGCTCGGCCCTTCTCTCGGCCACCTCGGAGTGAGACCCCCCTGCCCATAATTCCCAGTGTCACTCAGATTCATCTGCTCAGTGGCCCCTTCCACCTCCTTCTGGCCCTTATGGGTCATGTGACTGCTGCCACCCATCCGTCATTTGGGGACAGTGCTCGAGTGCTGATTGATCTAATTAGCTCTCAATTAACTTGTTACCACTGAATGTAATTACCTTTTATAGAGAAAAGAGAGGGCAGCTGGTTGCAGTAATAAAACCATAGCAACTGAACCCACCCCACCAACCATGGAAGGGGTGTCTGACAGAATTATAGGCGAAGATTGGAGAGAAAATAGAGTCTCTGGGGACTACTTTCCCTGTAATAGCCTGAAATCCCATTTTAATGAGTATTGGATGGCTGACAGAATTATAAGCGAGAGATTTAACAGGAGCATAAGTTTCTCATACTTAGGTAGGAGGAATTAGAGATGTCCAAGCAAATTCTTTTTTTCAGAGCAGTAAACGCAGATGGATTTCCACTTTAAAGTCAAGGCTGTGAACAAAAATCAGAGCAATTGATAAATGGAATGTTAGAACAACTAAGATCTTCCATTGTAAAGTAAATCAAAAGGCAAACGGCTGGAACGTTGTGGCAAACACTGTATCACTGAAAGTTTTCTGAAGCAGAGTCTGAGCCTACAGATTTGAGACTGGGGGGGAACGGCTAAAAGCCTCCTTCCCCTGTAACTGACGAGCTCGTCTCTAATGTGCTGCTATTGCCATAATCATAAACACACTGAATTTACTGGACTGTTCTTCAATCATTTCCAATTTCCTGCCTACAAGTCTGCCTCTTCATTCATCGCATTTTCTACACCCTCTGGCAAAAAGCAAAACAAACACCCTGTAACTCAGCCGGGATCAGGCCTCTTTAAGTACTAAAAGGCTGCCTTTGTTTATGAACAGATACCACATTTAACCTTTTTTTCCTTTATGTCTTTCTAGCCCATAAAATAAATTATAGAACCAAGCAAGAGACAAATTTTTAGCTTTAGTTTTTGGAACAAGAAAACACATATGACAGGTATGGTTAATCCAATATGGTTACATTATGCTGGGTCAACCTCTGTTAGCATACATTTGTCTTTAATTTACAACCCTGCAACATAGGCCCTGGGCACACTGTGATCCGCAACATTAACTAAATGGACAGAGCTGGAGTCAATAATGAGATGAGTTGGTAGCATTGTGGCTCATTCATCATTTTGTTTGTTCTAATAAAAGTGTGCTTTTATCAGACTTCTCAGTACTGGTGTCAACTCAATGGGCATAAATCACCTTTTGGGGGAGGCTGAGGGGATGATAATGTCCTATTAGCAACAAGATTCCAGGATTATTAATGACAAATGAATGAGAACAGATTGCTGTAAGCCTCTTTATCTGTAGTGCTCTTCAGGAGTCTTGTAATGGTCTGAAAAGGATCCTAACACTTGAATGTAATAGAACAATGCCGATTGTATTGATTAGTAATAATAGTATAACTAGTAATAATAGTAGATTATTAATATAAAAATTATTGTATTGTCATTGTTTTAGATTATTTCTGAGAGAGCTCTGATTCAACAAAATTTGGGCACACTATTTTTTAACATAGAAACTGAATATACTATATCAGTTTCACATGTGTTTCACATTGTATTCCATTAAAATATTCTTAATTCTTACTGATATGAGAGATGAGAATATGTAATTAAATTATAAATTTTAACATTTTATTAATTATATATTTTTTTGTATTTTGTGTTGTAATGTAAATTGTATTAATTGTATTAATAATTTTTAACAATAACATGAATATCGAAATATTAACATTAATCTTAGTAGCAGTGCTCTGTGAAAAAACATATCAGAAATGTTTCATGTTTTTTGCATTGAACAATTTGAACATTTAATTTTAGCAAGAATTAGACAATAATTAATAAACACTGTTTGCACAGTCCATTTGAGACTCAAAACAGATTGATTTTACAGCAGATGCATCAGAATTGCCTGAATTTGAACTCCTGTTTATTGTAAACGCCACAAAATTTTTTAATTTCTTATATTTTATCTAGATCCACCACTGTGGTGATATGTTTTATAAACAGGAGACTTGTTTTAAAATTTATTGCATAATAAACCAAAACAAAGAAAATTATATTATTTTAACATTAGGATGCAAGGATGTTCTCCCAGAGTTGTGTGGATTTCTTCTTGGTACTATGGTTCCCTCTTGTAGCCCAAAGGCATGCAATAAGATGAATTGGTGTGTCTAAATTGCTCTTATTGCATGTGTGTGTGTGTGTGTCTGTCCCACAATGCAATGGTATTTTGTCTGTGGTATTCCCCTGCATTATACTGCCTGAGATCAGCTCCGTAAATCTGGATAACCAGAATAAGGCATTGATTGAAAGAATTTTATTAAATCATTTCAATTCATACTGTGGCATCAATGATATATATATATATATATATATATATATATATGATAAGCTGAGCTCTTTACAATGCATTTGGTTGTCACTGCTTCGTTTCATCCTTCCCATTTCAAGAGTATATGAAGGAATCCCCCCACACAACCCAATATACTGTTAAAGAAATCACATCATGCAATAATTTTCATTATAAATATGATCGGAAGTCAGCCTAACTGTTGTGCAATCAAATGTGTATGCGATCAGATGCCTAAGGAACTGTTGTGAGCCTTAATAAGAAAGTTTGCAGGAAGGACAGCACAGGTGACATATACTTTTTCATGTATTGCTTCTAAGGAAACCCATAGGAGACATGAACTGGGGCAACACTTGTATCTGTGCTCTATGATTAGTACATATCATATGTGCTAATGTGTATTTATCACTAAGAATCATTTTAAATATATGCTATATTGGGGGATTTTTACAATAGTGAAGGTAATGCATTTTTGTCATACTTGCAGCTATACAAATTCACTGCTTTGAACCTGCCTCACCATGTATAGCAGCAAATCTGAAAGGAAGACTACGGGTCACAGGGGAGGCGTTGCATCAGAGAGCACCCTGAAATGCTCCTCCTGTTAGTGGTCAGTCGGGCAAGAAGTCTAGGGGAGGACAGCTTTTCCAGTTGAATACATTGGTGCGAAGCCAAGTGCACGCTGGCGCGTGATGGTGAATTTGCTGTACACCTGTTCCCACCAGCTGGCAGGCGTAACCCATGTCATGGGGATCAGCTCCTACTAGGTGACTTCAGCCCGCCAGTCCCTTGCTTATGAAAGACTGGAAAGACAGGAGGACAGCGATAGGACCAGGAGGCATACTCCCACCATCACTGCTGCGGATTTCTGTGGAATATGCAAGGAAGATAGAAAAATGTCCTTGCAAATCTATCATCTACAAATATAAAATGCCATTTGCATTGTGCAGAAGTAGGCTTTATGCAGAAAACAATCACAAGGGAAAACCTTCCATTTCTTTGTGAACTATCAAATCCATATGAAATAAAAAATTAAATAAAATTTTTTTGTAACAAAAAATATATTATAATATTGCCTACTTATGGTATAGTGTCTCAGTGGTTAGCACTATTGAATACTGCTGTACTTTTTATAGGTGGAGCTCACATGGCATCTCTAAATTGCCCATAATGTATAATAGTGCTGTGCATGTATGAGCCCTGCAATGGAGTGGCATCCCATCCAGGACACAGCTCAGCCCTGCGCCTTGTGCTGCCTGGGATAAGTGCAATGCCCCCCCTCAATTAATTAATTTTGATGAAATACAGTACGAAATATTTAATGTTTAAAGTTACTTTTATTATAGTAATTTCTATTATGTTTTTCTGAATATTAGGTGAACATTGACTTTTATGATTGCAAAATGAACATTGACTTTTATAATGAATTAAAGGTGCATTTATGTCAATGGAAATGACTAAGTCTATTAGTCCTTCTCAGGCATTTTTAAAGCGTTATTTTTGGGTTGCATCAAAAATCGGCTTACAACGGGGCTCTTGGAACTAATTAATAACGTAAGGCAGGGTATGACTGCATTATTTTTATTATTTCATGCAGCTGTAGCCTGAGTTCACCCTGAGCCTGAGTGTACCCTAGAACACTATCGTACCTTTCTTGGCATAGTGCCACAGCAGCTCTGCTCATCTGTGTCTGAGGGGCCAGCCAGCTCCAAAGTAACTCTTTTTAATGGAAGTGCCAGCACCAATATCACAACAGGAAACAAATACATTAGGCAAATAAACTGCTGTGGAACTGGTCTAACAGGATGGCTATGGGTGAGCATTGCAATGCTCTGTAATGTCCCCCAGTCTGCTAGTGTCCTTGTGTTCATATCCATCATGAAGGTGGACACTGCAGGACACATGCTCACTTCCAGTTACCTGAATCAATATTAAGGCTTTCTAGTTAACATCTTAATTCTTGTAGGAAACAAACTGCCAAAGCTACTCACCGGTTTCTTCTGTCAATATACAGAACAGGCTGATACAGAAAAACCTTCAGTCCAATACGACATTGATATGTCTTTTACAATAATACTAAAAGTTTGTTTTTGTGGTGCAACTGATGGCAGGTTTGCAGAAACACAGATGCTGTGTCAGTAAATTGAGAAGCAGCGTTTCCATTTTGGTGGATCCATTTTTACTTTTATGAACCTGCCTCTACTTCCTGCACTCATCTTTATTTGGGCTGCCCCATCTCTGCTGAAATATAACATATATAATAAATATAATACCTAGGATAATTTTATATAATGTAATACTTTTGATACAGTTGTTCAGTGCTGTTGCTGGTTATGCAAGGAGAAGCTGTCCCATTGTTCTTGGTTGACAATTTGAATACAGAGACTGTCAGCAGACAACACCTATAGGCAGGACTTTGTTGGGGAGGGTCTTATGGGGTGTAAAGGGGGTAAAGTCCTGTCCTTAGTTTGTATTTGAGCTGCCTTTCAATACCTGGTGTTGTCTACACTATACCACATTAATTATTTTGCTGTTCAATCAATCATTATTTCACAGATTTTGCAAAGAGAATTCCTTACAGTTATTTCAAATTGCAGCCTGCAAGTCTGAACTGCAGGAGATTTAGACTTGCCTGAAATTAGTCCTACTCATCTGACAGTGCTCCTCGTTCCACAATAAGATAGCATCTCCAGGCTGCATTTAGGCCTAGTGGGTACCTCAAATTTGTTATCTGTAACACAAAGCAGGAATGTCAGCTCCAGGCCATGGATTTAACTCCAGATTGCTCAAATATTCCTTGATCCTAAAGAACATAAGTATCTGATCCTTTCTAAGGATATAACTTCATATCTTGTTTTAAATGTGATGCTCATAGCGGAAGATTTACTGAGTAAACATTATAACAAGGGGGCATGAGCACAACCTCTCTCTCTCTCTCACACACACACACACACACACACACATTTGTATCCCTATCTTAGTGAGGACCATCCATTCATTTCTTTGAAACCCTAATCCCAATTACAACACCCTTAACTCCTACCCAGCCCTAACCTTAACCATAAGTAACCAAACAAAATAATACTTTTGGCATTTTTACTTATTTGACTGCTTTCACAGATTTTTATAAAATGAAGTGTGTAGTAGACTATTCATCGTTTTTATAGGATTTGCTATACTTGTGAGGTCCTTTGTGCATAGTTGTTAGCTTTGTGCATAATTGCCATGGACATGCAATGCTTTGTGGTATAGATCTCATTCTTTATTTAAGAATGATGTCACCCTTGTTATTGTAAAAGGGATCATACCTATATACAGAAGCAGTGCACAAGCAGCCAAGCATGCTGACAGCATATGCTTGCTGGCAGCATCTCACCGCCTGTTGATTTACGGTGCTTTGCGTACACAGGAAGTGGTGCTGTCTGCACATGGGTGGAACCACCATGGCACTACCGCTGCTATCACCCTCCCATATAATTTAACCTAATTGCCACCTACTAGTAGCTCCCCAGTACCTCCTGCATTGTAGCTATCTTTTGAATCAGCAACTATAACAGGCTTCTGGGTAGACACTTGCAGGTACATATGTCACTGGAACTGAGATGATAGAGAGGGATCATGACCCCGTGTTGGTGGACAGGAGAGGAGAGGCATCATTAGTGGCACCAGGAAGCCAATTATATTGCCCTGCCAGTCACAGTTTTCAGATAAAGAGTGAAGGATGAGTTTCATCCTCTTTCTTCTTTGCTGGCTGTGGAGTCAATTTTTGAAACTAAAAGAGATGGACTCACGCAAAGGAAACATGCTCTAAAATTGTATAAATGTGTTGTACAGTACTACAATATATTTCATTCAGGTCAATCATGAACCAAATTGGAGCTGTATGTCACACTAACCTTGACATTCTCTTATTATTTAGTATTATAAATACAGCGTTTACTATCATTTTTCAGTTGCTTAGCAGGTGCCTTGCCCAGAAATTACAATTTGACCCAGGTATAAAGTTGGATATTTATTACAAAATAAGAATATAATCGAGGGTTTAAAAAGTTACATTTTATACAAAGTTTGCCATTTTATATATTAATCTTCATTACCCTTAATGTACACCATTGTTAATTGCATAAAGCAGTCCTGACAATAACAAAGCAAATACTGAATGATGAAGAGAGAAATATTAAATATAAAAAAATTAAATATTGAAAGAATATATTTTTTAATAATAAAAAAAAACTTTTCTAAGGCACGTCCACAACATACTGATCTACTTTTACAGTGCCACTGTACTTATCCTTACTTGTTAAAACACCCTATGGCAACTACAGCGATGTAGCACGAGTACTGAAAAAACAGGCTAAGCATGATTGGAGAGAAGAAACAATGATAACAATGAAAATTACTCATGGAAGACAATAAACAACTGAGGCAGGGAAACAACCTAAGGGGAATGTCACTCCAATTAAACTGTCTCAAAGCACGTTTGGTTAGGGGTCTCTGGTGTGCGATGCTGCAGTTCAGTGTTTCCCAGTCTGGTCCTCGGAGACCACCAGACAGTCCACGTATTTGCTTCGGAAGGTTGGAAGGGAGCAAAAATGTGGACTGTCTAGGAGGAAGCAAAAACATGGATCTATCTGGGGGTCCTCGTGGATCAAAAACACTTCTCCTTTCTGTCCTTAGTTGAGAGAATTGGAGGCAAAGGCTGCTGTATTTTACCTAATTAATAATTTTGCAACTGAGAGGTACCACTGAAAGGAATGGGCTTGAGAGTTGGGGAGAGATATTGAGGGGTCTCTGACAGAAAGGAGAATTTAGGTGCCCTGTGCATCACTGTGCAGGGGAACATTTTCCACTCCAAAACAAGTACTCATGGAGTCCAAATCCCTATTGAGCAAAGCTGGCATCTTCCTCCCTGACAATCGAAGAAAAAACTCTGCAGTGGGTCTTGATGAAATCCCCCTCGGCCCTGATTCAGACCAGCTGTGCTGTAATTTATGCCACAAACATCATATCATTTGAGGTGCACCAGCATAGTGAGTTATGGCCCATCTGGGCCAAGGATGCCCCCCATGGTTCCACTGATGAACTTTTTGGGAGCAGGTAGGGTCAGAAGAGGCCAACTTTCTGTGTTACTCTTTCAGTAACTTTACAGAGATGATCCCTCTTTTAAAAGCTACAGAGAGCTGCACACCCATTCTGGTAGTGTCGGATAGTGTCTGCTAAGCTGCTTTCCATGTCTTGGTTTACTACACTGGCCTTTCTAGTGGTAGGTATTAAAATAATGCATGTGGATTCTAAATAGCTGAAATAGCTTATTTATAGCTTAAATGGTTTATTTATTTATATATAAATAGTTATCTAGCTTGTTTAGTTACAACTAAACAAGATAGCCAGCATCGGCCATGGAAAATGAGTTTTCTGTTCAGAAAGGAATGACATTTTGGAAGACTTGTTACACTCTTTAATGTCAATAATGGAATTTAAATAGTTTAAACTGTTATGATTATTATTATTAGATATTATTAAATTTGTAGGTAAGATGCATAACCCTACTATATAATGTATATATACCTTGAGCTACCCTTGGAGCAAACGATAGACTCACTTGTTATCTTATGACTCTGCATTCTATTATTATGTTACTGTATATATTATTGATTAAATAACACACTTCTACACCTTGTCTTTCAATTAATTTCAAACCACAGCTGACTTCAAACTTTAATAAACAGAAATGATACCATGATCAAAGGGCAATGTAACGATGGCCTTTGGCTCTGTTTGCTGGACTTTGATCTGAAATCATTAAAGAACCTTGGGTGCTAGACTAAATATGTTTAGTCCCTTCCCTTTCATTCTCGTTTCATGTTTAAAAACCCATCCTAGTTTGAACCAGGCCTCAGCTAAGTAATATGAATCTGGTGCCAGAGCTTGATTGATCACACAGACAACCAATTGGAACCCTGCTATCCATAAAATTGATTGCATGTAAACCAACAGCAGTGGAGCAGTTTTGCATTACTGTAGAGAGATTTAATTTATCTTACATTGCATAAAATGTTCTGAGAAAATAATCATATATATTTTAAACCATATGTGAAGCTATGGAAAAATGAGTTTTGCTCCTGTTTTTTTTCAGTACATGCTAGATGAATTAAAGATGTATAATTTGAAGCAATCGCTACCTCACAGAGCACAGGTCATGTGCTTAAACTGAGACTTTAAAAGTCCGCCGTGAGTTATCATGTTGTCATTCCTTCATGTCAGAACATTATTATCTGGAGGATCACTGCCAGGTGAATCATGTTTCAGTTTTTGTTTTAGCTGGGTCTTGAATCCTAACCTGCTGAGCCAACCGTAGCTGAATGTGTCTTAGAGCTCCATTTGTTTTTCCGAAAGAAAACTAGAAAAACTGGAGAGGGCTGATTTGGCTGCAATCGAATTCAGTGTCTTTACACAGCCTTCCTAATGGAGAAACTCTGAGATGGTAAGTCCTTAAAATGAAGCGTATCGGTAAGGTCAAAGGAACAACAGCAGTGTAAGAAGTTATATAGGGGTTTCATCAACTAGTTGTGTGGCAAACTTGTAACTAAACAAGATAGCCATAGCCAGCATACAGTATAACTATAAGGATGATTTCTTTACTTTTACTTTACTTTTAGCTCGTACCTTGTAACTAGACTTAAAGTGAAAACAGTCAACCTCATTCAACTCAAAGCTGTCTGTCTGTTTTACCATATTGCAATGATAAATAGGAAATCTATCTCTCTAATGTCACTGTTTAATCCACATACACTACAGGCCTTATTCTAAGATTTGTGTCACTGTCAGTGTGGATTAAGAGTTCTCTCTTCTGTGATTGAGCTAGGCCTCTCACAGCATGCTCTACCTCATGTCCTGTGCTTCCTGGGATGGGTTCCAGGCTCATCATCATGAATGGATAAGAAATGGATGATCATGAATGATCATGAATGGATACGGAAATGAATGGATAAGGAAAAATCCTATATTGAATTAAAATCTTTTTCTGTGTTTATAATTTAATATTGCATACTATTGTTTGTAGGGAAGTTCTTTGGTTCAGTTTCCAGAACAGGCCATTTTTATAACATGGACCGTAATCGGTATCAGTGCTGCAGTTTTTTTCCTAATAATGAAAATAAAGGTTTACAAGACTGTCTATGTACTTCATAATTTATTATTCGCCCCATTGGCTAACAGTAGGCAGAAATTTTGGCTCTTTAGTGTAATGTATTATTCTAGGGTATTTATTGGAGGGAAGCACTTTGGTCTCACACATCATCAGGGTTGTCAGTTTGATTCTTTACCCTGAAAAATGGAAACAAGGTTCTAGGCAATATATCTTTCAATCATAATAATTCCATAAAAGATTAACATTTTTTAAGATTTGTTACAACTGATCATACCACATATCTGGCATTGCTACCAGTCTTGAACAAGATTTCAGAGTAAAACACAAGGAAATTCATGGCAGGATTAGTTGGCTTCCATTATTATTCAAACAAATTCCATCACAAGAAACAACTGCAGAGGCTCCATTTGTTTCCAGTTCCTTCCTGGGGCGAAAGCATCTGTAATTCTGACCTATCATGTTCATGACAGGTCATCCATATACTGATGGGTCCCGCTGTGACTGACACAAGTCTTAATGCCACTCCTCTAACCTCAGAGGAATCCTCCAAATTGCAGAAAGAAAATTTGGAAACATGCTATGATCTATATATGGTATTTCATATTTCAAAGAAATTAGAGCTGAGAAAGTACATTCTCTAAGGTCTAAGGAGGAGGTTGGTCTCCTACTGTGAACTTTATAAGGGATTTCATTTTAATCATTTGGTTTGTTGACTAGCCATTTACCTATAGTACAATGGTGTGCTATAGAATATTGTTTGAATCTGGAAAATTAGAAACATACTTGGTATGACAGTTGATGTAGTGGTCTGTAGTGTTCTCATGTCCCTGTGCAGGAATTCCATATAGACAGCATTATGGAGCAATGCTCCATCCAGTCTTGCTTTCAGGACTCATCTCCTGGGGTGAAACTATGCCTTTGAACTGCTGTTCTGTATGCCACTGGCAGATGACTGTTACGGTTTATGGCACTAAATGGTAGTGATTCAAGAAACTCAGTAATAAATGAGCTGTTTAATGCACAAAAAAAGTTTAAGTTTTAAGTAATATTTTAGACAGGTAATAAAATTCAAATTCAAAATCTCATATTTTGTAAAAGTATTTTACAAGAAACACTTAAAATACATGTACAGTATCCAAGAATCCTAATTACAAGATTGCTTAAATTGTTATGATAATTTTATACCCAACAATCAAGACAACATGCTGGGTTTTTAAGGCTATAACATAAGAAGTAAATAGAAACAGAACAGTATCTCTGTTCATGAACAGATCTCAGCAGAGGGGCCACATAAAAAAAATACCAAAAATGAAAATATATGGAATAAACCAGTGTATGTTGCCTCAGTCAGGGTTACTAGGGTTCACCAGTGGAGTGAGCCCCAGGGTCTTACTGCAGGCTCTGAGCAAACTATTAATTGTCAACACGCATTGGAACCAGAATATGTAATGTCACAGTATTAGTAGGACATTAGCCAATAGATCAAGAGAGTGTCCCAAAGTGACTGCAAAGAGGAACACTCTTTAACTAATGTTTATTATTATGCAGCAAATAACTATTCCAGCCTTCTTAGAGAAGGTGAGTAATATGCTTAAGAGACTACTGCCTACTTTCTGAGAATGCAAGCAATGATTCTTGTCAGATCTGAAACTGAACAGTCAGTTATTATTGGACTTACGCTTAGGCCAAAGGCCAGTGATCAACTTAGTGGTTGCCATCATTTGATTTGATTTCATATGTTCTGGAAACTCAGGTTAACTCTGGTCACACTTCTAATAGAAGACATTTCTGTGAGTAAAGCTGTCAAGAAGATTTTGCAGGGCTCCCTTGAAATCTATACTATATGGACAAAAGTATTGGGACACCTGACCATTACCCTATAGGGAAATGACATTACCCATTCCAAGTCCACAGGCATCAATATCGATTTGGTTCCCCCTTTGCAGCTATAACAGCTGCCACTTTGCTGCGAAAGCTTTCAACAAGATTCTGGAGTGTATCTGTGGGAATTTTTGCCCATTCATCCAGAAGAGCACTTGTGAGGTCTAGCACTGATGCTGAATGTGAAGGCCTGGCTCGCAATCTGCACAATCTCCATTCAAATTTATACCCAAGGAGTCTGATGGGTTTTTGGGCTCTGTGCATGCCAGTCAAGTTTCTCCACACCAAACTCACCCAACCATGTCTTTATGGACCTTGCTTTGTGCAGTGGGGCACAGTCATGCTGGAATAGAAAAGGGCCTTCCCCCAACTCTTTTCACAAAGTTGGAAGCACAGAATTGTCCAAAATATCTTGGTGTGCTGAAGCATTACGAGTTCCCTTCACTGGAACTAAGGGGCCTAGCTCAACCCCCGAAAAACAGCACCATATCATTATCCCCCCTTCACCAAACTTTAAAGCTGGCACAATACTGTCAGACAGGTAACGTTCTCCTGGTATCCACCAAACCCAGAATCATCCATCAGACCACTAGACAGTGTAGTGTGATGCGTCACTCCACAGAACACGTTTCCATTGCTACAGAGTCCAGAGGCAGTGTGCTTTGCAGCACTCCATCCATTTATCATTGCATTTGGTGATGTGAAGCTTGTATGCAACTGCTTGTATGCAAATGATCCCAGCACACAGTTTTTGCTTAGAAGCAGTTGCAGTTACTGAGCCAATAGAGAAATGGCAAATTTTATGCAGTATACCCCTCTGCTCTTGGCGACCCCACTCTGTTGCTTCACATGGTCTGTCACGTTGTGGCTGAGTTTCTGTTGTTTCTAAAAGCTTCCACTTTGCAATAATACCACTTACAGCTGACCGTGGAATATCGAGCAGGGAAGAAATCTCTCAAACTGACTTATTGCAAAGGTGGCATCCTATGACAGTGCCATGCTCTTCACAACAATCCATTCGTTCACGAAATTTTGTAAACCTGACTGCAGGGCTAGATGGTTGATTATATACACCTGTGGCAATGGGTATAAATGAAACACCTGAATTCAATGATGAAGCAGTGGGTCCCAAGCTGTTGTCCATATAGTGTATCTAGGAAGATCATAGAAAGAGAAGCTGATGAAGACAAAACTTGACAAAAATTTGACTGGCTGCGAAGAAAGATTTTTGGGCATCTTCAAAGTTCCAGTAAATCATATGGCACCTCTAGAAGAACAACAGCTTATTTTGTGGACTTGAAGGACAGGTAGGTGTTTTGGGAGATTATTGAATGCTGTTTGGAGCTGTGTCATTCTCATCATTAAGCCAACTTGTTTTTTCATAACACTGACTTCATAACTTGGTGTTATCAATACATCTGTTTGCAGTTTTCATGGTCAGGGTAACAAGGTGCAGCCAAAGGTAGAAGGTTTGGAGTGTTGCAGACTGCCTTTCCCCTTTATGACCTTTCGCAAAGCACAACTGAAGCTTTTGTTTAAAGAGAAGAGAAATAACTACTTCTTGTGGAAGAGTTCATGAATAAAATATGTCTGTTTATTCTTCCATCCACTTTCTGAAACCACTTATCCTTCCGGGTCACGGGGGGCCCGAAGCCTATCCCGGGAAGCTATGGGCACAACCCAGGACAGGGGGGCCAGCCCATTGCAGGGCACACTTACACCTATGGGCAATTTAGTAACTCTGTTACTGTTTTTGGACTGTGGGGGGAAACCAGAGTACCCAGAGAAAAGCCCACTACAGCACAGGGAGAACATGCAAACTCCACACATGGAACATGCGTGAGGTAACACTGCTAATTACTGCACCACCATGCCACCCCTGGTTTATTCTTAAAAAATGGAATGTGTTGCTGGAGCCGGTGCAGGGCTTCTTCTCAATCCAGAACTGGTTCTGCAAATCTCCACCACAAAAAACACAGTCCCTCAGCCAGAAAAAAAATGGCTTCAGCACGGCACCACCGAAAAGCTGGTCTCAACGTTTGGAACCACAATATCAGCAAAAGTGGACACTTTCCCACATATGGTGCCAAAAGTCAGGAACGGTAACAAGTCAAAGATGTCATAGAAGATATCAAGTTCAACACTCTTAGAATACCAGGCAGGAGGGGCAACAGCAGGCTTGTATCAAGGCTACTGAACAACAGGAGCAAATGACCCTTCGCTCTCTTTCAAAGTCTTGCTCTCAGCCGCAATGTGGGGGCCGTGCAGGAGTTTCCAATCCTTTTTCCCCCTCCCGTGCATATTCAGATGCCAAAAAATGGAACTGCATTACAAAAGCATTTTGACGTTTTCAAATGGACAGCTGCTGTACTTTTACAGCCATAGAGTTTCGGTACGCTTCGGTGGCTGCATGGTTCCCGTCGCATCACAGACCTTGCACAGACAGACTACAACATCCTAAGCAAAGTGAAAATAGAGAAGCAGGTCTGACACTTAGAGGCCACAAAAGCTGTCATATACTAGGATAAAACAATGTCTTTTGCTTTTGCAGGAGTTGACTGTTTTGTTTTTTTTTTAAACATAGAATAAGTGACACAGCACCAGTACAAATCCACCTTCCTGATGCCCACATGCGATTCCTCATAAAGGCTAAGACAAAAGTGGCAGGTTTCCATTTTCCAGAACCTCTGGAATAATCACTTTGTGGAATTTGTTAATTTCATAGGGCACCAGCTGTTTTTTCCAAACTTTGTCTACCCTTGTGTTTCTTAGACCACATCTTATCGAGATGACATTACTGTGTAGGGTTGCCACCTTTCATGCAAAAAAATAAAGGACGCCTACCATAGTGGGGACTTGCCACAACCACGATGTACCA
>JAODKN010000001.1:31508213-31532372 GCA_026774425.1 Petrocephalus zakoni
TTAAAGTTGATCAGAGTGTCTAGGAACTTTTAATTAGTAATCCATGACTTTCTGTTTCCCTGAGGTATAAATATTATGTGGCACAGAGGCCCATATCACTTAGCCACTCTTCAAAATGGGAAAGACAAGAGAACATGGCATTCAAATCAGGCAGAGGTGTGTCGATCTCCATAAGTGAGGAAATTTCTACAAGGAAAGAGCTACTCACCTAAACTTGCCCATAACTACAGTCAGAGCAATAATTTAAAAGTAAAAAAAATGGTACTGTGACAAACAAGGCTGGACAAGGACCCAAGTTTATCATGCCACCACGCACAGTGAGGTGGATGGTAAGGGAGGTAAAAAAATCTCCAAAGCTTGAGGACTGCAGCAGAGATTGGCATCTTAGTCTCACCAAGTCTCCACAGACTCTGTCTACATGCCAACAGCCTGTTTGCGAGGCATGCCAGGAAAAAGCCTTTGCTGTCCTACAATCACAAACGTAAATTTGTGGAGTTTGCTAAACGTTACTGGAACTATGCTATGGTCAGATGAGACTAAGATTGAGCTTTTTGGTAACAAACACTCCTGGTGGGTCTGACGTAAAACAAAGGATGAATATACAGAAAAGCACCTCATGCCCACTGTTAAGTATGGTGGAGGATCTGTGATGCTGTAGGCCAGTTTCTCTTCCACTGGCGCTGGGAACCTTGGTAAAGTGCATGGTATCATGATTACTTTGAAATAGCAGGACATTCTAAATTAAAAATGGCCTATTCCAGAAAACTGAAAATGGGTCATCATTGAGTCTTTCAGTAGGATAATGATCCAAAATACATGACCAAATCAATGCAGAAATGGTTCACCAGACACAAAATCAACCTTCTTCCATGGCCATCTCAGTCCCCAAACTTAAATCCCATGGAAAACCTGTGTGGTGAGCAGAAGAGGAGACCCAGGATGATCTAGAGCGATTGTGCAAAGAGGAATGGTCAAAGATTCCTCTCTATGTATCCTCCAACCTTGTGAAATGCTATAGGAGACTATTATGTGCTGTCCTATGGACAAAAGGAGGGTGTACAAAGTATTAACAGCAGGGGTGCCAATAATTATTTCTTAATGTGAGATTTTTTTCCAAATGAATAATACTGTACTCAAATAAGAGGTTCAGTGTGAGATTATACTACGGCAATACAAAATGAATTTATTATAAGGCTTTTTACACATCTTTACCAGGGTTGCCAATAGCTGTGGAGGGCGCTGTATATCAGTGATGATGAGGTAGACTTGTAGCACTGTAGCACTTGTAGCTTGTCTTGTAGCATTGTGTGCTCAAGTACCTTGGCCTCAAGACAGTGGAAATAGTGTTTGCGTTATTGGTTATTAACTTTCATAAATATCCTCCTGCCTTCTTCTCTCTTTGGAAATAAATGGCCTGGCCATGTCTATGATTGAGGAATTGATTTTGGAGACAAGCATTGGCAAAATCCTGGGGTGGAACATGAACAGCACTACGTCCCATCCTGATGAATTTCTATTCAGGCATCATTGAGGGTTCTGATCACCTTAGCAACCACGTGGTTCCCCTCCACCGCCTCCCTCTCCAAGACCAGGCTGCAGTAGGTGGTCTAGTCCCTTAAGAAGATGATTGGCTTTAACGTACCACCAATAAAAGACTCTTCCACTGCCAAGGTGAAGCAGAGAGACGGAAAATTGCTGCAGATCCCATCCGCTCCAGCAATCACCTTTTTTGTCAAACTGCTATCACTGAGGTAGCCCACTTGTACTACACACCATCTCTACAACTGATTTTCTAAAACTATCTGGTTCTTCAATGGACTCACCTAGGCGAAACCCTATCCGGAGGAATGCACATCACTACTGCTGCATATTGCCGTTTGTATTAAACTTAATGTTGCTGTTATATTAATGTGCAGTGCTGTTTTTCTGTGTTGTTATACAGTCAAAGTTATTATTATTGCATCTATACAGAATTGTTGCATTATACCTACATATTGTTATTGTCCAAACATTTATTTAGTAAACAGCTTTATCCACAGTAACTTACAACTGAGAAATATAGGGTTGACCAGTTCCTAAAACAATTGAGGTTTTCTCAGTCGCCCAGCAGTGAATTCACTCTGCTAATCCTGGCATATGACCTGGCGACCTTCCAATCAAAAGCACGGCAAACCCACCCACTGTGCCGCTGAGCTGCACACCATACACCAAGTTCTGTATGTTCTGATTTCTAATTTTGGCACCTTTGTAAATCAAACTTGCACATTATGATGAAAAATGCACAATTGTAAATAAGATTTTTTAGCTCTGAGGTAGACCATCAAGAACTTCTCAAGGCCACCCATAGGGAAATCTATTTGGGAATTTGATATCCATAGGGTTTGCACATGGACTAGAAGATGCACCAGAACAGATGCATATGGCATATATAAAGCTAGGTACTATGTAAAAAGAAAAAGAGAACCAAAATGTTTACATACAGACATGTATATATAAATAACTTTATGTGCTGTATTGTGTAAACTGTATACATTTTAAAAAGTTCTGATATTACATTACACTTTATATTTAGCCTGGCAATAATAAATGGGAAATGTTTCATTGGATGACACTATTTACGACACTTTTGTTAATTAAATTAATAAATAATGTGAATTCCAGAATTCCTTGAATTACTGAAAATATCGAACACTGACGACCATGTGTCTTTTATAAGTTGTATATAATTTCTGGACTTAATTGCTCATTAAGTCAGAGAATTGAGCACTAATAAACTGCACTAGAAAACTTTAATCAGGTGCCAAACAAAATCAAACAACTTCTGTGAGCAGAAGAACTGTAAAAGTTCTATACACCAAATGAACTTTCCCTGAACCCCAGGCTTTGGCAGGCTCAATTACAACTTGATATGAGGCATAAGGGTTTGAGTATGAGAAGCTGACATCAGACAGACAGAAAAGCATGATATCTTATTCTCACAAGCTGCTCTGGCACAAAATGTCTTGCATTAATTATTTTCTTTATGCCAGTAATAACTGCACTCTTATTTTTACCAATATGCACACATATGTTGTTTTGTTTAAACTTTGCAGATTGTTTTCAATAATGCACATTTTTACGTGTCAAATTATGAGAGCTTAGTCATTTCAAAACCTCTCCAATAGACACCTCAGCATTTACAGTAACTATCCAATATACCCATGCATTTATTGAGTCAACCACTTGCTGAAAATATTTGGCAAATAAATACCTCATCAGGTTATTTAGGTCATTGAGTTAATTAATTGAGTGAGCTGGTGGTGAAATGTAACAAATACATGGAGTGACTAGGGAACCTGTGAGAAGAAGTTTGATAACTGAAGCAGAGTTCTTCCATATGAAAAATTACCATTAACATTTTGGAGAATAGAAGGAGTTTTTGCTGCATTATGCATTCAACTGCATTTTTGAACAAATATATACTTTATATTATGATAAATAGGTCTAAATATTTTCTTTGGTAGCCTAAGACTACTGCACAGTACTGGACTTCTGCTGGTTTACACAGTTCACAGTGTGTTTATGTTCTGAAAAACTTGACTGTACTGTTGATGAAATGATAAAACAGCTGGTAAGGGTCAGTCCTAGTGCATGTGGTACCCTAGGCGAGCATTACTGCCAGCTCCCCAGAATTAATTTTGATATTCCAATGGGAAAATAGTATGAGCAGAAATTAGATTTAATATCTATACTGAAAATACAAATTATACAATTTTTGGATGATATTGTTTGGTTATGTAATCAATCATGATAAAATAATCATTTGATGGCTCTATTAACAATCTTTTGAAATGTTCTTCTTCTCGGCACTCATGTTTATCTTTTTATTATTTTTATTTATTATTTTATCTTGGACAGTGTCTGTCTCATGCTGATTAAGCTGGCACCCCCTCATAAGTTGGCACCCTAGACGGCCACTTATGTGTTCTCTAGGACTGACCAGCCCAGGGGCTAGTTTAGGACTCCATATGATTTTTATGCATTAATCTTATTTAAATCATTTTTAAAATCAATTAGAAAGGAGCGGGTTCTGAAGAAATGCCATTTATATAGTCTCCAGGAGTGAAAAATTACTTGTGAAAATGATAAGATCCATGTGTCTTCACAGCAGGTTTACCTACCTATGGAAATGTGAATTTCTTCACAAAATTTTCCCACTTTTAACAATAAAACCAATTTTGGAGAAATACGCTACCCTCCAAAATGTTTGTAAAATATCATTCTGCATTGCATGTGTAATAAACGGCATTCAATTATGGACTTAAGACTGAGCATAAGGCTCCACACTTGGTTGAGTTTAGAGTGTAGTGTTTGGTTTCCAGGTTATGGTCAGAGCTGCCCACGTAGCTTCGATTTGTGTTTCTGTGTGTCAGCGTCTTTTTCCCAGGGTTTGGCCACTACCTTGTCTCACGGTTTTGGTTAGACAATGATTTGTTTATGTGTCGCACAACTGGTGCTACATGCAACCAGCATCTAGTTTTCGCCTTCTTGAGGTGGTTTAATACTTGTATTCCATATTCAGAGTTCTCTTCTTGGTCTCCTCAATGCTCCGAATTTGAGTCAACTTCTCATGTAGCTAGTCCTAGGGCCAACCATCCAGTCAACAGATCACTAGTTATCCATTTCATGTGATGTTCTGTCCAGTGGTTTCAGGGACCATCCAGATGTAGTTCTGGTATTGTGGATGGACATTTTCATTGTAGGTTCTCTGGACTCTTGTGAAAATCAATGAATATACTCTGAATCCTTTATGATTTAATTTTACCGAGGAAAAAAAAGATTGCGATTACTCATCATATAAGACTTTCTACTGTATGTTATGGCATTGTACCTATCAGTACCCATTTAATTCAAAAATGCAGCCTGGAGCCAAGAGTCATCTGGTTGTGATTTTTTTTTGGGTTGTTATGTGATTCCTCATATCTTTCATCAGCTCATTAGACGGGTTTTTTGTCCACCAAACGCCATACTGAATCTGCTTGGATGAATACAGTGTGGCATCATCATTCAGATTCCTTGTGTCTGCTCTGATATCTACGTTCCTGCGAAATAAGACTTCTATAGTTGATGTGAAACAATGCGTTTTGAGTGCATTTTGTTTATACAAAAAAAAAATCAAATTTCATTGTTTTGCTAAAGTGAACAAAAATGATCACAGGAATCGTGAGAGGAACCTTTTAGAATATTCTTTCTCAAAGCAAGGTTCTTCTATGCTACTGCAATGAGAATCTAAGTAATTCCATTTTAATTCAATAAATAGCCTTTGCATCACCATTTTTAAAATGTTTTTGTTTACTTTGAAAAGTACCTTTTCATTGTCATTTCAGCTTTTCATAAGTCTAAATTTCTTTCTCCAAGGTCAAAGTTCATCTCACAAACTACATTTTTGGCTACTTTTGGTTCCAATGAAGGGCTTCATGTAATGAGTCAATTATTTTAGAAAGAAAAACATACAGTAATGGTCAAAATTCTTAGGCAGTCAAAAAAGCGATGTTTAAATGATCTTCATATTGATGCAAAACTGTGATTTTATGCCTGACAAAGTGTGTCAGCTTAGTCATTAGTCAATGAAAAGTAACTTTTCATTGTCATTTCAGCTTTTCATAAGTCAAAATTTCTTTCTCCAAGGTCAAAGTTCATCTCACAAACTACATTTTTGGCTACTTTTGGTTCCAATGAAGGGCTTCATGTAATGAGTCAATTATTTTAGAAAGAAAAACATACAGTAATGGTCAAAATTCTTAGGCAGTCAAAAAAGCGATGTTTAAATGATCTTCATATTGATGCAAAACTGTGATTTTATGCCTGACAAAGTGTGTCAGCTTAGTCATTTCAAAATCTCTCCTAATGTCCCCCCGGTCCAATGCACCCATGTATTTTTTTTACTTGATCACTAGTGCACCTATTTTGGCTAGTTGGTCCTCATTGAGTTACTTAACTAATTTAGTTAATTAATTAATTGACCTGGTGGTGAAATTTACCAAATCCATGGAATGCCTGAGGTGCCCCTGAGGAAAGGTTTGAGAACAAAAACAGTGTTCATCTACCCATCCAACATGATAGCAGTAAGCTTTAGGCGAACTTAAGAAAATCTTGTTTATTATTCATTGTGTTCTAGTTAATTTTCATAAGTTCTAATGCTAAATTGTGTTTTTTTACCCAGTGAAAATATACACTTACTACCCAGATAAATAGGCTTAAACATTGTCTTCGACTGTACTGTATTTATGTGTATTGCTTGTATATAAACACTGACATGTTACTTGGTCCCCCTGTTGAGATGAGCACCCCAAAAGTGTACGAGTTTATTTAAGAATAATATATTTGATGCTGAAAAAAGGATGTGGGGAGGGATGTCATATTTTCACGTTACTGGGAAAGAAATGTTGTTCTTCTAATGGGTGAAGGAGGTGCGAGATTATGAACTTGCATGTATTTCATGTGCATTCCAAATTTTATCTGGTGCACTCTTTTAATCAGGGCAATCACATTGTGAACTTTTATGCCAGGGCACTGATGGCAGTCAGCGAATCTTACCTGATCTCTAGTCAGCTGGAAAATCATGACTTTCAATGAGTCAAGTCTGCTTGGCCTCCATGACACTTCTACTAAGGGGAAAAAAGCTATGAGCCATCCAGGTCTGGCTATCCCTTTTGGAATTCGTGCCGGAGAGTTTTTCTGTCTACTTAATTTTTTTCCAAAAAACATATTCCATGAACGTGATTGGAGCAATACTTGTACATGTCAAATGATATAAAGATTTGGTATAATGTGGCCTGCTTAGACTTTATCATACTAGACAAAGGAGGATAAGGTCCCCAAAACATGTATGCACTTTCAGCCTCATAACTCCAACACTCTGTTGAATAACATTTTTTAAGTAAGTAAAAATACTTTCTTCCCACTTAAGTAAAAAATGTATCCCCCACAAATGCCTTTTTGGAGCTTAAAAGTACACTTTTGGGATACTTATCTCATGAAGGGGGGGAAGTAGCAGGTCATTTTATATGAAAGTAGCATACATACATACATATGTATTTCATTATAAAAAAATTACTTGTTACTGCAAACCCTTCATTGTTGTTTTTCAATAACCTTAAGTTGTAGAAAAATAAACACACATTCTGTGCAATTAAGTTTGACCTTGAAAAGAAAAAACCTTAAACTGGAAATATGCTCTTTTTCAGCTTTCTTACGAGGTATAGCTGAGCCATGTAAATGTGAGCTCAAAAGAAAAACCACTGCAGTGTAGAAACACATACTGTAAAAAAGGCGCAATAAGTCAAATGGAAAATTTTACAGGAGATCAAAAAACATTGCTGAACCCTGGAACGTATGCATAATTCACATGTCAAATTTTATCAAAATATATAAAAAAAAATGGTGATGGACAAACTTTTCTAGAAATTTGTTGAACTAAAATGGAATGACCCAGGATCCATTGGTAATGGAATTTCTAACTATAAATAGATATATATTTTTCAAAGAATAAAATTGTGCCTTACTCTAAAGAAGAGTAATAAGTACTGAACTTAAATTTAACATTATACGTGTAAGCAAAGTTTTTTTTGGACAAAGCCGACGGTAATACCCTCATGCTCTATCACACCTCATTTAGAAATATTCATTTACAGTCCACATGACCATCAGTGTCCACCTGAACTCCATTCCACACCATTTTCCTTTGTGCATCACACACACCGAGAGGGACATATGATCATATCAAAATTCTGTCCCTTCATTTAAAAAGCGCAGAAATGCTCATTCCTCAATCTTGCATGTGGTTCAGCTTTTCACCCACTCTTCCACTTGAGGTCTGCATGTTAGCACCCAGGCACACCTGTGTCTCATTACGCCCCAGTACCCGTCACTACAGAACCAACAGATAGCGCTATCAGCTGGCAGCCCATTAAGCAGAACATCCCAAGAGAGATCATCTGAAATTAGAGTATTTCACTGTAGTGTAATCCAGTTTTTTGCATAATGCATAGTTGTCCTGGTTTTTTGTCTTGGCTTAAAGGGCTCCAGAGACCACCATAAATCCATCAGCCACAGCACCGCCATCAGACTGATTGCAAACTTGAGCCTAGGTCAGAGCTAGACCCTACAAGAATGGACCATGGGGCTGGGAAGCTTTAGAGAAGTCATCAGTCGCAGGCTGCAAAGATTTCACGCTCCCAGCTGCCAGGATGATTTGCACTGTCCCAGGCAGACATGCGGCTACCTTCTGGGAAGCTCTCCCAATGGGTTAACCGAATGCAGATGTAACCCCGTGGGGTTACACCCGCACACTCACCTAGAAGGACACACACAGACATGCCCACACATTTGGACGCTCAAACGTACACAGACTGACAGCAGAACACACATGGACACTTTATATACAGCATGTACACATACAGCATATATAACAAAGAGACACATATAAACCATGTAAAACATAAACATCATAACTTTTAATATGCCGGGACCTTATATCCACCTAAATCACTGGATGTAATCCTTACGTACATGTATTATAATGGTATATTAAAATCTAATTGCATAAATAAATCTGTTAGTCTCACATACTTTTCCCATTCCTCTTTCCAATTTAGATGAGTTAAGATCAAGACTTTGAGGTTTCAAATTTTATTTTGCTTATTCAACCACTTTTCTACTGGAAATTGCCTAGCTATCATTAAGCCATGCGAAACCTAACAAGTTATCAATTCCAATTCATGACCATATGTCACGTTGTTATAATAAATTATATGCGTATAAGTCTCTGATTAATTCCTTTTCCAATCATTCACTTTTTCGAGGCTTTTAGCACATTATCTGGTTTGATACACAGTCTGTCTCTACCTCCCTCTCTTGCTACCAACACTCAAGACTGTAATGTAAAAACAAATTATTTAACAGATTTGGGGTAATTTTAAAGACATCCCACACGTTCCTGCAGCTGCTTGAACAGAATGTCTCCATTGGCTAGCATTGCCACACATATGGCACACAACATTTCTTTGAGGACCTCTCTGCTTGGGATGACAGTGTGGAAGGCAGCTCTCGCCTCCTCTCAAAAACATACGGTGAATTTTACAATGTGAGGGAGTCCTTAGCTCCCTAAGTGCAAAGAGACATCTGGAGGTAGTTCCCACGTTAGGTCAAATGCTGTACTCGGCATTAGAATGCGCCAAGATATGGATGAAAGGAAAAAAAACATATAAGAAGAAAAAAAATTATAATGAGGTCTATAATGAGCTCTGTTCATTAGAAATAAACTACTTTGACAGACAATAGAACAGAATGATTTATTCCTGGACTGCAGATTTTGATCTGACCAGCAGATACACTGCTTCTTTGGACTTTAAATATGTAAAAAAAGATGCAAGAATATACAGCTGTATACAGGCTTTAAATATAGACAGAGCCCAGCCTCGGCTCCTTATGTGCAAATCATTACTTATCACAGCACAGCTCCAACACCTTCAACATTAAACTTTGCTAATGTTCCAAAATGTTGTTAGAGATTCAAAGTGAACCATTTACCGATGATAAATGTTCAGTTTTCTGCTAAAATCATGTTTTTTTCATCAGCTTCAGTGTTCATTTTCATTAGTGTTCAGGGTCTACCTTATAATCCTTATTACAAAGTCATGACAAAACTGCTTTACAGAAGCACATGTGGACTTTCAGTTTTCATTCTGACAGTGCTTAAATGACACTGGCATTATTTTCTTGAGATGTTTTTTTTATATTTCTTCTTAGCTGTGCTATGTAGTGAAATATAACTGGTTAATAGTGTATATGCAGTGCATAACTACAGGACATATCCATATGTAAAAGTGTATTGCAAAAAGAACACAGATTGAAATTGCTAGTAATGTACTAGGATTGGACAACTAAATGGAAACACTGGCCAGTGTAGTGTTTGAGGTTTCACGCCTATATATAAATGGCCTGGTGGTCAGTCTTCAATGATTGCAGATTCCACCAGTAAGAACAGAGTGTTTAGGTTGAAATTAGCAAAGTAATAGCACAGCTGTACATAAAATATTCAGCATAATTGGATATCATAATATCAGAGTTCAAAAGATGAAAAATTGTTGACCAAGACAGTAAGTCCTTGTGATGTATCTAGAGCCACAGTATCCAGGATGATGTCGGCATATCAGCACGAAGGATGGACCACATCCAACAGGAGTAACTGTGGATGCAAGAGGAAGCTGTCTGAACTGGATGTCTGGGTACTAACTCCAAAAAACATGAAACCACAGCTACCCAACTCACTGCAGGATTAAATGCGCACCATAACTCTCCTGTTTCCACCAAAACTGTTTGCCAGAGCACTACAGGGTCAATATTTATGGTCTTTGTAGTATTTATGGCTGCAATAATCAAACCTTTGGTCAGCAGTGTCTGTGCCAAATGTCAGGTTCAATGGTGCCAGCAGTACAAATATAAAACATGTATGTTTTATATTGTATGTTCTCTGATTAGTCCACCTTCACTGTCTTTCCCACATTTATGAGAGTTACAGTGTGGAGAAACCCCAAAGAGCTTACCACTTGGACTGTTGCATACCCAGAGTGCAGCACGGGGGTGGATCAGTGATGGTTTGGGCTGCAATATGATAGCCCACTACTTGTTCAACATGGACACTGCCAAGGACTACTGAAGCATTCTGGAGGACCATGTTCACCCAGTGGTTCAAACATTGTATCCTGAAGGTGGTACCATGTATCAGGATGACAATGCACCAATACACACAGCAAGACAGGTGACTGTTTTGATGAACATGAAAGTAAAATTGACCATCTTCCATGGCCTGCACAGTCACCAGCTCTGAGTATTATTGAGCCACTTTGAGCTGTTTTGGAAGAGCGAGTCAGTAAATTTTTTCCTCCACCAGCATCATATAGTTAATAAATTATTGTTGTCTAAAACTGGGTGTTTCAGTTCCATTTTCTAGCCCCTGTATATGAGAGATTATATTTTAAAATGTTTTGTTTTTTTTAACTAATTGTTTATTGATCATAAACAGCATTACAGCATTACAGTCCAAAAAACAGTATGTTGGGCTGGAATAACGAAATTGTCTGTGTGAATTGTGTGTGTCCTATGATGGTTACTTCTTGCCTTGTGCTCATAGCTTCTCCAGACTCCCACAACCCTGAGCAGGACACGCTGGTGCATAAAATGGATGGACTACTTGTAGTGTTATGAATTTTTAAGTTTCATTTAAATGTTATGTTTCAAAAATGTCACACAATATGGTCAATCAAAAAAATCTTTTTATATTGCTTTTGCATTGCTTTAAAGTGGTAACACAGTATGCCAACAAATTAACATACTGCATCTTTAATATTGTGATCAAAAGTACTAGCAATAACTAACAAATTAATTTCTGCTCTACACTTTACAGAAAACACAATCATAATAATAATAATATGTCTTTCCTGATTAAAGAGATGACTATGAGATCATAATGTACAGCTCACAAATAGTTCAAATGTGAAATATGAAAATATCCATGCGCCCCACCTATTTCTCTGGTCACAAGCTACTACACTGCATTGTGTGAAAAGCTGCCCACCCAAAATTTCAAATTGCTTCCCCAGCGTGAGCAGCCTAGATTTGGGCCTGATGAATAGATAAGATACATAGGAATCACCAAGGTCTTAGATGACGGGTGTAAACATTTGTGTTTGCAAATGTTCATTCAAACTATGGTTTTGGGAAAAACCTGTGTTGTTTAATGATGGTTTGTACTACATAAGTTACCAATTTTGTTACCTCCCTAGTTTGATGGTTTAGGGAAACACTTTCATCACAACTGCACATTTCCAACTATGTTAGTTGCTAATGTAAGGTGCATTTTCAAGAAGCATGGTTGTTAACTATGTTAGCAACTTACATAGCGGGAACTATGTGTCATGACATGACAAGGAGTAACTCAAGGGAGATCTGAAAGGGGCTATACTGTACAAAACAAACTGGAGCAGGGAAACGAAACAGGACCACAGGGGTCAAAACAGGAAGGCAAGGACAGGGTAGAGCACAAGCAACAGGGAGAATGATGTCAATGACCCCCCCAAAAAATGAACAGAGAAGAGGACCAAAGGGACCAGACACCAGAGCAGACACACAGGGCCTGGGACAGATGTGACACCAGACAGGACAGGGACTAGAAGGACAGCAGGAGACAGAGCAAGTCAGGACAGATACCGGATGGGACCAGGGACACCGGACTGACACCAAACAGATGGGAGTGACCAAACATGGGACTGAACCAAGCACCAAAGACAACAGACCAGGAACCGGAGGGACAGACGGAAGGCATTAACAGGGACCCGGAAGCAGGAAATACAAGGACAGAGACAGTGTGAAAGAAGGACAGACAGACTCAACGCACCACAGTAGAACAGGGCAGACAAGAAGGGAAACCCAGGAAACAGGAATAGAAGATCAGGACAGGGTGGCACACAGACAGTGAACCAGGGTGGACAGGACTAAGGAAAATCATTAAGGAGCTGGAGGGAGGAGACAGAGGGAGGACAGAAAAGGCAGAAACCGGAGCAAAACAAAGGCACAAATGGGCGTGGGCCCGGAGGAAGGAAGCAGTAAGAACTAAGCATCTCATACACATCAAAATGTCAAAATGGTACCAAAATATTGGTTTAAACAAGGTAGGAAGATAACACCCAAATATTGCCCCTCAATGGACAGAAATGGACTGAAAACTTGACAACTCCAAGTAAACTAATTATTATTAATTGTTGTCTTTCTTTTTATCTTTACATTGGGCTACTCAGATTAATTTCAGATTAAATTCTTTCAGAACAGAATTGAGTTATACATTATTTACAGTCCTTTATACTAAGTTAACAATGAAATACATTAGGCACTGGGGTGTAACGGTATTCAGTATTTTATCGAACCATTCCATATAGCCCGTTGGGTTTGATACACACACCTGAATTGTGGTATTATGATATGCCTGTCATTTTCCTGTACGTATTAGCACGAATACGAGATGGTGTTTTTTCCCCACCAAAAAATTACATTTAAAAAACTCGAAGGCTAAAATTTAAATGTCATTATGCAACAGAAGTTTAGAAATTTATTTATAAATTTATGATATTTCATTTGTTTTACGTATCACCAATTGCTTTGTTACACTACTCTTACAATCTACTGTTACACCATGTTGGCCCTGGTAATGCTCTGGCAATGTCCATTACACCTGTTTATGTAATCATTGGTTGTCTTGCAGGGATGTGCCTTTTTAACTGGGAACTGCATGTGGTTTATGGCACACTGAGTAAGACATTACACCGAAACACATCTGTGTTGTGTGTAGGCTTGGATTAAAGTTGCGTTGTATTGAAAAAAAGTGTGACCGCTTTTTTGTTGTTAATTACGGTTACCAAACAATCCACATCATGCCGGAAACTTTGAGTTACTTCAGGTTTTACAAACTACTTTAAACCTGGAAGGGACCTTTGCTTGGCTAAATAGTTCTTCTTGTGCTTTGTCTGGTTTGTTTCCTTGATTGAAAGACTCATCCTGCTATTTCACATTAACATCAGTTATACATGCATGATTACAGGAGACTAATCAGCATGCAGCAAGAATGCAGCGCTTAAGTGAAATCCAGGTCCTTTTGATTGAAATGGTAGTTTACAAATCCTGTCCTAGCTCAAAGTGTCCAGGATGACATGGATTATCTGGTCACCCTGTGTAAATTATCCGCCTCCTGGCTAAAGGTTGCCACATACTTCAAATGTAATCAACGTAGTTTCAACAATATGACGTTGTGTGAGCGATGATCCCACTCACTGTCTGGAGTTGGCTGATATAATGTGACGATATGCGGTTATTTAGCAGGCGGTGCTGCACTTCAAATGATGTAAATTAATATGTGTATTCATGTATTCATGTTAATTGTAAATATCGTAACTGTGTAATGCTTGCCATGGAATAGTGGCTGTTAAAGAGAGTATTTTATTTTAAAAGAGCTGTCGTCATCTTTATTAAAGTGACTCAAGCACTCACCACAATTCATTTTTTGGGCCCTTTCATGTGGGTGTGCTGCAACAAAAACATTCTGCGCACTCATGGGTTGTGGAGTTTGCAATATTGATTATCTATTGGTCTACATTTACTGTGCTGCAATTGCCTGCATTTGCTTTTTAACAATGATATGCTTAACATCATATATGTTCTTGTCAAATAAAACAATTTTTCATTATAAAATTAAGATTTGGTAGCAATCTTGTTTCAAGAGAGTGTTGACATTCTGGTATTTTTACAGAGAACCTCACCAAAAAGAAATCACTTCAAGGTGGTCAAAGCTTAGATAGAATGTTTACAAAGAATTCTTAGACAGGTAGCTCACTTGATGTTACACTTTTTTTTTTATTTAATATTGCCTGTACGGTTGAAGAAACACTTTTAATTTTAATGTTTTTCTCTCCTTGATTTTATACAGTAGAGCCATAACCTAGGCGTCGTTAGTCATGCTGCCAATTTTCTGAACGGAGAGTCGTTATTTGGAAAAATAAAGAGTTCATTGTTTAATTAAAGGGTGTTTTTATTTTCTTCTTAAATTCAAAGATACCAAAAGATACCGTATCATTACTGTGGCCCAAAAACCCATGACGCATACCCCTAGAAGGCACATGTACATATTCATTCACTTCCATGTATTCATTCTGGTGCAGATACCAACAATCCATTGCACCAATTTTTGTAACATTTTTGTAAACCTTGCCAGCATGGAAACCACTCGGCTTTACAGTATGCTATTTTATTTTATAATAATAATAATAAAGAGATGGGGACAGGTCTTGTTACTACCTGGCTCCACCCTACCGGATTTTCTTACGCATTCCATTGGTGTAAGAGACGAGGCGTTCAGTTCCACAAATCCTGCGATGACACCCATTGAGGTCATCCATGCATTGACATCCAGCTCTCAAAGCAGCTGTTCGCACTGGCTCGTCTCGCCCACAAACATCTGCAGCTCATCTCGGCTGTTTGAAGGAAATATATGATTTCATTCATCCGTTCTCCCCTTTCTGCACATCCACAGCTTCTGCTGCTTGTTTTGCTCAAGGCCCATCTGCTTTGTATAAAACTGGAACTATTTTTAAATATAAAGGCTGTAAAGGAATTCAACGCTAATAATATTCTGGTCTTTGTACACTATGAAAGACAATAAGCACTTTTTAAGATAATGAATGAATTATTGGATTATATTATTTCCATAAATTAAATATTTCGATTATGTTTTTAAGACACTAATTAAATGCAATTTATGGAACAATACCTCTGAGATCAAAACTTTCGTAAAAACAAAACAATGTGAATTCATTACTTATTACTACCCTCATAAAGTCAATGTTTTTTTTGTAATTTGTTATGATACATTTTTTGTGTATTTTCTTGATATTTTGTACCAAGTTTTACCATTAATTAAAGAATAATAAAACAATACCAAAGTTTGGGGTCCTTGAAGTTTGTTTTGAAAACCAATGGCATACTGTCTGGGTTATATATAGAACACACAGCCTCATGGTTCAATGTAGAATATTGGTAATAGCTTACAATTTTGGTACACAAAAAATTACTTTCATATTTAGCTACAATGGAACACGGCATTCAGACTCAGGTCAGGTGGCTGTTTAGGCGTGACAGGCAGATGGTGTAACGCCTTTGCATCTGGCATATTTCTGAGTGGGGCCTTGTAGAAGTGTGGCACACTTGCCACAGCAAACAGGACTCACCCCCATGACACTTACAGACTTTGCAGTGAGGCCCTTTTCTTTAGAGCATGTCTACACAGATCAGATCACATTCCACAGACCACACAGCTTGCAGCCCCAGTGAAAGCAGTTATCCACGGTCTTGCATGCTACGCTATTCAGAAAATGCCTTGCAGGAGTAACTCGGGCCATTTCAAATTGGATGAAGCCTGACCATGTGGTTACAATAGTGAAAGTTTTAATAGATCAGTGCCTCAAACAGAATACTGAGCTCTGAATACTGAGCTCTGAACTGTAATCACATTACATGAAGAAGCCCAGTGTTTCATTTTCACTATTGAAAATTAATATCTGAACTTTCATTTATCTATATAAACATTAATATAATGGTCTTTAACATTTAGAGAACAATCACTGTCTGGTTTGTGAAAAATTACTACTGATCACAAAACAAAGGGTGGTGTTTCGAAGATCCCAAATTAAATGTGCTGTACGCCAAAAGTCAATTTTGGAAGTTTTTAATGTTTTCTACAGTCATGCTCCATACTCTGCTGTATTACAAGTTGAATGATAACATCCTTGCGTTTCAAACAAAGGGAGGTGCAATTAATAATGATATATACTTGTATTCAAAATTTCATGTAATGCTAATAGGAACATACACCTGTCTCCTGCCATGTGTTTCACAGGGAGGTGCAGTGCTGGAAGTGGGCTGGTACTCACCGGGACACAGTACCAGCATCTCTCTCTTCTTCTCTTCAGAGCACCGGCACCTCTCAGTATCTGCTGACACTGATTAACATGGGGAGTCCCAAACACCTGTTTTTCCCCACTTCAAGCACTGAAATTACTAAGGTCATCATGGCCGCTGCAGAAGCATTAGCAAATCAGCTAGACCAGTTTCATGAGTTTCTTAAAATAAAATTTCCCTTTACTTGACCCTAAACCTAGAACTAGATCTTAATGTAACTTTGTCACTATTCTAAGCCATATTCTTTTGCCCATGGGTGTAAGGCTCATTTGTCTAGCATTAGTTTAGCATATATTTCCATATATTCTATATATTATATAGAAATACACACACATATATATATATATATATATATAAATATATTTTTAATATATTTATAAAAATTTATTTTAATATTGTTTCATACTGTTACAAAACAGTAGATACGGTGATAAGTAACTTTGTAACTTAAAATCATTATCGCATAAACTATGGGTAATCCCACAAATCTCTTTAATTTCCTTGCAAAAATATTTTATATGTATCAGTATAATAATAATAATAATAATAATAATTCATACATTTTGTGTGTATCTTTTTATGCATATGTTAGATGTCTAATCATGAATGTATTTAGATAATCATATGAAATATTTCTAATATAATATCATTTGAAAAAATATGGAGTTGCAATTTGTTTTAAATGCATTGAGTTTAAATTAATGGGAAAAAAAGAATTTGTAAGACAGGAAATGTTTTTGAAGCTGTACAGTACTGTGACTCATTACTGCAACAAAACAAGTTAACAAAACAATAAATAATCTAAACATTATTCAAATGAGGGCAATTGGCTTCTTCAGTTCATTTGTTCACATGAAGGAATCAAAATATGAAACTTTCAGTCTCTTTGGAGTTTAACACATCTTGACCGAACTAAAAATACCACAACCATAATCATCAGTATCAAATTGTATCATTAAATAAACTTACAAAATACATCAAATTATATTCTGTATTGAGTCTGAAAAGATTTACCAAGTAATTACTTAAGGCTCAATCCATCACAAGTAGTTCATTGCATCCCCATCTTCACAGACCACAGAGAAAAAGCCCCCATAATTCAAATAACAGCTGCAAAGCTGTATTATTATGTTTTGTACTTAGCTGAGGTCCAGTCACAGGATGCTGATCTAAAAAGAATAGCAAAGTGATTGCTTGGCCACTTTCCATTGGTGTGTGTGTGTGTGTGTATCTGATCAGGATGGTAAGAGAATAGGAACAAGGAAATATCATGGATTGGCAGGGGGGCTCTTTACAATAATGTAGTAGTGGGGGGTTGAAATTGGATAACCTAAATGAGCAAGTCCCTTTACACCTTGTATTCTAACAGGATTAAAACACTTAGCTGTCTTTGTAGCACATTTTGGTTTCATTCAGAGTTACTTATTGCTTCTGACATGCTTTGATCTTCCTTGCAAGAATGTTTCTGGTGTCACCAAGAGAGCGGATGTAGAATACTCTTCCCTGTTACGTCTCTCCGGAAATACTTTTAGTCTATAAGACCCTCCTCTTTTTAAATTCCCATAAAAGTAATCTCACATATAAAAATAAAGAAGTGGGATTATTGATGAGAGTCATATGGTTGGGTGTTTCACTAAACAGGGTCCAACATCTGAAGGCTACCTTATTATCATTTTTACTGCCATCTAAAATGGAATAAGTCCATGCTTGTCTTTCTTTACAGTTCATTCCATGCTAATACAATGATCTAATATGTGTATTCCATTTTCTTCTTCTGTTTTATACATTTATTTGATATATATTTGAAAGCACTAAACAACTTTTAAACAACAATTGCCTTAATTAATTGCTTTGTTGTCCTTTAATTTATATCCCAGTGTGAACAAAAAAGGGTTATTTGGTGTATATTTGTCACTTCTAATTATATATTTTATGGTCTTTGAGACTGACTTCTGGCCCTTGCCCTGTCTTCCACTAAGGACTCTGGTTTCCTCCTGAATGTCAAAAATCATGTGTTTAATTGTTGTCTCTGAATAGCCCACAGGTTCACCTACACAGTGTTTTTGCCTTGAGAATCACTTCAGTGGTAGAGTTTGTTCTGAGAAGCCTGAGAGCTTTAGGTTTTGCACTTAGATTTAGCTCGTGAATCTAACTCGTTAGATTTAACAAGTTTGGTCAGTCTCCTCTGACCTCTCTCATTAACAAGATGTCTTCAGCCATAGTATTGCCATTGAATTGATATTTTTAGTTCATTACACTGTTTATTATAATTCTCCTTAAACTCTAGACACTGTTGTGCATGAAATTCATATAAAGGTGGCCTTTTCTTATGCTAGAACTACCGTATATAGTGCCAAAAATCACACCACAAAATCATTAGATCAGCAGGCATTCTAATGCTTAGTCAAAAAGTTAAGCTCCAGATTTGGTCAGTGTGTTGACTGTATTCAGGCTGTTTATATTAGCAGGTGTAATTAATATGTTGGCACTGAGTACACAAATGTGCATACAAACACACTCTGACACACATATAAACATGTACGCCTGCACAGTCCATGTATTCATATCTTTAGGGGGACTCGCCATTCAATTAGGCATTTTATCACATTGTGGGGAAATCTGGTCTAGACAAGGTAAAAATTACAAACACACATATACCAGTCAAAGCTGAGCAGCATGTTGCTTCCAGGCTCAAAATTTCTGAGACAGCATTAGACAAGAAGAAGATGAAGCTGAAGACACTGGGAATGAGCAGAAATCGGCTCATCAAAGGGCATAAGCAACTTTCTAATGTCAGAGATAATTGTTAACCAGGATTTTTAGAATACTGTAGTCAGGAATGGATCATAGTTACGGGAGTGGCAGAAGAAATACTGAGAACTTGGCCTTGGTGCCCTCAATGGTAGGTACAGGCATGCAGTTACCCTAATCCCACAGCTTCTCATGAATCGGAGGATGACATCGCGTGACCTTCAGATGGAATGGGAAACATTAAGTGGCGTGAATTGCACTGCCAGGACATTTCATATCAGGGTCCTAGAAGCAGGACTGAAGTTCCATGAAGCAAGGAAGAAGCCCATCATTAATACGAAACAGAGAAGAACCAGTCATTTTACTTACAGACAAGCACCCATAAATTGAGAAATGAGTGAAAAAAAATTGTCTGTGGTCTCTTCATTTTTTCCAGCGCTGTTCACACACATACACACACACACGCACACGCACACACAGTCTATATATATATATATATATATATAGTGTGTGTGTTCATCGTTGAATACTCAACTTTTAATAATTGTTACATAATTTTAATTTGAATTTTGATTCATTGTCCCTAACTTGATGGAAATGGTTTTCATTAAGATTAAGTATTTATGCACTTTCTATGTTTATCCTAGTGTTTATCACGTTGGCTAACAATCGAAAATAATTAAAATCCTACCAAGGAGCAGCCCGCAGGCATGTAGTGGATGTAGTCACCTCAGGAGATGTGTACATTTAATTAAAATTAAGCTAATTTCTTTCTTACTTTTTTCCCTTGAAAACAACTAACGATTTGAATGTAAATAGACTGTATATCGGGGTGGGGCACTTTTATTCTACTAAACTCTGTTTTAATCAGGTCAGGTTTGAACCCAAACGACAACAAAATTACTTCTGCGTGTGACTTTTTTAATTTAACTGAGCAGTTTTCATGTGATAAGTATTTGAATTATTTAATAAATGTGTAATTGACAGGTAATTGTTATGGCATGAGAACATTAGAAGAAGAAAAAAAAATTACGGATTAAGTTGACTAAAGATCACTTTGTATTACACGACACCAACGTCCGAAGTATTTCGGTACCCACTAAAGATAGACAGACAGACAGACAAACAGATAGATAGATAGATAGATAGATAGATAGATAGATAGATAGATTTCAAAACGTATTACCTTGTAGAATGTTTCTGTTTTCTTTTTGTTCCACAGAAGCATTTTCAATGAAAACTATAGTGAAACCCTAACCGACTGACTGGATAAAACTGGAGTTTTGCAATATTTTTGCATTGGTCTGGTTCCTACATTGATTTGGTTTCGAAATTAAGAATGCTGAAAGCTATTAGCACAGTTAAGTACCGCACATCAGTATACAGTATACAAGTGTACAGTATAAGAGAAATCAACACAAAGCCCTTCTGCGAATCAAATCTATTTCAAATTCTGTATTCTATTGTTGGCTTTTGATCGTATAAACGTTACCTTTAGTGTCATTTATAATCTATGAATACTATTTGTTTTGTGCGACACCTCTTTCAAGGTACTAGTTGTAACTACAGCTACTTCTGGAGATTATTGGCCTACAGTTTTATACAAGACGTTGATTAATTTAACAATGCGCACTCCAGTCACTGTTAAACATTCGTTACATGTAACTATGTAATTGCAAAAGCACAAACATATAATGTATAATTATACAGTAGACTGCTTAAAAAGTAGCATAATTATGTTTGTGCAACGACTAATTCAAATATTTACAATACAAATAAATAAATAAATTACACAATATAAACAACATATCCTAAACAATAAAATAAAAAAAAAACAATTAATAATATAAATATTAAAATTGACGATCTGTTCTACGTAATTTTTGGATCTGAATTTGTGTTGGCCTATAATTTCCTTAATTATGCTACAATCTTCTTCGAATAACTTTTAAAATGAATCCTAAATTCTTCTTAGAAACACTAGAAAATAAAAAAACATATTTTGATGTACATCGAACGATTATTTTTAGAATTATTCAAAAGCACTTTGACCGCATTTTGTCAGTCGATGATAAGAGATTGATAAAGAGCTGTCTGCTTTCAAATTTTACGTTTTGCTTTTGATTACAAGTTGCTGCTCCTTTAGTTCAATAAGTAGTTACGCTAGGTAGGTTACGCTATCTACGCAAAAGGTGTGGAATCAAATCAGAGGAAGCGCGCGTATTGTAATCCTCCCTTTCCTTTGGATGAAAGCGGCATATGAACGAGTTAAATAGCATTTTAAAACTGTACAATGCTTCTTCGAAGGTGCATAACATAGTTAATGACTGAAACATTACAATTGCTATTAAATATGAACTTTTCCTAAAATCGATGATATGCATTACGAAAACAATAGATCTATATTATTTTATACTTTAGAGGCAATTCTCCACCAGGCACAATGTTTCAATTGATGTGCGTGATTGTTAAAATCAGGAAATGTATATATATATAAGCTGGAAAATACCTTTTGCCAAATGCATTTGTTTGCTTGGTATCAGCGTAGATGAATAAGGTTTAGATAGACAGGCCAGTAAAGGGAACAACATAATTTCTTTGATTGTTCGATCTGACCTTTAACACGGAGTTTTTACACGTTTAGACTTGTTTTGAGAACGGAAAAGTGGCACACAGTAAGGTCCTACAAGACCAGAGGTTATTAGTGCAATTATTATCATAAAGTAGCCACAACTAAGGTTACGTCATGGGCTAGCCACGATACGTCACAAATGTATATCAATGTAAGATTTCATCAACCCAATAAAGACAATGATATCTATTCGTCTTGGCATTCAGGGGCGGTTCTAGGGGGGTCAGTGCACCGGTGACAATCTGCATACCGCCCCCCCCCCCCCCCCCCCAAAATACGCATGGTACTTGGGTCTGAAATCATTTATATGAGGGTTAGATTTTATTTGCGCTCTCAACAAAAGTCTTGACGCATTCAACGCGAGTGCGCCGGGTGGTCGAATGGCTTCAGTTGCTGAAAAGCGTATTTAAAGCGTATTTAACGACAGAAAAAATAATCAATCAATGTTCGTAAAAACTGTAAAATGTGACTGCAAAACATTGCATAAAGAATTCCTTGATTTTCTAAATTGACTTTTGCTTTTTAATGCCGGCTATCTATGTATGAAAAACCTTGTAGGACATTCAGGTCAAATGCATCAGGCCCGCCTAACAGATCAACTAATCCAAGTCTGCACCCACCCCCCCCGCCCCCAAGCTGAAATGCTAGAGAATCGCCGCTGTTGGCTTTAGCCGAATAATAGTTATTTTATGTATAATATATTGAAGGCCTAAGCAATTGTTTATACAGTCGCAGTCATAATACTAAAGAAATAGTTTTTCCTTCATTTAGAAGAAAATCTTTTGGTAACTTTTTACAAGCTATTGAGCATCTTATGTATTAAACAAACAATGGTTCTTGCTCCTCGCTATGGGAAATGCAGAGCTATTAGTAATAATGCCGGTTGTAATGCATTCAAGGAATGCAAATACCTAATTGTATGCAATAAATTAACTATTATAAAATTATTTTCTATTTTTCACACAATAGATCCAGTAGTAACACATTATATACATCGTTTAAACCACCAAAAGCATGTGGTGACTTCTGAGACATAAACGGTAGGCTGTTTTTTAAACGGTAAGACCAAAGAAAGAATAAGTGAATAAATATTCTTTTGACGACCGATAACAAAAAACCAATGAAAAGTATTATTAATTGAAGGAATAAACCGATATGGTGGTCAGACGTCGATTAAACTGTAAACCAGTATGCTTTACTTGGTCATTAATTACATTGCTCATTCGTAACTTTACTAAACGTATACGTTATAAAATATTTTAAGTCTATTTTTTTAATTTAGCATTTCAAGTATCACAAGAATCTTGCATGTAACAGTTCAGTAAAAAGTTCATTCGCACATTTTCAAAATTGTTATAGAATTAACCAGGGATCTCAGGGATCTCAAATAACTTTTGTTGAAAAATGTTTTGTATTTACTCTATCCACACGCGACGATCATTTGATGGAAATTAACTTAACAACATGTAGCTACCTACGTTCACGTTTCCTAACGCGTCGAATGGACTCTAGATATCTATTTGTCAATAATCAACTTTCTCCGTAAAAAAACATGTTACATTTTATGCAGCTATCTCTTATGCTCGTTACAGATAATGGTAAACACAGCCAAAACCGATGTGGAAGCTTGCTGGGGCTATCTGAGAGGTAAATACTGTTTCGTGGCGTGTTTCACACTAAATCTACCGAAATTTGTTTACATTTCTATAGCAAAAACATTCAAATATTACTTTCTGATGATATACGTGAATGGATATGAAATATATCTGGTAATGTTTCAGTATTCGTAATGAATAAATAATGAACGTCGAACTGGTATTACAACCAAAGGGAAGAGATTAATTGAAAGCCCATTCAACACTTTTATTTCAGACTACATAGTTTCTAAACATATTAAAATCTTTGGCTTGAAGCGACGGTTCAAAGACGCATTTTGTAGAATTCGGAATTTAGATGAAAGTGGAGGAGACAGATATCACAAAAAATCCTATTGGTCAGACACTTACGCAAACAATAACGAACAACATTGTAAATCAAACCATGATTTAAAAAAAAAAAACTTCTGTAAGAAGGCATCCATCCAGACACCCCTTACTTGAAATTAAATATATACAACGTCTTAGATTTTCGTTCTCTATATATAATATATATATATAATTTTTTAATAGTCGTGATTTATAGTTTTGTCTATATAGTGTAACATCTGATTTAAATAGCACCTTTTTCTTCATATA
>JAODKN010000001.1:31532437-31543504 GCA_026774425.1 Petrocephalus zakoni
CTAAACACGACAAGAAATAAGAAATGGAGGAGGATCATTCGCTGTCAATATTTTCTTCCTGAACGGTGGTGGTGGAATGGTTATACAGTCCTTGTGCCATCAGTTGGAGAGCGAGACCGTTCTTATAACCGCTGGCTTTTTTAATTTTCGCTCGCTTATTCTGAAACCAGATTTTTATTTGTGACTCGTTAAGGCTCAGTTCCTGGGCCAGTGACTGCCTCCTCTGCTCCGTGATGTACCGATTGGCCTGAAACTCAGATTTAAGTCTTTGCAGCTGTTCGGCTGTAAATGCTGTTCTGGGTCGCTTGTCTTCTTTCTCATTTTTCTTCTTTTTCAATTTTCGTGTCCTTGGGCCTAGTGTAGAAACAATAATGAAACGGATACATAAATATTAGCAAGCCCTGTTGGTACACACTCCACGTCCGACAGGCCAGAACTTGCACCTGTGATATAATACATCCCGTTTAAAATCGCCGCTATTGGGCATCGCTTATTACTACGGAGCCCCGTATACATTTGTATTTCGACAACTGAATGTTCATTGAAATCCTGCTAGTTAAATCGCATGTTTTCGGAGTGTTTTGTTGTCATTACTATTGTACTAGAAAATGAGTAACTGTAGTTGCAGAATTCAGTTTCGGTACTGCCGAATAACGAACCTAAATGAAGATAACACTAGCCTATAACGTACAAACTCCTTCACAATTTTTTTCAGTCTCTATTAAATGATAGGCAGGGATATTACAGTATTTTGAAATGGAATTCTGCCAAATTAAACCTGGTGATATCCGCAGTAGAAAGGAAGTCATTACGGTGAGAATACGTTGGTATACTAAATATTTTAGTATCTATTTTCATGTTCAAATTATTATTCTATATTCGAACGAATCTTTGCGTAATATTACGCATTAAAGAATACTTGATATGTATTCTCGCAACTGTGTTATTCTTTTACAGGTTTCATTTAGCAGGTCGACATAAAAACGGTTAATTTGTTCATAATTTCACCCGCGTTTACTGCAAAGACCTTCTCAGGATTTATTCAGATTTTTTTGAAAATCTTTTTATATACATTTTCAAGTCTGATGTGGCATGAAACCCACGAGAGAATCGTATATGAACAATTACGTGCATTAAGCACTTAGTACAGGTATTTTGCTCCATTAATATTAAATACTCTACGACTTTACGACTATGCAGAAACTACAATGAAATCACAGAGAAGCACAATATACTGATATTGCGACCCAAAGGCAACTTCATTTCATTATAGTTAATTTGAAATTTCCATAAACATGCAGGTCCCTATACTAGTATTTTAGACATAGATGCATACTTATAAATATAAAGTCAATCTTTACAAACACCAGTTATATATCAAGATTGCTAATTTGTTGAACAGCACATAATGTTTGGAAAAAAAAAATACAGTAAACGCAAGTTCAGCCATATATCTAGAGATCAGTTAATCAGTATAATAAGCTGGTACACATTTTTCCCCGATTTCTAAAGAAGTCTTGTTGTCATGTTACTGACATCCTTGGAAACATCCGGCAAATAAATGTCACAAATAGTGTCAATAGAAAACTGATAAGAATACGTCGTATTATAAAACCCAAATTACTGTAAGTACTGGGCCTCGTTTGAATCAAAACTAACAAAACACACTACCTCGAGCTGTTATACCTGGCAAATCTAAGTAGTATAGTATAGTATATTTTTTCTTGTGCCAATACAAAATACCGTTTGTACTGTCGCAATGCGACTGAGTTTTACGCTCTTACGTTATGTTACCTTTTGTTGACTTTAATTTTATTTTAATAATCAGGTCTACAATAATTCACAACACAAAATCCTGCTGGAAAAACCTCAGTATATCCTGAGACATATTTACTATTCTCCTTCTACTTTTTGCTACTGCCTGCAAATTGCAAAGCATGTTACACTGTGAGGTTGTTTGTTTTTATTGGTACGTCTATATTTGTAGGAAAATGTACCATATCGTCAGCCATTGAAATGTATCTACAATTTAAATAATAAACTTTTCAATATAAATGTTATGCTGTAAGCATAGGATAGATGCTTACATACCTAGACATAGATATGTTGCAATCCACGGACTAGAGACAAAGTGTAAACAGAAAATACACTAACATAATTCGCTCTATGCAGTAGTCACAATCTAGTGCTCAACTACTAAAGATTGTATTTTTAAGAAACTACTGCCTTACCAGATGATGGTCTGTCTGAATATCTTGTGCAGTAAACCCAGGCAGGCCATAACATAGGCTGAGATTCTTTTCCGGCAGCGGTTTCTCCATTAGACGTGTTCACAACCACAATCGATGTGGTGTTCTCTCCATACTTTGCCGTATTAGATCCATTTCCTTCCCCTTGCTTTGAACTCTGCTTGAATAACTGCAGCGACGAAGACGACGAAGTGCTGTCACTGCTGCAGTTTGAATCCTGGCATAGCGTGTTTGGATGCGATGGCCTTATTATCAAAGCGTTGACGTTTTCTCTAGTCGATGTCTGCGCCCGTTCTCTGTTACCAGCCTCTGTTTTGCAACCAAAATCTGGCCGCAGAATGTTATCAATAAAGAAATTTGTACTTCTGTTGGCTTGCTGTGCCACTTGCTGCGGGAGTATGAGCGGAGATGGTACATTCGGAGACAGGGAAATGCTCTCCCCTTCGCTGGAATCTCGGCTGTTCTGATCCTTTTGCTCTTCCATAACTGGAACCAATTTAGCTGGAGCGTCCTCACTCCACGGTTCCGCTCGGCAGTTGATATTTGTATCCAAGTAAAGGAAAAGTTGTATGTTAGGTATGATAATCGCCTTTGCATAAAATACTTCGTTTACTTAATTGTCTGCATGTTGCGGGGGTGGTGCTACAAATGTCATAATCTGACAAGACTGACAACACATAGCGTACTGTTTCTAACTCCCCGCCTTTCTCTAATCTATGACAGTTCGATCTTTGCAAACTCTCCTAAAAATCTCTCTGAATCTCAAACACTTTTTTCGCAAGAACCGGAAGCACGTGAAACCCTATACACGTGAAATCAACCAATAAAGAACCGAGAATCTTTCTGACATGAATGATGCTGCCCAATCGGATTTTACAACTCTCCACAACAAAGAATGGATGGGTTTCAGAAAACTGAAGACGATCTGAAAGCTGAACTTCATCCGATTGCTAATCGTCTAATGTGAATTGAACCTTGAAAATGGTCTTGCGGCGGGAAGAATTTCTGTGTTGACGTGCATATATATATATATATATATATATATATAATTTTTTTCTTTACATATAAAAACTGTTCTCCTGTCCTATTTTTCGCCGTAGTATTTGCTATTTTTGCAGGTACGTATGTTTTTCTCGAGAGGTAACTTTGTATTGAATTTACATTTGAATTGAACACAGTGTCATTTTTGTAAAAACTTAAAAAAGCTACACTGTACCGACAAGTTCAGTTATGCACTTGAAACTGGTTTTGCTTTTCATTAATAGTGACATGGTGATAAATAATATTTTGTAGTGCCTTCAGTGGTTGTTTTGCCAGTGCTCAGTTAACCGATAGTTTCACTTTTTAGTAGATTTCATTGACATATAATGATGAAAGGTCATGCAGTAATGTCGATGGTAATATAAATGATTGGTTCTCGGTTTGTAAAATATAAATGATTTACATGCGTTTATTTTCTTAGCAGTTGTCTGTATTGCCAATAAGTTGCTCATTCCCTCTGCTGACAGCAGTTCTTTTGCATCACATTTAGATTATTTAATTAATATGAAAACGTGCAAACTGACCAAAGCAATATACGACAAAACAGTACATTCTATTATTTGCTAAAGAACCGTTTCAAATATATAGTAAATGCTGTTTATTTACTATGCGAGCATAGTATGTGGGTTTATTTACTATGTAAGCATCTCAGTTTAATTTCATTGTAATTAGGACAATGCCAATATCCAAATAGCCACTATAATGCATAGTGCTTTTCAGGCGGTTAGAGGGTATTGTCCTCTGCACTTGCTTGCAGACGACACCTTCAAGCGGCCTGCAAAAGATAATTTATAGGTTTTAATTACTCTTCATTCCGCCTGATCGACTTGGCGTTCATCACAGCAGACTGAATAGAACATGGTCAAAAGCATTGTCGCGATTCCTTGGTAAGACGTTTAATCAAAGTAAGCAGGGCCGTATTACAAGCGGAGAAGAGCACGACGTTATTTCCAAGCTGCTGGTAAAATGAGCTGAATAATGCGTTCTTCGGAGACACCTTTTACAAGATATACTTAGACGTTTGTAATTCATTTTACCTTTCATATAAATCTGGAGTGGTTACAGCAATGGGATGACAAATGTACCCTGTCTGAATACAAAATACACCCACTGTAAATGCATGGGAATCATTTATAATGAATGTAACCAGTAGACTTGCATAGCCGGTTTTAAATCAATATACAGTGAAAATTTGTCGAAATGAGAAAATACACTATGCAAATCCAAGCAATAGGAAAATGTAAGGTAAATTCCCCTTTGTATATAGCCACTATCTTTAATACAGTAGGCCTACCAAAATCATTTATTATAAAAAGAACACAATGAAGGCTACTCATGACGGATGACGGATCAGAGGAGAGCACTGTTGCCTTATACCTCGAAGCCTGCGGATCTGAATCCCCGCATCTCTCCCTGTATATGGAGTTTCTCCCCGTGTTTCGCGGGTGTCCTCTAGTATAGCGCAAAGATGTGCAGTTACGTTGCTAGGCATTTTAAAATATGTACGATTGCATTCATAACAAGGATTTACTAAAACGTTACGCCTAATGCGTGTGATCATTGTTATGTCGATGACATGCCGTTAATAGTAAGCGATTCCCCCGTCTTTCTTATCCTGTTTTACTTAATTAATTTCAATTAATGCTATACACAACCTTGCAAAAAAGACATGCCTATGATATGTTTTAATGCAGAGTCTTTCAGTATTACTGAGAGACCTGAGGGTTTATTTCTGAAACAAATTAGGTCTCACTATTATAAGCAGTCACACTTTCCCAATGACTGTAGAGCCAGGTTCTGTATACCCTGACCGTTCTTTAACTGCGCTAATTTAACTATACTTATTTTTGTATTTTTGTTTAGGCAGAATACCACAGATTACTTCAGTTCAGCTCTTCTTACGTAATGCAACTGTAGTTTATCTTTCGGCTTTCGGCATTTGTCTGAATTTCCAGCACCTGTCTGTTTTAGGGGGTGCAATGTACTTTCATTTGTATGCACCACAATGAACAAACACGATTTGCTGGTATGGTGTTAATTATTGCCATATAGGCTATATTTGTTCATGTGTGAGAAACCGACCGCACTTTGATACACGCTTCTTTTTATTATTCAGAATTTCCGTGAAGCTAAACATTTTTCTTTGCGAGTAAACATCCACACAAACACGTATTGTCCGCATGTTGATCGTATTGTATTTCAAAATTAAGACACATTTATTTTAAATTTATATTAAAATATTTGGGTTATTATTCAGTATAATACTAGCAATATGCCGCTTTCCAGTGGCAACTCATGGAACAATCAACTCTTAAACAGGCGGCAAATGTCCCGATCCTCAACAATATCTGAGGAGGTTTTCATAATTGTTATGCAAAAATAAAAACGTTATGTAATTTTAAAGAAAACTTTAAATATTGTCATTGCATATAACAAACATAACGGTCATTCTTAGCTAAAATTTCACATTATATACGAATGTTTACATTTGTTTGTAAAACAAAACACCACATTGAATTAGTTTTTAAACCATCCTTATATTGTAACCCGGTTAGTACAACTCCACAGAAATGTCGTTTTCTGGAATGTTACCAGAATAATGGGCTTAGCTTTTGTTAATTCATAGTTTAATGTGTTCAACATTGTTTGTCCATGCCTTACTTGCTGGAATGTTCGAATCAACAAAGGTTAACAGCGTAGCCAACACGTGTAGGAGATTTCATCACCTGTTACTCGATAGACCAAAGCACCACACTATGGTATTCTCCGCGGCAAAACATACTCTTAAGCAAAGCGAAAGTTTCATATCAGGATTTTGACATTTGATATTTTAAATAGTTTAATTAAAAAAGCAACGTAATATATTATTGTGATTAAAGTCTTCTTAATCTGCGCTTGTGCAAGCCAAGTGTGGACTGCCAAGGACTATCCTCCTGTCCAGGTTTTACCTTTGCCTAAAGTCCTTTCTGACGTATATTCAGAAAACAGCAGCGCAAATCAGATCACCAGTGCAATTTAAATAAACACCGTCGTTTGAAACGCGTTGATATTCTTATTACGTCACAGTTATTTTGTTGTTAATATTAGTGTCGTCAATTAAATATAATTTTAATATCGGGGTTGCAATTTTGCCTAAATTGACCCCTCCCTTCCCCACTAATGCTGCATCCATTTTTGTACATCCATCTCGTCTGCCTCTTCTACTTGGCATCATATTTCGATATTTCAGTATTCAGTAGCCTGCATCTCCTTTCCCTTTCAGTTCATATTTATTGATAGTAAATTGTACAGCTTTGCACTGTTTGTACTATTTTATTTTACTATTTTTCTACTTATTCGCTGTTTTCCTTGTTGTCCATGAATGTATGCACCAATACCGCAAAACAAAGTCCTAGTACCTGCGCTCGTACCTACCTGCCAATGAAGCGAATTCTGATCCTGATTAAAAAATTAATACATGTATTAGGCTTACTTAAATAGCAGTTGGTTTGTTTAAAAATTCATTATTATTTAGCAATGCTATTCATACAATACCAAACATTATAATAAGAACACACTTTGTTTCACGCTGAGGTGAGCGTGGTTTGGTATATAAAATTATGATGAAAGAATTATTAGATTAGATTTGAATATTAGATACTAGATATTATCAGATTTGTTGTCATGTGTTCAGTCACCTTAACCTTTTAAACGGAGAAAACAATTTTAAAGTCAGGTTACCCAGTTAAAGAATTATAAATATGTTTTATGTAAAATAATTTCACTTAAAACACTCCTCGCAATTTAGTGTCGCAACAGAGCTTATCCATATTTCTCCATCCTTCCATTTCATGAAACTGTGTGTCATATTCAGAGTCGCAAGGCAGGAAACAACCCAGGCTGGGCCGCAATCCCATCGCAGGCTCTGTGTTTCTTTCTGACCTGTCACTGTGATGGATCTAGGGACTGCTTTGTGAGGTGCGAGAGACACCTTGTGGTGATGCGCTTTAGTACAACGGTTAGAACCGCAATCGTTTTCAGTTCGTGATGAATCGTTTTTTTTCTGCGCACCGTCACTAATAGGATGAATTGTTTCTTATGCCATTGAAAGGCGAGGCAAACAAAAACTCATATGTACAGGTGTAAATGGGGCATGATTTCATGTTTTTTTTTATTTTAAAGCTTAGAAAAAAATGAGAACGACAAATGAGACCAAGAAACAGTCAATGTGTCTCTTTACAACGGTTGGTTCAACTCCCGTCTGCCACCAGTGGGTCCCTGAACAAGACCCTTAACCCCAAGTTACTCCAGGGAGATTGTAATTCCCTGTAATTAGGTAATGTAAGTCACTCTGGATAAGGGTGTCAGCTAAGTACTGTAAATGTAAATATTTAGTGCTTGCAAAATATTAAATAATAAATATTAGAAATACTGTCTTAATGTGACTATAATAAACTACAAATAAATTTGTCGCAAAATTGCCAAATATTTGACTTGCTTATCCTAATTATTTAGTGTTTGCAAAGTATATAAATATTTAAATTACTGTCCTAATGTGACTATAAAAAACTACAAATTAATTTGTCACAAAATTGCCAAATAGCATGGACAGAGTGCATACTGTTAACAGCTTCTCTCTTTTGTGATTTGTGTCACTATTTCTAATAATAGCTTCCTTTTTTGTGACCTGGCGGAATGAGATGGTGTTGTGCACGCTGTCATCCATTCCATCATGGGTTTGCTGTCTTAATCAAATCTAAAAGCCTTGGTCAAGAATGTCTAAGAAATTTACTGACACAACATAAACATCAAGCATGAAAGATGCCAAAAACACGGCCGTCTTCCTTGCAAAGGTTTTGCCTGCCTCCAGTAAAAGCCCTCCACCCTAGCAATGCCTATAGTATGACAGTATATATCCTATAGTAAATAGTATGTTGAGTAATCCTCAACAGCAAATAGTTTATTGCTTGACTCCAGTAGATGCCTTAAAACATATGTCTCTCTTAGGGTAGTCACCTCAACATGTAAACATGCTTTAGTTTGATTTTTAAAAAGTACATTCTGGAATTTGAAATAGTACATTATTACTTAAATATATAGTTAAACCTTACTATAATTAATATACTTGAATTTTAGGAAGGCTCTTATAATTTTGCACATCTGCAATGTTCCCAGTCATATTGGGGTGACACATACAGCTACAACATTTTTTAGTGCTACATAGATATTTTTGTAGCCACACGATGAGCAAAATATTTGCTATATAAGATCACATATTTGATCATGACTCGGGGGAGAAGGAATCAGCTGATGATACGAGGGTCCTGCTGATGTAGATGTTACCTGCCAGTCAAAGAATGGAAACGTGCTGTGGTCTTTATACCCTCCTGAGAGACAAGGCAGAGCAAAGAGCTGAGATGAACAGCAAAGTATGCGGTGTCCCCTGCTGAAGATATAAAGTCTGTCTATGAAATGTGTTTGCTGAAGGCTATCGGGAGTACAGCGCTACAAACACTGATAACTGTGCATACTGATGGCTGGCATCAGATGGAGTGGGTAGACTTATGAGGATACTGGGGCTGCGGAACTTGTGTGGTGTATACAAATCAGGGAACAAAGCCAATGTATGGAATGCAAAATTACAGGTTTGAATCCCCCCAGCCAAATAAACCATTTGTTTGATACTCTTACACTGGTTGGCAAAATATACTGAGGGGACCTTATTGGTAGGGCTGACAGACTCTTATGACATGCTATGGGCATGCCAAGTCTGCTTGACAGTTTTTCGGGATACTTATGTCACTCACTTTGAAAATCGGGACACTTTACTTTGTTCTCGGCAAGATCGATTTCCTGTACATGGACATGTTTTGAGTGTCTGCCATTCATTTACAATCAGGCAAGGAAATGACTATGGATGAGTGCCTGGTTCTTTTCAGAAGTCCATACCCTTTCAAACAATGCCATGTACACCATGCAAATATGTGTGCCGCATCCAGCGATGTCTAGAACATGAAGGTTTATACTCCCAAACCTGATGACTAAGGGCCAGCAGTAAATCATGGGTGAGGAGCTTGATATGACAGAGGCTCCAGGAATGCACATAAATCAGATGCAGCAGCTATTTTACTTTGTATGGTCTTTGGTAGGAGTTGCTCTGCCTTTACTCCCCCTGCTGGCAATAAAAGATTTAGATATAAAATAATATATTAAATATTATATAGTATATATATTAATATTTATATTGATAATATATTTTATTTATAAATAAAAAAATATTCTGAAAAAAGTTCAGAAAATCCCACCTTTTGGTGAAGTAGCTTAATCTCACACTGAATAAAGTGAGAAAAATCTAACCTTTCATTGGAATAATGTATTCAGAGAAAAACAAGAAAATAACTTTACAATGGGTACCAATAATTGTGGGGGGCTATATATATATATATATATATATATATATAGCTGCCCGCTTTGGGCATGAGCATCACACATGGAACGAAAACAGCTTTGTGCATAATAGACCGCATCCATTTAATAAAAATAAAGACCACTAGATGGCAGGAGCCTGCAGCACATCCTTTCTATCTATCATTTAATGACGTCTGCAGCCAAACCCTCCTCGTTCTTTCCACAGTCAAAACAGTAATGAAGAAAAACAAAATATTGAATTGCCTCAGCTAATCCATTTTCAATAAAAAAAATTAAAATAATATAGAACCATATTCATATGGCTTATTTATAACAGTTTACGATCTTCAAACAAATTTAGGATAATACAAACGATAGGTTGACCAAATAATCCATGTCATCCTGGACACTTTGAGCTAGGACAGGATTTACCATTAATCTACCATTTTGATCAAATGACCTGGATTTCACTTAAGCACCAAGTTCTTGCTGTGTGCTGTCTCCTATAATCATGCATGCGTCACTAATGTTAATGTGAAACTGCTGGATGAGTCTTTCAATCAAGGAAACAAATCAGTAAAAGTGCAAGAAGGACTGAACTATTTAGCCAAAACCTGAAGTAGCTCAAAGTGTCTGGGATGGTCACCCTAACAAAAGACCTGAGTAAACACAACCCACAGTTTTTAAATGATCATTTGATTTATTGAAAGAAAAAAAATCTTCTCATTTGAAACATCACACACTGTGGAAATGCACTCACATCTTTACAAGCTTTATGTATTGTCCTCCATTTTTCCTACTGGAAGCCCCTTAAATAAAATAGGTGATGTGGGCTATCCACAATGCGTATATGTTTCCCACTCAAAATGCTACTGTATGTTTTTCTCATAATTTTTCCTACTCTAAACTTTATTTCCTCCTTTCTGATAACTTATTAGGGCTGACCTGTACCTACTGTCAAGATCATCCATCCATCCATCCATCCATCCATCCATCATCCATCGTCTGAAACCACTTTTCTTATGCAGGACAGTAAGTGCCTATTCCAGGGGCCATGGGTGCAAGGCAGGGAACAACCCTGGACGTGGTGCCAACCCATCACAGGAAACACTCACACACCATTCATTCACTCATGCGTACCTATGGGCAAGCTGGCAACTCCAATTAGCCTCAGCATGTTTTTGGACTGTGGGGAGAAAACAAAGTACCCAGAGGAAACCCAGTTGTAGAGAAGTACAGATCAGACTTGGGTTATAAAAAATAGTGATGGCCAAATGAAGCTTCATGCACCATTTGCTGTATTTTCTGACCCTACTAGATGGTGCTCTCTGTTCAAAAAAGGGCTCAAAGCATGCCCCAAAGCAAAGCAAGACCGCCACCTAGTGGGGGT
>JAODKN010000001.1:31573955-31589340 GCA_026774425.1 Petrocephalus zakoni
CGCAAACCGAGCCGAACTGAGCCAAACCGTACTGAACCGTGTCGTACCGTACTATGCAGTGGAAAAGCGCCATTAGAGGAAACAATCAAATTCTCCATAGGTTAAAACAGCGACATCTGCAGGTGATCCAGACAATAAAAAAATTCTGACTGACTGGAGGATCTGCTTTACTCCAAAACATGTAACGTAAATTGTCATCAAATAAATGTGGCAACCTGTTAATAAGTTGCCCAAAATTAATTGAATTTGTATCTTAAATTCATACATTTTTAAGCACTGTAGTTTTCTACTTGGTACATCTTCAGGCCTCTGCACCTGTGATCGGGAGGTAGCCAGTATGAATCCTGTCCTCAGCAGAATAGTTACATATCTGTCAAGTAAGGTCCTTAACCCCCATGCTCCAGGGGCACCATATAAACGGTTTACTCTCAACTGTATATATTTGTGTGTCTCTAAGGAGAGCAAGAGGGGATACACAAAAAGAAGCATTCCAAAGTACCTAGACTTGAACAACTGGAAAATAAAGCTTCATTTCTTTCTGGAATGTCCAGGTTTTATTTGCAATTTCGCAATGTCTGCAGGAACATGCTCATTGAGGATAGTAACAGCAGTGTCCGTGTGCATGGCTAAAGCCAGTACCAGGGAATTGCTGGTGGGCATGTGCTGTAATAGTCCTGATAAGGTATCAGAAACCATCACATCAGAGCCCTCACTGACACTTCTTACTGAAACTGACCTCTAGCTATAACTGCCAAACCTGCGTATAGAACAGTACTGCAGGCTTCACACCATCTATTTATGTCATTATAGAATTACACACCATATCATAGAATGTTCAATACAGTCTATAACTGATGTTACAACCCTACTAAAGAAGCCATGAGAACCTTTATCAACACATGCACCATCAGCATTTATTTTTGGAATTTGGACATTTTTTTTCCCAAAACATCTGCCATTTAGCCCAGCCTTTACATTTCAGGCCACTGCCTTAATGTTATAAAACTAATAAATCCTTTAACATTATCTTATTATTATTGCTTTCTCATTCATTCATTCATCATCATACTCTGGTCTTGTTTCTGATGCCTCTGGGCCTTGTTGGACATAAATCATACATCCCCTCTAAAAAGCGATCAGTAGCAAAGTTTTTGTAATTTCGGGTAAACACATGAGTTCGGACATTTATTTTTTATTATTTGCAGAATTTTACAGTTGTTATCCTCTTGGATATGAGGATAAGAACAGACACAAAAGGGGCAGGCAGGTGGTGTAGCGGTTAGGGATGCAACCGTGTAGTCAAAAGATTGCTGGTTCGAGTTCCCGACCCTCAAGTACCACTGAGGAACCCTGAGCAAGGTACCGTCCCCAAGCACTGCTCCCCGGGCGCTCACATAGCTGCCCTCTGCTGTGTCATGATGTCACATGGGTTAAATGCAGAGGACACATTTCATTCCGTGCTGTGGTGCGTCAACAATGACGATTAATCACCTTCACTTCACTTAAGCAGTGATAACCATGTGGTATTTGCATGTCTCAGACACTTCATTTTACAAACCCTAGTGTTATTCAACCAGTCTATGCTGCTGCTACCCTCTACAACTAAAATGAGTTTAATCATCTCAGACTTTCTCTCTTCACAGAAGGTTGTAAATGTAATGTATTACGGGATTTCCATTCGTTTTTGTCCATTTGGAAAATACAACATGGCTTCAAAAATGAAAATTCACACAATATTTGGATTCTTTAAGTACACAGAGCATTAAAGTACCTAAAGAGTAGGGGATAATACTTAAGTATATGCAGTAAAACAGTTTTTTAGTATATTTAAATACTATAGTTGGCAAATTAAAGAAGCGAAAACTAACAAATGATTTAGATAATTAAAAAAAAATTGCTATATAGAAAAAATAGACAAAGCTGCTTTATTTTCACTGCGTTTAAAGAGAGTAAAGAGAGGTGTTACTAGCAGGTAATGTTTCAGCGGCCAGTGATGATGCCACAGCTCTGCTTTCTCATACACTGCCAGATCAATGCCAGCGAAGCTCTTGGCACTGCCGGAGAGCTCCCCAATCTCATTAGGAGGTGGTACAGCTGTCACTGTGCCACTGTGTAATAATCATCATCTATGCTCCATGGTCACAGCTTGAACCAGTGTCCACACCCAGGGACACATGTTCCCGCTAATACATCTTGAAATCTGGTAAACACAAAATATGATTCAGATAATAGACAATAACATGAACAGGAACAGGCTTTAAACAACTACCCAAGGCACCCTAGGATAAGTTTCTGTAATTTTATAGGATATTAAAAACACAAAATATGTGTGTGGATTCTCTGTGTCACACTTCTTTGTATTGTATTTGTATTGTGTCTTTCTATGTGCATCCATGTGTATGTGTATCCATAGTTATTGTTCTTGTGTATGCATATTATATATCCTGTAACTGCTGGCTGAAGTGCTGGTAAAGGGCATTTCGGTCCTCCGTACAGTGACCAGAAAAATTAGCTAACATTTTGCATTTTAAAATGTAATTGTATGATAACGTTGCATGCTGAAATGTATGTGTATGTATGTATGTGAATGTGTGCGTGTGTCGCATGTGTATTGCTATATTTGTGAGGATAAAAGGAATGTGATTAGTGTGGAGGGTGACCAGATAATCCATGTCATCCCGGACACTTTGAGCTAGGATGGGATTTGCAAACTACCGTTTCAATTAAAAGGACCTGGATGTGAATGCAAAAAGGCTGGATGAGTCTTTCAATCAAGGAAACAAGAAGAACGGAACTATTTAGCCAAACACAGTAGCTCAAAGCCATGGATGACATGGATTATCTGGTCACCCTATTAGTGAGGTAATTTATTTGGTCCTCGCTACATCAGACTTCATTTTATATAAATCTGAGAATGCAATCAAAAATGTAAAAATGCCAGACGTCTTGTATTTTGGTTAGTTACTTATGGTTAAGGCTAAGGCTGGGTAGAGGTTAAGGGTGTCATGACTGGGATTAGGGTTTTCCCATTGGAATGAATGGATGGTCTTCACTAAGACAGTGTGTGTGCGTGTATGTGTGTGTGTGTGTGTGTGTGTGCGTGTGTGTGTATAAAAATGCTGGTCCTACCATCTACCCATCAGCAGCCCCATGGCAACGCCCTCTAATCAGACTTCCAGGGGTGAGAGAACGGAGAGAGAGGACATCTCTGGTGACAGACATCTTATTGTTTTATTAGTCAGGCCTATAAGGGACACCAGTGTCTGTCAGGCCATCACAGAGGTGTCAAAGAGTGGCATAAAACACACCTGACTCCATTTCTGCCAAGGGCCTAGCAAACAAATGGAGCGAGGGACAACAAATGAGTTTGTACATTTATTGTGCTTTTCTCTCATCACAGTAAAAGCTGCTGCATCTAATTTAGTGGATGGACAGGAGATTTTGAGTGCACCGAGAAGACTGTTGTAAACAACAGCCCATTTGCCCATTTTTAGATGGCAGCTAGGGAGAGAAACTGAGATAGTCTTTGTCTTAATGGCAACCAGTGGAACTCATAAAAGCCAGCTGCAGGTTTGAGTGTTAGCTTTGATTCATTTTGTAAATAAAAATATGCCACCAAAATTATATCTGCCTTCAAAATTAAGTAGTCAAATGCCTATGGAAATGGATTTCTTATATAATAAATTATTATAATAATAAATTTAAAATATAAAATACAATTTGCATGCATTTCATAGTCAAGGCTATTTCCTTTTTGTTATTATATTATTTTGTTATTATATTTATTATATGAAACTATTGCTTCCGTATAATAACAGGAAGCACGCTTAATTATCTGTATATACCCGCACAAATGCAAGCAGAAGATGCAAACCAAGGGTTTCGATTTGAGTATGGATGGTAGGGAAATGTCCCTGCCAATATTGTGAGAGTACCATGTGTTTAGGTTGTAGGGGTTTGGGACTGAATGTTGAAACCAAAGCAACATCCTTGATGTGACCTCCACACCCAAGATCTTGGGGTGATAAGCCACAGTTACTGAAGATTTGATTCAGATGCCACCTCTCCACAAAGAAAATGTGGAACATTCTAGACAGACTCCACCTCACACGTACAAAATTAAGAGACACCGGTTTATCTGAGCAGCATCTCTTTGGGTTGAGGATTGACCTCCCACCCACACACACACACACACACACAAAAACTCCACAAACAGAAAGGGTTGGATGAATATACAGTCCCTGAGATGTCTGGCCACAGTGCTGTGCAGTGGCTTACCAGTGTTACCATGCTATACTCAGAAAAAAAGCAACACAAAACATATAAAGCTGACACCTTTTTCATGTTGGTGTGTAAATGATCATGCAAAAAATACAGCAGAGAAAGTATTTTAAAAATACATAAGTGATTTTAGCTATCATTTATTTATAGATGTAACAAATTTTGTCCTAGGATTGTGTGTAATTCATGTTATTCAAAAAATTATGGGAATGATACAGTCAGTAATTCTGAAATCCTTAGTGAACATGTTTTTTTTTTTACTTTTTGACTTCTTAAAAATGTCTTTGTTGGACATATGCTTACAGATGGAACTTCTAACCTTAGCCATTAATGGACTTGAAATATGGGATAAACAGGTGTGTTAATCGGTGTTGACATCAGACGCCTGATCAGTCTGGGTAAGAGTTTAATTAAGTGTCATACTTATATATTCAATACCATTTTCTATTGTTCCACAATATTTCAGTGCCATTTTAGTGCCATGAAAATCTCTGATCCTAGACTTGTTTTCATATGGTCATAGCGCAGTGGGGCTAAAGCGCTATAGTGCGGTATGTCTTTTGAATGTTAACGCTGGAGCACTAGCCTTTAATTGTTGGCAAAGTGATGTATAGCCCGACAGCTTCAGGTCAAAGGAGGTCCGCGTGAAATGGAGGGACAGATGGTGGGTTCCTGAGTTGTGCCTCCATGGTGTCGACCATCTCCTCGCGCCTGTCATGCAACTGACAGCACATGGGCTGGTCAGTGACCGCTGAGCGAGCACGTCCCACCACCAGAGGCCTGGGGCAGGGGCAAGTGACATCCATCCCGTCACAAAAGGAAGGGCCTGGACATAATGGCCGCACAGTTCAGGACCTTAATAGAGGGAGAGGCATTTTTTTCTGCATTTTTGCAGGATGCTTGTTATAGTAATGTTAAATGAGTTAAAGTGTAAATGAACTAAACTTTTGCATTTCAGAAAGAAAAAGTTTCGCTTTTGTAGAAATATGCATCACTACCACTATAACAGTTTAAGCTCGTTGATGAGGATGACAGTGAGGCATACCTCTCTGTATCTGAGAGGACTATCAAGAGGGAATGGTGGCTGCACCTGGTTTGGGACTGAATCCTGGTCCCCATGTTACAGGTGAAATACAGACTGTCTACAACTCGCTGCCCTGGCTAGCCTCCCAACATTACTGTATGAGGCCTTAAACGACTGAGTCTCTCCCATCTCTGCAGTACTCCAGTTGCATAGTTAGACCCTACTGATGACTGCAAAAGGAGTGCCATACATCAGATAGCAGAAAAGGTGCCCCTGGACTGCTTCTTGTAGTCTCATTCCCTGTGCCAAGTGGTAGCTTTTCAACCAACCTCTGTTGAAAATGCAAATGCCATGGACTGAGTAACTGCCACAATCAAATTCCTGAAAGAAGACAATCCTAAGACAAACTGCCAGCAAGTCTACAACAGTGCCATCAGGACCAACAATTTCAACAATGACAAGGACCCAAGAATGACCATCGCGGGGAACCTCAGCAGACCAAGAACCACATCCTTCTGTTGGATGAAGCCATACTCCCAAAACCCAGTCTATGTTTAGGCTTCAAAGCCTGTATGGCTAGTTGTGGGACATAAAATAGTTCACATCCTCATGGTTCGGGTTACCCCATGCTGGGTTTACCCATTTTTAGGAGAATCATTAACCTAGCCCCACCCTCCTGCCACATAGAGGACCCCGTGGAGGCTCCTTTCCCTGCGTGCAAGGGGTTTGAGAACCATACCTGCTGCCACAGTACACATTGCAGGTCTCACAGGAGAGTGGCTTGTCACAATTACCAGCGCTACTACTGCTAGGGTGTGACCGGCCTGGGTTTGAGTAATCCTACAGTCAGTCCCTGCAGTGTAGCTGTGGAGAACCTCAATGACTATGCCATGCCAGGCCTCCAGAGCTCTTGGCTCAAGTTGAGGATGGAGAGACTGACTAGAAGGGTGAAGCCCCTCCACTGCTGATACCACAGACTTGGTACCACAGAGACAAATAGGCATGATGTCAGAGCTGGCCCACTCATACCCCATGGCTGCCATCTGGGTGCCTTCAACTTCAGTTGTCTCCTGGCTTATGAAGTCTGCAGGCCCCTTAATGTCCACCACTTCTGCACCTCAGCCTACTACTCCTAGACTTCATCAAGGTTCCAGGTTCGTTCATTGTCATTCTTAACTTGTCGTCACTTGTATTTTGAATGTGATGTGATTTTGATGCCATATGTGGTGGTTCTAGCAAATTATAAACAGCTCTTCTACTTTGTTCCTTATTACTATCCTATAAATTACTATAGCTAACTTGGTTTTCATTTACACAGATCATTATATGTGGTGATAGTGAAAAACATTTAGTTAGAATGTGATACAATCACTGCTGAATACTTGTAGCTAGTACTAAGCTAAATTGCCCACAGCCTATTACTTTTATTGTCATTTAAAATCAACAGTAATTTTTTTTCCAAGGTCACAGAATGTACTTATAGTGTGCTGCCATATTTTCACTAGCCCTCAGAACTGTGCAAGAGAGAGGATCATTGGTCCTAAATTCCACAGGCATAAATGATGCTTTATTTGTAGTTTGCAGGTACATTGCAATGCTTTCTTTTGCTCATCCCTTCTTGTTCTCATTTAAGATACATATATATATACAATTGAGAGCGAAGCTATAGGGGGCTAGTGCAGGGCAAGCCGATTATCTAGTGCCCTGGGAGCATTGCATGGGGTTAAGGAGTGGCTCAAGGGCCCAAGAGAAATGTGACTATTTGCTGAGAGCATGATTCAAACCAGAGCCCCTGCAATCACAGGCACAAAGGCCTAACCCACTGAGCCACACACCACTCCTTATCTTTGTAATCATCACTCAATGAGATGGAAACACACAGCTTGTGTGGTAGATGTGGTAGCAATGAGGAATACAGCCCTTACTGGACTGTCTGATGTTGCTACCTAGGCCACCTAGTGACTGGAACATCACTGTCCATTTGCCAAGGTGAAGACTGGACATTTTCTTAGGAAGTTAAGATATTATTAAATTATACTACATGGACAGTTACAAAAGAACACAATTAAGGTTGCTGTGATTCGGAACTACGTAATTACCTCTTTTTTTAATATCACTTTTTCTGATGAAAATGTATTTATTGCACATTTAATTACATTTAAAAAATAATGTAGTTAAGTAAATAACAACAAAATTAAGAAACTAATAAAATATACATGTTATCCCCAGGCTTCCCTCTACATTTTTGGGTATAACTGAATATTTGTTAAGGTATAAATGAATCAGTGATTTTATACAGACAAGCCAATGAATTAAAATTTAGAAAAAAAAACTCCAACAATATAATTTTATTTGAACACTTTATGGACAATAATGTAATAACGTAGACAATCTAACTGACTCATCAGTATAGCACTGATTACACGTGAGGTATTAGGCTATACATAAAAATGATCTATCTCTTTGTTTTTATATTTCTATAATTAGTTCCTATATTTTGCACACATTGCATTTTCGTTTTCACACCACATTATGCCAAAACAAAAATGATCACAACCAAACATAATGATTTCAGAACAATGGCTTCTGTATGGCATGTACCTGTGGACAAAAACGCATGTGATGTGTAAGATTCTGTAGACGGACAATAGCCTAGAAAGAGATCATGTTGTTCACGAGCATACAACTCGAAGGAGTCCGATATATCCGGCGAAATCATCAGTCGGGATACAGAATAAAGCCCGAAAACGTGCTGTACTTGTTATTGTTGCCTCCGTGGGCTTTGCCACCGTCCAGTTTGATGTATATTTCGTCCCCAGAATCCAGATGCAGGACCACGCTGTTACTAGCGTAATCATAGTTTTGGTCAGCGTCCTGGGCAATGGCACTAGCACGGACCTGTGAAATCAAACTCAGTTTTTTTAAAAATGCTTAATGGGGTTACATTTTAAGTTATAAAATCAACAATGATAACTATTTTGATCAATGGTAAGTATTTTTAGACAAATACGCAGGACCCTTGGATATCGAACCGATATGAGATCATTGCAATTTCGAGGTGCTGCTCAAATATTCAAATTAGGTTACTTATCCATATCTTTAATGAAAATCTTCCAGAAACACAATATAAATGGAATGAACCCAGCTTTGTAAGTGTTATAGTGGGCCTATCATATATTTTAAATCGGTACTGCAAATTGTGCGAAGCGCACTGAAAAGTTTTTAAAGGAACAATGGAAGTTAAAGATAATGCAGGAAATATTCCACATGTATTACTTTGGAAGTGGACTTCTGAACTAATGTTGCAAAGTAATGTTTATTGGTATTATTATTGCTGTCATTATTATTATCATTATTGTCGTTATTGTTATTGTTGTCATTATTGTTATTGTTATTAATATTATTGTTATTATTATTGTTATTATTATTATTAATAATAATAATACATCCAGTCGCGATACGCTTTTGGAAAGATTCAGTATGAACAGTTACCTGTCCGTTTTTGCAAAGGTCTGCCCACATGCTGGTCCCATCGCCTCCTCTCATTAGAACATGGTATGTGAAGAAATAGATCCCAGGAACCTGGCAAGTGAACTTTCCGGTGGACGAGTCGTAATGGTTCCCCAGGTTTGTCACTACATCGTCGAATTTGAGAACTTCATATCCTTCGTGAGGGTTCTTCAGACCAACATAAAAAGCTATTTTAGTTCCGATTACTGTTTCACTAACGTCCCCCGTTTCCGTCTTCGCTGTCCCTGAGGTTAGACCTGTAAACCCTGGCTTTCCCGATTCTCCTCTCTCTCCCGGTGGTCCTTTTGGACCGGGCGGACCCGGCTCGCCAGGTGGACCCCGAGGTCCGGGTTTGCCCGGTCGCCCTGGCTCACCTCTAGTCCCTTGAACAAAGGTTGGCGGGATGACACTCAGGTCCTGCATCGCCTCCATGGCGGTAGAGCTAGATTTAGGGTTGTATGGATCGCAGATCATTCGACAGGTTCCCATCATCTCATAATGAGCCGAAGTCTTCGAAGTTTCGACCAGGAGTAGTAATGCTATAATGCCAGCCAACACCATGACGACACCAAAACCAGCTACAGCGAATGGCTTCCTCTGGACGAACCGAGATGAAAGCGCAAAAAAGTCCGCTTTGCTTTGGGAAGTAATGGTGGAATGTTCAGTGCATCAAAATCTCAGTATAAAATAAGTGGATGAACGTGATTTCATGTATTTTTATTCCAAAAATGCAATTATCTTCAGTGTAAATCTCTTCTACCTTATGCGGTTTAAGATGCGCTACAATCGCCACACTTCAGAGAAAGAGAGCGAGCGCTGTTGAATAATCTTGACATAGCAGCAATAGCAGGTGATGCTGAAAAGAAGATGCGCTAAAGGATCGTATTCAGGCTAAGAGAGAGAAGAGTCGCTGACGTAATGGGACCAGAGTAAAGCCTGTTTCAGATTGTTTGTTTAAATACGCCTAATTACGCTGTATGGTTACAAACCCATCCACATCATACCAGATCGAGGATTCACTACAGCTCAGTTATCTTGTTCATTGTTCAGAACTTGTTCAGTTTCAAAATTTCACCTTCCTCTCAAATGACAGTTTCAGGTCTGTAACAAATTGTTTAATCTTTAATCTTAAACAGTGATGGGTTTCACCTTTTCATGTCATGTCCCCCCAAAAGAGGAAATTCATTTCTTGTTTATTATTTTAAAGAAACTGGAATGACAATTGTGTAAAACTATTTTCAACCAATTTTCAGTGAAAAAAATCAGAACTACATATATGCAATATAAATCCAGTATATGGCATTCAGTTGATATGAATTTTAATTACTGTGTTATTGGATTGTATTTCTGATTTCTCTCATTCTAATCATGTGTTCTCCCACGCCATCTCAGCAGGAATTTCATAATTATATTTTTGTTTTTCCAATGTGTCTATGTAGGATTTAATTGTTACTCATATTCCATGGACAAAATAATGAATTTGGATCTCAGTAATGAGAAAAGCTTTAAACTATACTGGGAAAATCAGGGAGGTCAAGGGTTGAGCCCAGGGCCCTAACCAGGATTTTTAAAATACTGAGGTCAGAAGTTTTAGCTCCGTACCAGATCACGATTGTTGGAGTTGCAGAAAAATACTGAGGACTTGACCTCGCTGTCCTCAGTGGTAGGTGCAGGTATGGTTGAAGCTATATGTTAAATGTGGATTCATTCACATTCATGATCACATAAATCTGGTCACAGGTGTCATGTTACATCCCGATGAAGGGGGGTATTTTTGCTCTTTTAACTAAAATAATTTGTCATGCGAACAAGATTCACTGAAATTATATCTCAGATGTGTGCACTTCTGCCCACGGAAGGGGAAAATGAATCAGTAGCAGAAATAAAAAACTGCAAATGTTCTGTCTTCAATCATTTTGCAGAAAGTGGTGGACTAAGGACTGACGAGATGCAGAAGGGGTTTTCATTTAAAACAAAATCAGACCAAAGTTGATTGCCTTAATTAATTTTGAACAGAAAGTTATACTGGAAAAAAGAACAGGCATATACACCAGCTGACTGACTGTCCTGCTGGTCATGTGTTTGCCTGACCCTTCCATCTCCTCCCTGAAGTGGCCTTAATGAGCCACATCTCTTGCTTGTTGTATCCTTGTTAATCTGGGTATAAAAGTGCCTGTCTGTCTTGTTAGCCCCTGTCCAGTCATTGTCATTACCCATGATGCTGCCTGGGTCATTTCCTATGTGATCTCAGCTTTTTTGGCCCAATACCTCCTTGTGTTTAGTCCGTGTCTTCCTCTGCCTTTAGTTATCCCCAGTTCCGGGTTAGAGCCTGCATTGTCCTGTTTTGTTTGTCTTAATAAAACCCCTTTATACCTACTCCATGGCTGCACCTGAATTGCTCCTCTCTCCAAATGTGACATATTGACCGGACTCCCCAGACGACCCTGTCTCTGTCAGCCTGCTCCCTCAGGTCTGCCCATGGCATTTCCCCTAACCGCTGGAGAGGCTCTCGTATGACTGTGAAGTCCTCTAGGAATGCGAGAGACAAGATCCGTGGTGTCTCCAGGCCCCAGGCAAAAGGAGGAGGTCTACCAAGATGGGCTCACCTTGAAGATGAGAACGATATGACAGAGCTGATTCCACCTCAGTTTCACATCCCCGGTTTGGAATGGGCCACTGACCCTCCAGCACCATCTCTGTCCATGGACTGTCCACTAATGCTTGTTCCACCTGCCTCCGGCCATCAGGAGTCCACGCCACATGCTTGTGTCCTTCCAGCGCCTGCCCCACCAGCCTTGCCCATTGCCGATTCGTCCTGCTTCAGTTCTGCAGTGAGTAGCCACTCGACCTGCTGCCCAAGCTCAAGTCCACCAGACAGTGCCTTCCTGGGCCACTCTCCTGGAGGGCCAAAGAGGCAGGATCCATAACCCTCTCTACATCCAGCACTGCTAGCGCCTCAGCCAATTGGATTCCTGTGGTCCCGCTATCCGACAGATGCCCACCTTGCCAGCAGTAGCCACCCCTCACCTATCCCCCTGCTTTCCCCTTCACCCTGGTCCATTTGGTGTCTGCCCCGTGTGGTCTGCTGGTCCTGCAGTGCCCTGTCCAGTCCAGTGTCCCATCTGTCCCTGGCCCTGTGTGCCCACCCTGGTATCTGGTCCCCTTAGTCCCCTTCCCTGACCATCCCTACAGGGGTGGGGGTGCCATGTCCTGCCGCACATGTGTCTGCCTGACCCTTCACCCCGATGTGACCCTAATGAGCTACGACTCTTGCTTGTTGTACCCTCATTAGTCTTGTATTTGAGTGCCTGCCTGTCTCATTGGTCCCAGTTCGGTCATTGACATTATCCATGTTACGACCTATGTCAGGGCAAAATGTTTAGTCTGTGTCTTCCTCCACCATTAGGGATCCCCAGATCCCTGTTAGACCCTGGTCCTTTTTTGTTCCTGGTTCTATCTTCTGTCTTAAAACCCCTTTATACTTTCTCCACTGCTGCACCCGTGTTGTTTCTCTCTCCAAATGTGACACTGACATAGCAAAGGATAACATTTACAGAGGTGGAGATGATATCAATGACCAAATGGCATAGGTTGAAATGACTGGCTCTAACGATGAAGATTTTACACCTTGTTGCAATTGAATACCACAGCAAGACCCAAATCTGAGAAATTATGGTTTATATCTTCTTTGAGAAATGAGTACATCTTACCCCATTTGGTCAACATAACATACAAAAGCTAGTCATGTCAGCTGATCATCACCTCAGGCCAGTGAAAATAATGAAGACAGTCTCTGGGATTTTTTTGACAGCAGAGCGGCTGAAACCATCCAGGTTTTGAGTGCCCCTGCTGTTGCCACTGTGAAGGTTTCAGCACTATCCTTCAGCCCACTATCTGCCCAGAGGAGATGATTAGGAATATTTCCTGGTCTGTTAGAGTTCACAGAGACATCTTTATCTTCTAGCAACCTCAGAGCTTCGTGAGAGACCATTCATGAAAAGCAGGAGACATTTTGAGAAAGAGGAGAAACTGTCTTAGCCCAAGCATAGTTAAACAGATTGTATTTCTTAAACTTGATAATTCTTCAAATTCACATGCATACTCCCTACAAATCATAACTGATAATGAAAAATAAAAACCTTTCAGCAAACAAAGTCTATAAACACCTCTCTCTATCAACACCTTATCAATGGCTCTCAACACCACTACCCTAGTCAAGAAGGCACAACGGTGTCTGCACTTCCTGAGTCAGCTGAGGAGTGCCAGTCTTCCGTGCCCCTCCTTCCTCGTCCCCCATCCTCACCATGTTCTGCAGGGGCACTATAGAGTGTTATTTGAGCAGCTGCATCACAGTCTGTTTTGGGTATTGCAAAGTCTAAGACCACAACTCCCTGCAACAAATAGTGCATGAACAGAAAAAAATCACTGGAATCACTCTCCCCTACATCAAGGACATTTTCCCCAAACACTGCAGCCAGAAAGCCTCCGGCATTGTGGAGGACCCCTCCCACTCTTCCCATTGCCTGTTTGTCCTGCTCCCATCTGGCAGAAGGTACAGGAACATCCAAACCATTTCTGCCAGGTTCAGCAACAGCTTCTACCCAAAGGCTGTTCTGACACTAAATACACTGCTGCCTGTCTTACCCCTTATTTATTCTTAAAAATACTCCCCCTCCCCTCAGCTGGCACTGGTCACATTAACTTATAAAACCGTGTGTTTATCTGGCATGCCCATTTTTCACTGTCCTGTGTATATAATTTTAAGAATTGTGAAAATCCTTCCATTGTCATTTTCTCTTTTTATGTTACACCATGGTTCTGGAGGAAAGTTACTTCCTGCCACTCTATACCTGCATTATTATTTAATTATATAATACCAAATTTCTAAGCAAGCAATTACATAAGACTCAACAGAATATTATGCCATGAAATTAATGCTTGAATATTATAAAACACAACAGATATTCTGTTTCTCCAAGACAGTGTCTCAGTGGTGTCACACTAAACTTTTTATGCAGATCGTCTTGAAAAACAGTGCTGTAGTAAGACTATTTGGCCACCAGATGTCACTTTGGAAAGAATATTTTTTAGATCTCCCACAAGCTCCACTGTTTGCTTTTACCGAGTCCTTCTCTCCAGCCAGACAAGGGCATTGAGGTATACTTTTAAATTTTACTAGCTGGGTTTTGCCACATTTCAAAAATTGGGATTCTGGTGAACATTACAGAAAAACATATGTAATAACTCAATATCTTGCTGTAGTATGCACTGTTGTGCAGAAACGATTGAATAGAGGTCTTCAAATCCAAATGCATCCCAACAGAGGCAACATCAAATATAGGTAGACTGAAGACAGTATAAATATATCACCAATAAAGTCCAAGAATTCAGTTTTCCGCAGATATTTTTAAGTGCCATGTACTCTGCAAATTAAACTACATGACCATTACGTAGGTAATTGTCTGCAGATGTGTTTAAGGGGGTCACAACCTGAAATGAAAGTTTCCAGAAGACTAATACTCCTGGTTACTCCTTGGTGCCCTTGGGAACCCTCAACACCCAGGAATTCCAGCAATTGTAGAGACTGAGGGTATCAAGATACTATATAAATATAAAAATACAAAGGTGCGGCATAATTTTTAGTTTTCATACTGTTATCAGTAATATAAATATGTCACACCATTTTTAGTTTTTATGGTGTCATCAGTTGTGTGGAATTACAGAGAGAATAATTTGAGTAAAAGACAATCCTTGAGCTGAAGTATAGGATCTGGCAGATCAATGTAGCTCAGAATGTCCAACTCATGTAGCACAAGTAATGGTTGTGCAAAAGGGTAATGGTAACTGACACTTCTCTTATGGAAAGGTTACTTCTGGTACCGCCATGGCTTGTCAGGATGACACAACAACAAATGCAGAGACAAAGTATTTGTCACACACATCTGGTATTAGGTAGACACAAAATCAGTGCATGATATACATTAGATATCATCACGATGTCATGAATATCTAATGTATATGAGATCAAATGCTAGTCTCATAATGATCTCACAGTAGCATCACATCATGATATCACCTGTCTGATATCACTGTGAGACTGATACCTTTTAGGTTAATGAACATTCCAATGCTACACTATATTGCCAAAAGTATTGGGACACCCCTTCAAATCATTGAATTCAAGTGTTACAATCACTTCCATGGTTACAGGTGTATAAAATCAGTGTTTCCACTGGCCTGTTTCAACTTCTAACATTTGCATGGTTAATATGTTTAGGCAGTGAGTAGCTCACCAGGCTAAGTCCCTGTGCCTGTGTTCAAAAGAGTACTGGTTCAAGCCCCAGTTTAGTTTTGACAGAACAGTCACATGTGGGTGGGCCCTTCAACAAGGCCCTCCACCTCCAGGGGTGTTGTGTGCTAGTTGACCCTCCATTGTAACCCCCAAGTTATGGAGTCAATGAAGAAAAGCATTTCAATGTATTTGTGCAAAGAAAGTGTTACACTCAGCCCCGCCCTTCGTGCCTCGTTCCCTGTTTTGCCCTCTGGCGGGGCTTAATTGGCCCCTCCTGA
>JAODKN010000001.1:31606648-31620825 GCA_026774425.1 Petrocephalus zakoni
CAAAATGCTGATCTTGGGTAGTGTCACCTATTCGAGGCACCATCGGCTAGTCCATTGCAGGACATATACATGTATATGCTCATACTGTATGAGAGGCACCAATTTATGAAAAATTACAGGGTGCCATAGCCCCCCATTTTAAAAGCTACAGGCAGAAGGCAAGGAGTAACCTAGGATGCAGCTCGAACCAATCACAGGGCACTCACATTCACACAGACAACTTGGTAAGTGCAATTTACCTTAGCATGCTTTAGGACTGAGGAAAACCGATGGAAACCCCATTTTCCCTCATTTTCCATGGCAGAATGATTATACAACTCTAAAAAAAAAATTTGAAATTTGATGTACACATTTCAGTCTGTCAGTTTTATGAAATCAATACAGGGTCAAAATTATACCTACAGAACAGCTAATGTGTGGTTATATATCCCTTATCATGTTTCATTTCGATCAGACACTTGTAGCCATCAAGAAGCTTCTGGCAGAATTCTGGTTGGATATTTGACCACTGTTCCTAGCAGAATTTGATAGAACCACATTCTGTGGCTGCCTGGGTACGAACCCAACCTTTAAACACAGTCCATATATTTTCAATGGGGTTGAGGTCAGAACTTTGGGAAAGCCATTCCAATTATGTAATGTTAGCCAGATATAGCGTTCCAAAACCAGCTTTGATGTAAGTTTATGGTCACTGTCCTGTTGGAACACTGAAATTCAACATTTTAGCTGATTATCTGACGTCATGTAGAAACATTCGAAGGTAATTCTTCATTATTCCATCCACTTTGTGCAGTGCACCAGTTGGCAGCAAAACTGCACCAGAGCATGATACTACCACCACTGTGCTTAACAGTTGGTACAAGTTGGTCTTGGGGTTGAATGCCTTACCCTTTTCCCTCCAGCCCCTTCGTCTGTACTGATGATCTTGGGATCTGAGGTTGTTGAGAAATGATTCCAAGAGACATTCCTGAATTGTGTAAGTCTATAATCCTCTTTTTCAGATCTGCAATGAGCTCCTTGCACTTCCCCATTGCATTTGTTGCATTTGTTGCTCAGTCCACTGAGTGATCAATCATATCACTAACAAGCAATTAAAAAGCCTTGGCACCAAGTTAAAAGACTGTAAGCACCACAAAATTTTTTACGTGCATGCATAATTTTGACCTTGTTTTGATTTCAGAAAACCAACAAATCAAAACATCAAGCATGAAGGTTGGGATATTTTTTTATAAAGTTGTGTGTTGTATAATTAGTAGAAATCAGTTGTAGAAATTATTGTAAGCCCAAAATTGCCATGACAAACATGTTGGTGATATGCATGTAAACATTTGACCAAAACTGTAGCTGCTACTAAGCCACTACAATAGGGTTTCATGTTTCTTGAAAATTTAATTTCCACAATTTTGTACATAAACTCATAAAATAACCAAAACTTAACCCAAACATCCAATCAGTTATATGCAAGTGGGGGCTGAAGCCTGTTCTCTACAGAGGACTGATATGGCGATTCACCATATCCATATGCACTTTGGGCAATCCAGAGTTGCATGCCCTTGCACTGCAGGAGGAAACCAAGACATTTATCTTTATTTGACAGAAGCTTTATTCCAAAGTTAAGTTAGACAGATAATACATAAGCATACAGCCACCATTCTGCAAGAGCTTCCAATGAATAACCAGTGCACATCACAAATAAATATCTACTACTGCGACGGGCAAACTTATCCACAAAGGACCGGTGCATAGTGAGGTTTTTGGGAGAACCTTTAGATCAGCTGTTCAAACCCAAGTATGAGGACTCTTCACCCAATCAGTCCCCTAATTAATAACCTAATTAGGGAGTTTCAATGAAAACCTACATACATACATACAATGACCCTTTCTGCCCACCCCTGATCTAGTAGGAAGTAATTCTAAGAAAGTACAAAATACAAGAACTGACCATCTGGCAGTACCAAGTGATGCAATATCGATGGAACAATCAACAAAGAGTGAGCTGGTGAGGGGCAGTGGTAGGGTGAAGTCAGCTGCAGTGTTACCGGAAGAGACGGGTGTAGTGATGCATTCTTGAAAGTTGTAAGAGGCTCCATTTACTTCATTTGGCCGGGTAGCTCATTCCATTATTGGGGAATTATGCACGAAAAACATGTAATGAGAGACCTTTTTTCATGTGGTGCAGGAATCACTAGACAAATCTTGCTTACAATTTGTACTGCAAAATATGCAAACTCCACACAGACACATACAGAGTATAAGTAGAATCTAATCAGGAAAAAGTGCTCTAAATCAAGCACTGTGCCACTTTGATATGACAATGTAAAACTAAAATGGATGATTATCTAGGAACAGAGTAGAAAAAACATCTGGAGAACGGGGGAATAAGTTCACACAACAGCTCTGGGTAAACGACACAAGGACCCAGAGATTTTTGTGTGGTTTTTAGGCTATCATAGGGATGACTGGCAGGGTGTATTCTTCATATTAGGACTGATTGGCAGCAGGACCTCGAGTTAGCAGAGTGACTTGTGTGAGGGGGGTACCACTTTGGCTAAGGGAAAAATTATACTGCCTGCTTCCTTGATGTGACTGCATCAGCCTCCATCTTCTCCACTTCCTCTGAAACTCGTGTTGCACCTTGTGGGAGAGGGATGAGTCACCAGGGTAAATGACTGTTTAGTCTGGATATTGATATCTATCCCAAAGTCTTTAAAAAAGGACAGAGTCTCCTTAAGGTATTGGCAAATATATAGAAATGACAACATACCTCCCCGTTCAGAAAACAATACAAAATTGCAACAACAAATCCCTAGAACAACAAAAATAGCAAAATGAATATCCAGATAGCACTTCATTATCTGTGGGAAGTTTTCATATATTCTATACCTGGGTAGATGCAAGGGCCAGTTCCACAAAGTTCCATATCTTGTATGTTAAGTCGCTTACTTTTTCAGGGAAGAATGCAAAGAGAATGTATTGCAAACCAAAGAGGGACACAAGGAGGAAGGTTGACTTGGCAAGCTTTCTAGAAAAAGGACAAATATAGGTACCATAATGTCAATTGTCAACTATTATAAATATTACAAATATTAAATATTACAGTCATAAATATTGAATATTATCAACTAAATGATGAAGAACCAGGAAATGTCTGTCTTCTTATGCTTAATGTAAGCAATATATTTAAATTAGCCAGATTTTTTGGATTTGAATTATTTAATGTGGCAGTATACACTGCCTGGCCAAAAAAAAAGTTGCACACATTAATATTTCATTGGACGGCCTTTAGCATTGATTATGGTGCCCATTTCTCATGGGCCATGTGCTTATGCAACATCTCAACATTTTTTTCCATTCAGATTTGCATTCATTTCTCATCGAAATTTCGGTGAGTTGAACCACTCTTTAAAGTCTTCTTCAGTACATCTCAAAGACTTTCAGTGGGGTTAAGGTCAAGACTCTTTGGTGGCCAATTCCTGTGTGAAAATGATTCCTCATGCTCCCTGAACCACTCTTTCACAATTGGAACGCAGTGAATCTCGGCATTCTCCTCTTGGAATATGCCCGTGCCATTAGGAAAGAAAGAATCTACTGATGGGATAACCTGGGCACTCAGTAGATTCAGGTACTCAGCTGACTTCACTTTATCGCTGCATAATATTGCTGAGCTGTAATAACGATCCAGTTATTGGCTCTTAAGTATTTGCTGATTTAAATTCAAATGGATTTTTTTTTGGCCAGGCAGTGTATTCTATCAAAATTATATTGCTAAATATTATTCAAAAGCTTCTAAGAACAATACTCCACAAGCAACTTTTTACAAAGCTAAGTAAACAGAGCTATAGATAACATAAATTTTAAAAGAATTAATCCGTTTTTTTATAAATATAACACTGCAGGAATCCTTAAAAATACTGTATTAATCAGAACTGGGGAGAACCTAAAAATAAATTAGGAATACAGTTAAGAATTAGACCCTAATTATGATTTCCGCATACTGGGTGCACAAACCATATTGTAAGAAAACACCACTTTACTTTTTATTTGCTTTTATTTGTTCTATAAAACACCTCCTTGCACCAATATGTGTGTAGGTCATTGATACTGGGACGAGCAATGCCACAATTGCTGAAAGAAATGTTGCGTTACTGTCATAACATAAGGGAATATCTTATGTGCTTCATTATTGACTACTAAGGATTATTTCAGGGTAAAAAATATTTGACTTATATCTAAATTAAGATGCAGTGTCCACTCATCAATCTCACGAACCAAAGTTTTGTTTCACTGTGACTGTATCAGACAAAGTCATTTTATGATATGGATCAGTTATTTTTTAGTTAAGTGATGTTGTGAAACTGTACCCTTAATAATGTTAGTCTTAAATGACAATACATTTCTTTATTATTTGAAAATTGTAGGAAAATCTCTTAAATTACATCCTTTCAACATGTTTTGCTCATTGCTATGTCATAATATACATCACACCCCATCCCCCTACAACTGTTGATTGATTATAGTGCATATTTAACAGCATCTTGCTCATTTCAGAGGTGTGCAGTACGAACAGTGGGGGCCACTAGCAGTATGAGGTGACAATAGCGATAAGAGACAGCTAAGAGTGGCTCAGACCAACCTTATGTTTTGGGAACCACGTTGGAGCATTAAGGTACAACTTAAGGTAAAACTTCCAAATGACGTAGCATTAAGAAGGCTTCGGGAAACGCAATCCAAATTGTTTAATCGAAACTTTGAGAAATGATTTTGCTCCATGTTGCTGCACGTTACCAGTATAAGTGCTGTGTTTCAGCTTCTTATAGCCACAAACATACATGTACACACATGTATGTGACTGTTCATTTAACACACAAAATAATACTTACTCAGAATACAGAGAAATTAAATGTGAACTTTTTTTGGTGCTATGAATTTGTTGGTGTTTAGTAAAATATTTGGAAAAATTTATAAATAAGGAAACTATTCTATTTTATGCAAACACCTGAAAGGCAAATACTTACTTATACTGATTGTACTCATTCCCACGCACATCTGAGGCTCTGAGTTTTCCTACTAGTGTTCTTGTAATGCTAATGAAAAACAACAAATTAATCTGCAAAGAAGAAGAAATGTGAACTTTAAAATAGAACACTTTTTGTGCTTCAATTTTCACACATTTGCCAGTTTACATTCAGGTGTTTCTAGTTTCCATCTGATTTGGTTATATGAACAAATATTTATACAGTATGAAGATAATTCCAACCATTTTTATGCCAGCTTGTTACTTCCTCTTTTGTGTGTTGTCTTCCCTCTTCTGTTGTCAATTTATGAACTTACACCATATGACAGACAAAAACGTTTTATACTGATTCTCCAATTATTTTCTCTTCTTTGACAAGCAATTGTTCTTGTCCCTATTGTTATATTCCTTTATTGCTATAGTAAATACTTATAAGATTTCATGGATTTTTGATATATGATTTATTTAATAAGTTTATAAAAACATATTTTTTTAAACGACTGGTTTACCGAAACATGGGAAATACATTTTATTTAAAAGTCAACAATATTCCAGGTCTCTTGTGATTAGCTAGCTAAATTCCCTAAAACTTTTTCTCCTACCACTTTCATCGATAAAGCCTCATTTTTACAATAATTTCCCATACTTACAATGATGAACAGGAGGACAGGAACTCTGAGGATCCACCAGATCCAGGTATGTTTCCTGGTTTCCCAACATCTTTGACATGCCACAGAGAACAAGTAAAGCTCATTCTTGACTGAACATAAGTAAGGTTACCTAATGCAATGAGTGTAATTCTAGAAACAATTTACCCTTCATCTTCATAGAAGTATTTTGCCAAGCCCCAGGCTACTATAATGGCTGCCGGCGACCCTGCAGATATTAGATTACACTTTCTGAATACTGGTTATTTTAAAAGATGTCCTGCAGATATTAGATTATCATACACGGAAGCATACTGGTTGAGAGTGGACATGAATCCAATAATAAGGAAAGAACTAGGAATAAAGAAATAAAGATTTTGAACAAAGATGATAGATGTAAAATCAATAAATCTAATTTTGATCCAAGAACTCATGTTTTCAAAGAGGCAGGACAGAAAGGTGTAGATTAATAAAAAATAGCCTAAATGAAGAACAATCGACTTACCCCAGCCTAGGGTCATGTACAACCAAAAGTACAATCTCCTGGAGAAGAATGAGACATAGACTAGAGTGTACAGGTAGTGACCCTCTACCAACAACCAGCTGTAGTTGGCCATGATGCAGTAGTGTGATGAGAGCAAGACCAGCTTGCAGCCTACCTGTGGGAGGGAAAAGCAGTATCTTAAGTTCATATACCACTCTACTTATTAAAACCGAAAGATTGTTTCTTTGAGGAATGGACCTTTCAGAAAAACAAATGTGAAAACAAACGAACAATTAATAAAAATGTACTGAAGCTAGTAGTCTATGATATCAGTAATATACAAAGAGAAAGTTACAGAATATTTTGTTGTTTCCAAAAACAGATGATAAATATGTGGATTCAAGGTCCAAAGGAGTTAATCATAAAGTGATTGTACATACGGGGTAGTAGTTGCAGTGGTAGAAGTCTTTAGAAAAAATGACAGAGTCCTTGATAAAGATGAAAGCTGCCCGTAAGATGAAGGACAGGAACAACTGGATGTGAATGTAGTTACGCGTACAGTGTAGCTTCCTGCATTGAAAAAAGTATGGAACTAACATTAACAGTCTGTTTTTCCATTGAAAAGAGAAAGATTACAAGCTGAGTACCAACAAAGCAAGACCGATAACAGCTCACCTAAACACACAAAGTATTACTATGGCAATGCACAGGGATATAAGGGAGATGGCATAGCCCACTGTGTACATGGTCTTCACATAGGAAAAATAGAGGTGACTGTGAACCTGTCACAAAGAAATAATAAAACATGTTTGCTGTCTTATGGATGAAAGTTTTAGCATTGCGCTGTGAATTTTCCATTGTACCTCTATGCTTAATCTTTGCTGCTTTACAGTACCGTAGATAATGCACCCATGTTATTCAGAATAAGTTTTATCTTATTTTAATTGATACATTTTTACTGCCTTAGGATAAAACTCACATTAGAAGTGGAGAATTATTAATGGTTCATATAACACAGTTATTTTATTTTGTTAATACTCTGTTAACATTTAGTTAACAGAGCATTAACATTTCTGTTAACATTTAGTCTTGCAGATGTGAAAACAACATGAAACACTGCACATTATATTTGCCTTCTTTTACATTTTGTATTAAAATTGTTTGCATAAATTTACAAATTTCTAAGAAATAAGAAATCTTACAATCTTGACCATAGAATCTTTATAAGGAATCTTTTTCTCGAAATAAACCTGTCACCTACTTCCCCAAGAAAGTTCTCATTGAATGCATATTCACAGGCTATCTCGTGTGGTGGGTAGGGTTCTGTCCAGCCCTGGGCAGTGCAGTTCCTAAAAACCTCGCCTGGGGAAAGTAAGAAAACATTTCATACGAACATACACCAATGAGCCAAAACATTATGATCACCACCACATGATGTGAATAATGTTGACTATCTTGTTAAAAACAGCACAGGGTCAGAGCATCTCAGAAATGGCAAGGCTTGCAGGGAGCTCATTGTCTGTCATGGTGAGTATTTACTGAAAGTGGTCTGAGGGAAAACCTCAAACCACTGACAAGGTGTTTGGCGGCCAGGACTCATCAATGTGAGATATGTCCAAAGGCTATTGCATCTGGTACATACCAATAGGTGTGCTACTGTGTGCACTTTGTCAATCACTTTGAAGGGGGTGGGACTGAGCTTGTGATTTGCTAATCCTTTGTCATACATTAATTGGCCTAGCAGATATAGGAAGTAGTTTGAAAAGTCCTGGGAAACTGTGGATGATGTATGGGAAGTCAGTGGCAGAATGCATATATTAGCAGAGCAAATTTTGAGTATTATGACGTTCCATAGAATCCATGCAAATTAAGCGATATGTACACATACCCTGCTATAGCCTCCCACTCAGACAGACAGAGAGAGAGAGAGAGAGAGAGAGAGAGAGAGAGATGTACTCGTATTTGTATTTAATGTTTAATGTTGTATTTCTCTTTCAGGTCATTAAAGGAAAGCTATCTGAATGTATTGAAAGAAAGAAAATTTTATATTGTTGTTAACCTATACTATGTAGTTAGGTCTATATGGTTGCGTCTGTACTGAAAGTATACAGACTTTTTTTAGGTTTTTTTTGTAGGTTAAAGCATATATAAATGCAGAAATAATATAATGTAATGTATTTTAACATGGAATAAAAGTTGCTGAATTTAAGTGGATTTAAGTGTAACTGCACTAATTCAAACCAACAATGTATTTTGAGCCTTCTCTCTTACCATTGGTGTGGAGGAATGTTGGACAGGGCTGTGATATTGTCTCCCCTATATTTGCAAAAGGCCAGCAGTTCAGGTGGTCCCACATCCCTTTGCATCCTGAAAACAACACCCACTTCATCACAGACTTACAACATGACGGCATTAATGAAATGTACTCCCAAGACACTACAAATATAAAACTGTCTTTCTTTAAGCTCTGAAATATGTGACTTGTCAGTTGTTGATCTGATATCTGGGGTTCCTCGTCAAAGGCAGAGTTGGACCCCTAAGTAAATAAATCAGCAGAAAATGCTGCTTGTTTACAGCAGTTTTGCAAAAAGCAGGTAATCGATGTGGATTAATTAAGTGAAAATGAGCACCACTGCCATGCAGTGTTGCTGATTATTGAGATAAATCTCTGAACAGGGTTATGGTTATTGTCATTAGTTTGGTCTAACTGTTTTCCTAACTTGTTACCCTACACATTCATAAATCATGATACTATTCCAGGATACACAGCCACACATAAGCTGGCGCACTTAACTTTGGACATCATTATAAGACGGAAATGCTTAACTATCAAATAAGTAGTAGTGTCCATCTGCTAAAATCTCCTCATTGGCACCTTGCCCACTGGCCACACCCTGTTTTAGTGGCTCCAGGAGATGAAGGACAGATATTGCTGATTTACTTGGCCTTAGGATCACTAGTTTGTTTTTCACTTTTTTATAACTTCCTCTCTTGTCAGGTGATTTGTATATACTGTCTTGATTTGTTTTGCATTTCCCTTAGTAACCAGCAAAGCAATGATGACGACAATCCTGGCTACTGCGTCACATCTTACAGTGTATGCTTCCTTTGTCTCAACCCAAATGACATAAGTTTTGGCAAATTTGTGTTATTCCTTGTAAAAGTGGCTTACTTTATGTTTATCGCTGTAAATGGAACAAACTACTACAATACATGTTTCATTCATTGTGAAGTCTCTGTGTCACATGGTTGAGTTTGGTTGGTTGTATGATATCACATACTCCTAATTGCTGTGTCAGTGCTCAATTTTTTTTAAATGATGCTCTCCAGAATATGCTATTGCAAAATATAAAATTCTCTGTTTTAATCTGGTTCTCTATATAGAAAAAAAAACATTTTATTTCTGAGCTTTGTTTAATCATAAATCATATTCCATAACTAATTATTCAGTACAGGAATGTGATCCTTCATAAAAAAAAATATGAATTGTATGTTGGTTTTTCAAACCGATCCATGCCGATACTGAGTCGCAATTAACCTAATATGTTACCTTTTCTAATAATCTTGTGGTTTTCATAAACAAAATACATTCTGTCACTGCTGTCATTGGTGTCACTGCTACCAACAAGGTTCTCATACACGTACCTGTTTGAGAATCAGCAGACCTTGATGTGTTGTGTTTCCACAACTTGTTATGACAGCTTTCCTCTTCTTGGAGAAGAATAATAAAAGGATCGCATTCTGGGGGAAGAGCTTTAGTCTATGTTTTATGATTAGAAATAAGTTTCAAAAAAGGTCCTGCAGATTCAGTTATGACATACAGATAAGGCAGTTCAGACGAGATTAAACAATGACTGTAAACGATACATTGTCATATATAAGTTGGAAATACCAAGTAAATTGCTTTACATAATTGGACATCAGATAATAAACACAAAAATATAAGGTTTAACAAAACCAAATTCACATTTTTTTTTCCTATGGAGAATGTCAATCCTACGGAACCAAACGCGTGTACCATCTGTCGAACTGAATTTACATACCTGTGCATAAACGTCAAGCATAACAGTCAGTAGAGCAAGTTTCCCCGTCATGCCCGTTGTATCTTCCGTTTTCTTTTCTCTCTCTGGAAAAACAGATTTACTCTGAGTAGGTAGCTATTTAATGCCTAGTTGTTCTTTCTTTGCATCTACGCATACGAACTACGTTATGGGTTAAATATTTAGTACTACCTTCCGTAGGACGCCAGAAGAACTGTGCAGAACAATTATTGATACTGAAGCAGCCGAGCATTTACGGAAGTGAAGCCCCTGACAACCGTTTTTCGCTGATGAACAGCCTCCAACTTGCGTGCTATCCTTTACGGAATATACCAAGTTTGCATCCATAGTTGCTCAAACTACATTAAAAGAAAACCATTCAGACATCGCATTCATTTCCCCTGTTGCCCAAGGCCATGCATACGTACTTCTATTTATGGTAGCTTATTTTTGCAGTCAGTTTTCACTAATTGGAGGCACGTCAGTCTGTTGCAGAATATTAGTTATTCCTGATTTATGGATTTTGTTTAACTGCAGTGGTTAATTTAACGACACTGAAACATACGCATTTGGTAGAATAGAACCATGGCTAGTTTGTTTTTCTGATTTAATTTGCTAACGCATTTTGCTGCAGGACACTCAAATTGTGTTATGCTCATGTCTTGTCAAATTTAATGCAATTTGACTGTGGGTCTGCCCGGGGCACACCCTTTTGGTGCCTTCAGTTCTGTGCTTCGGCTCACCAAGACTGAAATTTGATGACATATATTATTCTCCATACTTATTTATAGTCACTGTAATAGTTCAATAATAGAAAACTTATTTATTCACAAAATATATATTTTTGATCGTATAATTTATGGGTCGATCACTGTTTTTTTTTGTAAAGACACTGAGCTTCGAGGAATTGAATGGACATGGAATGTTAATTGTCCGCAACAGGTACTGTACAACGAAATGCAATATGCAACTCACAGTGATATTTTAAAATGAAAGAAATATGTAAAATATGTATTTACAAGAATCATGCATTTGACTGCAGGTTATAGTCTGACTGTACCTTGCACGTGACAAGTAAAACCCTTAAAACTTTGAAGAACATAAATAAACAGGCTATATAGGCATAATGCGTATGGTATTAATTATATCGATGTTTAGGTACAATAGGTATAAAGTTTAACATAATGTGAAAAATTCATACATACTATATATGTAATAAATCAATACTAGACTGTGGGGTATAAAGTGAGCTGTGCCTTCCAAATACGAGGAAATACATAGCAAGTGAAACACGAGAGCGCGTCTTGGTAAACGCCCAGGAAAACTGAAGGTCACCATGGTGACGGCGGTGCACATTGTTATGGATTAGCGCCTTCTTGCTACTAGACAGGTATTCAAGTATTTTTCTCTAAATTACCAAGCGCGCATTAGAAATAAATTAGTTAAATACATAAACAGTAGTTTGTATGTTTTATATTTCCGTAATATTCTTCTACAGCGCGGCTAGTGATTGTATAACCGAGTAGAGAGCGCATGTATTTTTCTGCTAGCTATAGGTCATTCAAGCGACTAATAACTTTGGTTTCTAGTCAGTTGCTGTTAGTCATTAGATATTAGTTTACTTAAATTATATGTTGTATGTTGTTGGACTTATATATAAGTTTGGTTAATGAACTAACTAGTGAAAATCGCCGGAAATTATGACCGGTTAGTCGATGTGTTGAATAATTCTATGCCGGTGTTTTGTGCAACTTGTGATTGTTGTCATGCTTGTTCGAGCATCGGTTTATTATTGTTACTTTTCACGATTATAGTGCATTGTATTGTTTTGTATATATTGCCTTTGAAGGTATAAAAAATACCAATATCTTCACAACAGCTGTAAGCAGGAAGATAATCCTTAGTTACTGGTTAAACTGTGAAAAGAGTCAGTATATATATGCCTAAGTACGCTGCATCGAAATGAATGATTTTGTTACTATTAACAAGTATTTTATAGGAGGTGGCTCATAATTAATTAATATGGTCCATGTAACATCAAAATAACAGGTTATCACCACATTTTGGGGGCATCCCCACAATGTAATACATACATAACCCACACACAAGCATGTGCACACACACACAAAAATACACAGCCACACACATATCATACACACACACATTCACGCAAACATTCTAAAAAGGTACTTTTTTTATAAATGTTTTTGTATCTGTAACTCATTTAAAGTTGAATCTTTCTAATTTTTGCTTTCCTTTGTCACTCTTATACTTTACCTCATTTTTTGGGTATTAATGTATGAGTGAGGAGGTAATGTGTAGGATATACAGCTAATAAAACCTATCCATCCAGCCAGCCAGCCAGCCATCCATCCATCTTTCCATTATCTGCCGCTTATCCCTAAGGCTGAATGCAGACACCCAGCAAAGGAAATTTTCGGCCGCATGTATTCGCGATTTCATTCTTCTGCCCACTACCCAGAGCTTGTGACCACCGGTGAGGGTAGGAATGCAGAACGACTGGTATATCCCACTTGTCTTCCAGCTCAGCTTTCGTTTCACACAACGGTGTCCACATTACTGCCAATGCTGCACCAATCTGTCTGCTGAGCTCCTGCTCCATTCTATCATCACTTGTGAACAAGACCTCAAGAGATTTAAACTCTTCTACGTGATGCAGTAACTCATCCCCCACAAAGGGAGGGCAATCCACCCTATTCTGGTCGAGAACCGTGGCCTCTGACTTAAAGGTGCTGATCCTCATCCTGGCTGATCCCCACTCAGCTGCTAACAGCTTCGGTGCATGCTGCAGTCACAGCTGGATGACACCAACCGGACCCCATTATCTGCAAAAAACAAAAACGCGGTCCTAAGGTCCCTGAACTGGACCCCCTCTGCCCCCTGGCTATACCTAGAAATTCTGTCCATAAAAGTTATTAACAGAATTGGGGACAAAGGGCCTGCCGGCGGATTCCAACACCCACTGGAAATATATCTGACTTACTGCTGGCAATGCGAACCAAACTCTCACTCCGTTATACAGGGATATGATTGCCTGCAACAATGGACCAAGTACCCCTTACTCCAGAACCAGCCCCCACTGGATCCCCAAGGTTACACAATTGCATGCCTTTTCCAGGTCGACAAAACACATGTCGACTGGTTGGGCAAACTCCCATGACCCCTCTAGATAGATAGATAGATAGATAGATAGATAGAGATAGAGATACTTTATTTATCCAGAAGGAAATTTCGGAAAATTTCCTCTAGTATCCTTGTGACGGAGAAGACCTGGTCCAGTGTTCCATGACCTGGGCGGAATCCGCATTGTTCCTCCTGCATAAAAGGTTTGACCAATGGGCAGACCATCCTCTCCAGTACCCCGGCATAGACCTTTTCAGGGAGGCTAAGGAGTGACTCCCCAAAAATCATAACACATCCTCCGGTCCCATTTCTTATAGATTGGGACCATCACCCAATCTGCCTGCCCAAAGGCACTGTCCCCAACCTACATGCAATGTTGAAGAGCCGTGTTGGCCAAGACAGGCTAACAACATCAAGAGCGTTCAGGAACTCAGGGTGAACCCCCAGAGCCTTACCAGCAAAGAATTTTTTGAGACCTCAGCCGTAGAGATGGGAAAGTCCTCTGCTGAGTCTTCCAGCTGTACTTCCTCCAAAGAAGGTGTATCAGTGGGATTCAGGAGGTCCTTCCACTGCTTGACTATAACCCCATTTGAGGTCAACAGTTCTCCATCCCTCCTGTAAGCAGCATAGGTAAAGCCCTGCTTCCTCCTCCTGAGTCACCTGACGATTTGCCAGAATCTTTGAGGCGGACTGAAAGTCATTTTCCATGGCCCTGCCAAACTCCTCCCACACCCGAGTTTTTGCTTCAAAGCCGCATTCCGCTTGACCTGCCAGATGCTTCAGGAGTCCCACCAGACAACCAAGCCAAGTAAAACCATCTCAATAAATATTAGCAACGGAGGTAATGC
>JAODKN010000001.1:31659509-31670077 GCA_026774425.1 Petrocephalus zakoni
CCCATATCGTTCAGCCCATATTTTCCCCATATGGGTTTGCCCAGATCCTGCCCATATGGGACCCATATCATGCAGCCCACTTTTAACCCATATGGGTTTGCCCAGATTCAGCCCATATGGGGCCCATATCGTTCAGCCCATATTTTCCCCATATGGGTTTGCCCAGATCCTGCCCATATGGGGCCCATATCGTTTAGCCCATATTTTCCCCATATGGGTTTGCCCAGATTCAGCCCATATGGGGCCCATATGGGTAAAATATGAGCTGGGCCAGCCCAGATAGCCCATGTCTTTCCCATATGGGCCCCATATGGGCATGCTACCTGGGGAGGCTTCTAGCTGCATGTTTTTTTTTTTGACTTTTGGGAAATGCTGTAAATGGCCATAATTTAATTGGAGAGTGAATAAACATGTGAAATCCGTTGATTACAACAATGTAACTGTATTATGATTACCATCTATTTAAATTGTAACTGTATCGGAATACATTTACTAATATTTTGTATTCTAAATACGTAACGCCGTTACATCTATTCCGTTACTCCCCAACAGTGCCCATACACACTGAAAGGGAAAGATTAAAGCGGCCTGCTGTTATGAGGATATAGTGAATTATCTTGTTCTTCAGGCATTGTGGGTGACTGACGCAAATGAAGGTGACTAAAACCTTGGAGGCTTATACTATCTTTATTTCTGGCTGAGTACAAGAACTGAAGAGGGAAAACTTTGGACAAAATATTTTGGTGTATTCATGAGTAAGTAAAGGTATAGATAATTTGCTTATCGTTTATTATTGTATATTATTGTCACCTTAATTTTGATATGTATTGGTAACGTTGAGCCAGTATTTTGTTCTGTGCTGTGACATTAAAATTATATGCTGACTTGTTTTTGTTGTTACAACAACCCTTTTTGTAAAAGGGTAAAAATTGACATGTGAAGCCACTACTTGCAAAATTAAAAAAATGTTTATACTATGCTTATATTAATTATATTATTGCATTTTCATTTCATGTTTGACACAAAGTTAGTGTGGATGATTGTAAAATGTTAATGCTAACACAATGTCATGAAGGCCAGGAAGAAAGAGCAGACATGGCGGAGCAACAAAAGGAGATTTATTACACAAACCGAACAAAACTGCTGAAGTGAGTAAAACTGGATCATGGGGGATCAAAAATGGCGGCTGGGGCACAGGCACCGAGAAGGCACGACATCATTGACAAGACTGGGGAACGCAGGACTGGGAAGTAATGTTATACAAGATTAACAAGGGAGCAAATGAGAGCCAGCTGAAGTGAGTAACACAAGGGCAGGAACGAGAGGTAAGGCAAATGATCAACAGGTGTGGTTCGTTAGGCCGTGCTAGGGAGGAAACGGCAGGGTTATAGGGACCAGGGCATGACACAAATGCAAAGGGGCAGTGGGCTGAGTGGCTTCACGCTGGAGAGAGGCAGTGAGGAGAGCAGCTTCATGCCACGGGAAAGCAGCAAACCAGTCCACATCAAAGCCGCAGAGCTTGGAGGAATCAGGTCCGTCTTGTCGTCCTCATTGTTGCAGTGAGCTCAGTACAGCACCCATACGGGTGGGCCAACACGCATGATGGTAGAGTCCTCCTCCTCCTCGGGTTCCTCTTAGTCGCTGTCACTCGGCAGGTTGTCCATGAACCAACAAGTGGGGAAGAGAGGCTCAGGTACCAGGAGGCTTGGCCTCTTTCTCTGTGGTGTACAGTAAGGAATTCACTTGCACCACGCTGCATTCCTTATTGAGCTTGGTTGCAAGCCAAAAGTAGGAGAACTGCTGGATCAATAAAGGTGGAAAAAACTGTCCCTACTCTGATGTCTTGATGGCTGTCGAAAACCTTGGACACCGTGTCATTTATTCACGCCAACTCCAAACAGGTTTTTAGTACATGCTTTTCATTAGTGACAAACACAACCCATTGTTGTTGCACTATTGCTTTAGTTCTGTCAGTGGCCCAGTGAGTTATCCATGTCAAACCCACAGTACACACTACATAGCAGTTCTGTGTACGGTAACTTAATCACAATAATGGAATTTTTTTTTTTGAGAAAACAAATGTAATTTCCTTATGATAATGGAATAATTACAAAGAAACATATAGCTTAACATTTACTATGTTACAGCCACAGTCTATGATTGATGGAGTTATCTTGTTTGTAATAGCTGAAGAGCAGGAATATATTGATTAGCTCATCTCAGTTCTTTTAAATCAAGGCTTGATGAAACAGATCAATGCCTTGCTTTAGAAAATATTAACATTATTGTTTCTCATCAGAGGAAGGCTTCTGCTTTAGGACAATATAGTTGACCCTGATTAATTCTGCACTACTTTTCTAGTAACATTTTATTCAGGGTTTCCTCCAGTATCCCTCTGTCTTTCAGGGCAGTGATGATGGGACCCCTGGTGCAATTTAATGAATAAATGAATTAATAATGAATAAAACATATAGCCTTTGCTGCCACATGATTCAATACATCCATTTCCTATACACACTTGCAGTTGCAGTTTCCTCTCCAATCAACATTCTAATCATCACTTTATTGTTACCCCACTTCACATCTCTGATCACCACTTGGTATCCTTTACCCTTACCCTACCTGTCCTGCCTAATCCCAGCTTTCAATATTTCTCTCACTCGACAAAACCTCCACTCTGTCGCCCCTTCATCTGTTGCTTCCTGCACCCTGTCACCCCTTCCACACCCTGACTCCTTTTCCTTGCACTGGAGTTGGCAACCCACACTCTACTTTCCTCACTTTCCTCATGCATGGATCACCTCTGCCCACCATCTTTTAATTCTTTTAAATCTTTGAATTAGCAACTCCAATTAACCTTAGCATATGTTTGGATGGTGGGAAGAAACCAGACAACCCAGATGAGAATATTAAAACTCCATACACATTAAGCTAGGGTGGAGAACTGAATACTGGTTCCAGAGGTGTGCGGCAACAATGCTAACCACTGTATCACCTCACTAAATGATTCTGCGATCACGAAAAAAGATGTTTGTGTCCTTTAGATCTAGAGAAAATGATTCCGTTATTACAAGAAAATATTCTGGTTTATTTTTTGAGATTTTGAAATAATTATTCCATTATTATGAGAAAATAGTAAAAAAAAAAAAAAAAGAATCTCAACCCCTGGTGGACACAGGGTCAATCATCACCCTGATCTGCTTGGGCATCCTGCCAGACATAGACTGGACTTGCTGCTTTGTCTGGGTGCTGTCATTGATGCACTCAGGGTAGCCCTTCCCCTTGGTGCTGAGGTGGTAGTTCTCCAGCATGGCGGTGACATACAGCCCAAAAATCAGAGGAAGAGAGAGGAGTCATCTGTGTGTCAAGGGAAGCAAGTGGTCCCTAGCCCCTGAAGGAGGACCCTATGTGATCCTGCTACTCCTAGCTGTGAAGCCGCAGCTTTGCCTGAGAGCAGGGAGAACATCAGGACCACAGCAGAACTGTCTCCTGAAACCTTGAAGGTGGTGCATAATTAGTAGCAGCGGAACAGTAGAAGACCTGGCAGCAGATCAACATGGCAAGCTCCAAACCTTTTTGAGCTTCAGTTGCCGAAAACCATGACATGGAAGGATTCCTATCTAATGTCTCAAATAGATGACACCATTTACTGTTCCACATAGTTCTGTTCCTTAGACCTCCGGTGGCTACTGGCAGGTTGGGTCTGGCCATAGTCACCATCGGTCAGGGTCAATGGCATTTTGGGGTAATGCCGTTTGGACTCTGCAATGCCCCCTGTGATCTTTGAGGACTAATGGAACGTGTCCTGGCCCATATCTTTCAGAAGCATTGCCTCTCTGATTTCAGTGAGGCTCTGCAGAACAACTATCCAACAAGCATTTGAAATTGTCAAGATCAAGGCAGAGGAAGTGCCATACAAATTTAAGTAAAAATATATGCTATATTAATGGTCAAGTAGTAGGCTTTTAACTAAATTTGTAGGTACTGTGCAAGTATGGAATTTCAGACACCCTAGGTCTCTTAAAAATCTCATACTATTCTGCCTTTTGGGAATCAAAAAACTACAAGCGTTAACACCATCAAAGAAATAATACTTGCATTACAACGGAATTAAAATAGTGCCAAAACCTAACAAATACAACACATTTTCTCACAATTGTATCATGTTTTACAATATATATTTATATAAGCCACTTTCTCAAAAAAAAAAAAAAACAGGTTGCAAGATTTTCTCACAAATAGGCCGGGTACCATCAACTTCTCAAGCAGCAGATGGCACTACGTTTACCGCACCATGTTTGAGAATTCCTCTCTTCGCCTAGCCTGTCAAAGAATTAGCATTGTAGAGCGTTTCAACCTATTTATGCTATTAAAAATACTGTTGTTAGCCACTCATTTCCAGCACATTTCCACACCACACCATGACCTTGAAACTAGGTAATTCACTGTCCCTACCTTGTGTTCAGAGTCTATGTTTATACAGAGAGGAAGAAGTGTTGTGTGTAAACCTAACACAATGGGAAGTGTAAGTTTGCGATTCTATATTATGGATATTTGACTACCAAAAAAATAAGAACAGCAAATGTTATACGAATAAAGAAGGCAAAAGACCATTTTATCGTTTCACAACGACTGGAAAAGCAGTCTTTTAATAAAGAATAAAGCACACCAAAGCATCAAATTATTAAAACCATAGTTTTTGAAAGGCAGCTAATGTTTTTAAACAAGTGATTTAATTACACTTTTGTCTTTATAATCATATATAGTTCATTGCACAGCAACATACAAACAGAGCACTTTACACATCATACACAGGTCACATTTGTAAATTATCCAAGTACTACAGATGTCTGAATTCTTTAACAAGGGGCATTTCATTATAATTAACTTATATTCTAATATTTATAGTAGCATGACCTTACACACACTCAAAAAAAACTTGATTCCTAACTTATAGTGTGTGCATAACAGTCAACACATCTAATTGCATGTGCATGTCTGAGAATTAAAAGAAGGTGTTACCAACGTTCAACTGCCAGTGAATCTATTACTAAGTACTTATTTTAGGATACTAAACATTTTGCAATTAAAATCTAACTTCTGACTGCAGTTTTTGACCATGGATCATCAAGACAGACCTAATTCTTCAAGGTTCAAGACAGCATCACTAGCGTAGGTGATGTATACTTTTCAAACCAATTGAAAAATGACAGCTAAAGCATGCAAATTAACATGTAGTACATTATAAGGTTGTAAGAAGGGACAACTTCTTTAAAGGATGTGTGAGACAGAGTGTGAGTACTGTAACAGTAGAAAGTACATGAAAAAATAACATGAATATAGATTCATGATGTCATATGGACACCAAGACAACTTATTTAACAAGTGTTATTTGAAAGAGAAGCAACAGGGTTATAATCAGGAAGCCAACAATGGCCATGCTTGTTTCAGATTACAGAGGACTCGTCCGTATGGCTCTATATCTCAAAAGCAGGGAATTTTGACTTCATTGGTTGCAAAAGGTCAGCCAGGAAGTAGATGGTGCCCGCCATGCCTAAAGACAAAAACAGACACCATGATAAAAGTCATATACATTATTCATCTTGTAAGTTTATTATTTATTCTTCAGAAATATATAAACTATGACTTATCAGTACATGGATCTTTTATGCATATGAAATTCATATATTACAGTAAATGATTATGTGGGTCATGAGGAAAAAAAAAATACTGGTGATAGTTCTTAGCCGTAAGCCTGACCCCAAATATCAAGAGTACCTTCAAAAAGTGAGAACGGCCTGTCAGGAGTCCGGCAGCCATGTTTACCATAATCCAAGCACCACTCTGCAAACTACAGGAAAATGAAGTTACAAATTATTTCCCAACACTTTCAATTAGGAACAAATTTGTCATCATCACACCAACTCCAAATCAATTAAATAAAAACCAAGTACATTTTTTTATTAGTTCATATTGTCTTACTTTTCAACCCCTGATGCTTTGTAGCTCAATATTTAACCCCATTGCTTTATCATTTTCTGAATCATTTATATGGAGATTAGCAGCCAAATATTTAATCAAAAAGTTAATTTCAGTTAAGTTAAAACTAAAATCTTACAGAAGATAATGGTAAAATTAATGGTAAATGGTAAATTACCATTAACCAGTGGCAAAGCTGGTGGACACCTATGCCAAGTCAGAAACTACTGCAGGAAATTGAGGCTATATCCAATGCTCAAAAAAGTACATAAATTATAGTACATAAAATTATAAGGTACACTACCACATAACCATGCATCTTGTATTAAAATGTCTAGGCAAAATTAAGCTTCCATACTAATTACATTTGTACAAATACAAACCCTGTTCAATAAAGAGAATAAGAGAGAACAAAAAAGCCCCCAAAAAATAAATAAAATAAACTACTTGGAAAGTGACGCTTTGGACAAGATAACATTTATTCTATGAACATACTGAAAATAACCACTAGATTTAGGAAGTAGCGTAAATCGTGTTACCTATAAAATTTCCTATAAAGATATGGGGAGCCTCTGGTCAAAAGGCAAAGCTAAAAAAGTAATACTGATTTGTAAATTTTTTACAAGTACTTGGCTTCTGCTCTGATTAGAAATACAAGTTATGGAAAGAGGTACCCTGCCCCCTTCTCTCACCATGCAGGCCCGGTACAAGTGCTTGGGGTCATGGGTGAGCTTGTAGAGGGCCAAAAAGACATAAGCATTGCCAGCCACCCCGTGACACAGGCTGTAACCCTTCTTCAGAAGCCCCCTCTGCCAGACTACTTCCCCGCACTGCAATGCATCTGCAAGGTACTGATCCATGCCATATACCTGCAAAGACATTAAAAAGGATGGAGGGAAGATTTTAGAAACACAGCATAAAAAGTGGGGGAACACCTCTGGCTGGATTTGTTTCAGGATCAATCTCAGAGACAACGATGAACTAGCAGTCTGAAACTCATTAAGTGGAACTTGTGTACAGTTGTCTTTCCCCACATTATGCACAATGGTAAAACAGTTCAAATGTAAAGACTTTCCAAAATCCCTGGTCACCAATGCACCATTTCTTAAAAATGGAATACTAAAAATTCCAATGAGAGTAGCTCCATGTCTTCCAGTTGTTTTGGATTCCATTTCTGACAAGCAACGGAAACAAATGTATATTACAAGAAGTTGCCAGAGCAACTAATTGTGAGTAGATCTCCTGGTTTGCACACTAAACATTAAATCATCGCAGGCACTACAAATATAATCCGATGCAGGGCTGCACTTTGCTCTATTGTTTATATTTAGGGCAGGGATATACTTGACGTGATGTAACATGTACACTTGTGGACGCTGCTGCTACACAAGCAGTGTACGGACTGTACAAGCGTGTGTACTTAAGTAAATTTGTAGTAATTGATTTGTTGTCATAAGTCATTAAAAAAATTGTTGTACACTTATTGCCTCCACGGAGATCAGCTAATTTTGTAATACTGCTGCAGATTCTCTATATTCTAAGCACTGTTCCACATCATAATGGTACTTCGCGCTGCCATACATCACTTGAATGTATTACGGCTGCACGATATCGGAAAAACTTGTGATTTATAGAAATACTTGTTAAGCAGAAATTAGTTTAAAATAAATTTCTCACAAAAGTCTACTTATGAGTGATTTAAAGAGCAAGGATGAAAATGATGATTGGCTCGGATTGCGCACGTAGCACTTATGCAAAAGTAGTGGCAGTAAAATTTTATGTTAAATATATACTTAATACTGAAAAGGAGTGGTCATTAACATTGCAAAGCTTGCAAAGTTTTGTTTCCTATAACAATATTCATGTTCTAGTGAAATGTAAACCCCTCGCTCTCAGCAAATTTTAATCACCAAGATTTCTATATACTGGAACTGTACTGAAAAATAATGCGGTCATAAAATTTTGAAGATGCTGTACACAGAGTGACATAATAGTGCTCAGAATATTTTCTGGTCTTGCTTCTGAAAATATTCAGGTTTGAATATTTCCTGGCCACTCATTCTTAGAGGGGGAAAATTATATATATCAGATGTTGCATTAATACTAACAGTTCTGCATATAAAGACAGTCCCATGTCAAAAAGTGTTAATACTACCCCTATTTTTTTGGTGGTACAGCATCTCACATAGCGTTACTTACGTATGTGCACAGACGACACATGGAATCAATGCAGAAAACATGTGGCGGCCACAATGCATACACAGACGTCGCGAGTGTCAAGTATACATCGGCCCTTAGGTACACCAAAGGTAATACATATTATAAGAATGACACCTTGTAGGCTTGCAGGAGCATGTAGATGACTCCAGGTGCTCCGTGACACCAATGCACCAGCAGGTCACTGGTATCCCCAATGCAGGCCGGATAGTTCCTTGATGGGAACCTGAGGTGGCACAAGTAGTCCACACTGGGCTTCACTAGCTTAAGCAGTCTGGTCTCTCCCACCCCGAAACCTGGCTGAGGGCAAAAAGAGGTAATAGTTTAACTCTGGAAGTTTTCCAAGAATCTCTTTATATGTATATGAAGAAACCCCATTAATGGCTTCAGTTGTTCGTTTTCTTCTGCAGCACAGCAGTTTCATGTCCGAAAAGTCATATCTGGACATTACCACCTGTGAATCAAAGAGTTTTGAGGAGCTGCACAGCAACAGTCATATTCAAGCCAATGTGCGTTACCTGCGTTGAGAAGCAATAGACTCCTCAGCCAATAAGGTCTACCTGCAAAAAGGAAGTAACAGATTCCTCAGCCAAAGTGGTTGACTTGGATGGGGAGAGGCAGACTGCGGAGGGGAAGAGGTTCACCCAAAACAGAAGAGGTTTCCATTCCAGCTAACATATTCTTACTTGCATCAGGAAGTAATAGATGCCTGCCAGGCCGTGAGCAGGTCCCACGTAGTACTTCTGGTGCCACTCATACAGCAGGGGACTCTGGTCCTGGTTACAGCTCCTTTTCGACAGACTTTCCCCAGACAACAAAACCACCTCACTGATCTGGAACAAATGTTGAAGGCATATTTTGGATTAGAGTAGACAAACGTAATGCATATGGCTTTAATACAGGTAACCCTGCTTTATAAAAGTTTGCTTAATGCCACTTTGCTTTAACGAAAGACCTATATTAGTACCCGTTTCTACTAACCGAAAGAAATTTGAAGAGGACTTTTGCTTTTATGAAAAAGGTGAAAAGCAAAAATAATAATAATGATACATTATTGATCCCCGTGGGGAAATTCCCTCTTCACCTCCTCCAGCCTTGTTCCCCATGAGTGCAAGCTTGGCTGTAAAAAGTAGCCACCTCATGCTGCCCCCAGGGACCTGGGGGTCATGGGCCTTGCTCAAGGGCCCACAGACATGCTAAGGCTGGGCTTGAACTGGCAACCTTCCAGTCACAGAGGCTTAACCCACTGAGCTACACGCTGCCCCAAGTAACCCCAAATAGCATACAGAGGTTGAGCAGACCAAGCAGGGCAAGTAGCACCACCAAGCTTCTTTTCTGGGAACTACACTCAGCATCTCAGGATCAAGCCGCTATAGCTTTGGACTGTATCTTATCTCGAATGGAAATTGCTTCTTTGCTGTATGCTGTTTTGGCTAACAAAAGGTTTCATAGGAAAGCTCAGCTTAATGGGGGAAACATGCATAATTTCATGATCAGCTTCACAACATGCTTTAAAACGTTGAAGAGATGAAATTATGGTCACATATCCAATAGTACAACAGGTTTGGAGTCCATTCCATTAACTTGTCTACCCTTTGGGTTGACAAGGAAGAACCCTGATATGCAACTGTACTATAAATACAATTACAAAAGATGCTTCAATTTGGAATGAGACAATTGAAATCTGAACAAATCTGAAAAGATGACTTTTTTACACTTTGGAGTATATTTCTGCCTTCTTACTGCATTGATTCCGTGTAGAAGGTTGAAATATCAACTTGTACAGAAATAAATATATTGCACTATAGAAGTTCTTTACAAACTTCTAGAAAATTGCAAAATTAAACGCATACAATCTGGCAGAAAAATTGTACCAAAATATTCCAATCAAAGATTGAACCTACAGTGGAAATCATTTATAGTGATCATGTTTGTCCAGGTGAAATTGATCAGTATAAATGGATGATCATTATAACCATTTTTATCTCCTTTGTCAGATTACGCAGATTACGATCTGATTGGAATTTGTTATATGAATATAAAGTAATGAAGTGGACAGTTTTATCATTTACTGAATTTGGACTCTTTCAAAATGCAGTACAGCACTTTTCAAATTACAGTAGTGTACAATTTAAATTACTGAACTGTGCATAATTCAATTACACTATAATGCTGTATACAAAAGAGTTATAGTACTTAATGTAATTTAAGTCATTATTAGGCTATAACCTAAAACATCAAAGTATTGTGCAGCTTACAGAACACAGTACTGTATGGGGTTTTTTCCTCCGCAGTAAGTACCGTACTTTTGGTACTTTCGGTACCTCAATAAAGTACCAAAAGTTCGGTACTTCTTTTGTGTTGGTTTTCCA
>JAODKN010000001.1:31670177-31682591 GCA_026774425.1 Petrocephalus zakoni
TGGTACTTTCGGTACCTCAATAAAGTACCAAAAGTTCGGTACTTCTTTTGTGTTGGTTTTCCACTGCCGTAAAAACTGGTACCGATGCTGAATAAAAGGACAACGTGAGGCGGGGCATTTTGTACTGGATTCGAAAAGTGGCTGTAGTATACAGCTGGACGATGTTGTATATTAAATTTAACATCGCGTGTTATGCACATGCAGTTCTTACATTGCTAGTGAGTTACATTAAGATCAGACTCTCTTACTTTCGGTTTTATACAGACGTATTTGGACCGGGCAGGGGGTAAATGTTTTGATAAAATTTTTACTTTGGCATAGGGAAAAAGCTTAACTAACTTTGCAATTTTAATGATTATTCCTTGCATATATTATATTAATATCCAATATACGTTTTTAAATCAGTTTAAAGTTTACCTCCGCTGTTTTTGCTTGGGTGCTGCATGCGTTCTCCGAGATGATCATAATCATTCTCACTCTTGCTATAAATCACTCCTAGACAGGTTTGTGAGAAATTTAAATTAACTATTTTTTTATTTTATGTTAACTAACATAAATACCCCAATATTTATTACAACAAAATCACATCGTTATATCTGGAGTACCGTGCTGCAGTAGTAGGCTATATATTAAATAAAATTCTTTTTAAAATTTCTTGTTATGCCGTCTTGATCTGGTTGTATCTGTTCTTCCTCAGTCCAGATCGCAATTATTATTATTATTTATTAATTTTTTTTTACTTCGTTTGTTGCTGTTTTCTGAGATCGTAACGTTTTGTCAAGATGGCAATCGCATTGTGTTTCAGAGTGTTGCTATTTGCATAACCAATTCACAGCGAAAGCGTTGCAAGTTACGCCCCAAAGTACGAAAGAAGTACCCCGACTGGTTTGGTACTTTCGGCACTTGAACTTTTGGTAGTGGTACCTGACAGGAAGTCATTAGGAAGAGTATCGTACCAAAAGTACCGAACTTCGTGTGGTGGAAAAGTGCCCTGTCAGTGGTGCAAATACAGGCCACGGCATTCAGCATATTTCTTAATTTTTAACAGAACTAAAAAAGGCTATCAACGTCAAACAGGTAGCAGAATCTGAAATCAAACTTATTCATAAAACCATCTGCAATAACAGCAACAACAATAACAGTTATTCAGTGCCGCATGGAAGTCATTTTACATACTTGAGCACTATGGCTCCCCCCCCTCATGATTTCTGTACACGCTGCATTACCCTCAAGGAGGTAACTTGAACCTCATGAGTTACCTCGAGGCAAACTAGGCTAATCAAAGTCAAGTTTAAAGAAAAAAATCTGAATTTTAAATCGTAATATAATAATATAATTCTAAGTAATATAATTTTATCGTAATTTTAGACTTTTACACTAAAAACGTATGCTGTAAGCAGACTTAATTACTATAAGCGAATTATTTAAATAGTATTTATATAGGGCTGAAAATGTCTCAAACTTTCTAATCCATATAAGCGGTAGATCACAATGACATGATCACTATAAGCAGTTTACACTGTACTTATTTTGTGGCAAACACACAGTCTTTGAATTTGGCATCCAAGTTATTTTTAACAATTTACGGATAACAGATTAACGTAAATGACATGTGATCACCAAAAGGCACACTGGGTCTGACCTGCTGGATGTACTGGATTGGGATCTTCTCCTGTTCAAACTCCTGGTTGATGAAGATCAGGGAAAACAAGTAGCCCACCCTTCCGAAAAGCAGCTCATCTGGAAGGCCCTCTCCCCTCATTATAAACTGATGGTAATGGAGCAGCCTGAAGAAAATGTGGAGCATCATCAAATTATCTTTGTAGACAATCTACCGCAATCGGCAAACTAGAATGAGCACTTCAACAGTTTCAAAAATCTTTTTCATATAGCCTGCTTAGATATAAAGAAGTATCAATGTGCTGTTAAATAGTCATTTGACTTATTGCCATTTTTGCCAACGGTTTGCATTTCCAGTTTTAGTTAACACAAGCTTTCAGCAATTTCCTGTACACAGCACCAATCTGAAAAAGTACCAGTACACATCAATGTCTTTTTACCTTGCTCACCACAATATCTCCTTTAAATAATAAAAAAAGGATGCAGCTACTGAGCTGTCATTTTCCTCTCTTACATTTGAAGCTTCCTCTGAGGGAGCGCATATTTCTTCCAATATATTACTAAAATGGTAACTACGGTAACTAAAACAGGAACTACCTTTCTGTGTGCTGGTTTGGTGTACACTGTCCTTTTATAAAAGAATAACATACAATTGGTTGGAATTGTGTTCATTTCTGTGATGTTTGACATCAGTGTTTGACAGTTTAAGTTAACTGTTTTCCGAACATTTATATTTCATATGATAAGTCTCATGCTCTCAGTAACTTTTGCTAACTGGTGAATTTTCCTGGGCAGCAAATGGGTTCACGTCTGTGCAGTGGCCCAGTACGGACTGAACTGCATTTCCCTGCCACAGTTCCATAGACAAACACTGGCCTAGATGACAGTTACGTCCCAAAACTAATTAAATCCTCTTTCCAGAGCAAGGATGCCACTGATATTCTGTTGCTACAAATCTCTGAAACTCCAAAGGAATCTTGTTGCCATCTCAAATGAGGACATACAATAGCATATAAAAGCTTTTTACATTCATGTAGTAGGCAAAATTTTGGGATATTTGCAAATACTAACACTTTAGTTGCAAGTTATTAGCAGCGACTTTTCCTAGTAGCCTACAACTACAGTACTGAGTACCATGCTGTAATTTAATTTCAAGTACCGGTTCGGGCACCATTTAGACACTGGGATCATTTTAAAAGTATCCTCTTAGCATTGGTATCGGAAAAGTGCAAATGCCAACGAAGCGCACCCTCACCACCACTTACCTGCTCAAGCACTCATCAGCCTCCTGCCTCCTCTGCAGCCGGTGGAAGACCACAGCTGCTACAGCCAGTGGTCCTGCATCACCACATAGGAAGGTGGTCCAGCGTCCTGTCAAAGACTGCAAGCTGCGGCATGCATAGTCCAGGGCCCTCTGCAAAAAGGTGGTCTCCCCAAATGTGTGGTGGAGGTGCAGGTACAGCAGAGCAATACCTGCAGTGGATGGAACAAAGTGCTTTATCCTCCCACTGCTCTTTTGGAAAATTAAATAAATCACACCAAGGCATTATACAGGAAATGTTTTTTGATAAAAACAACAACTAATAATTTTAACCAATAATCTAAAATCTGATTTAGTGAAAGGTGACTGTCATTGTTAGCAAATCATAACACAACGAACGAAATGCGCACAACAATGGAATGTGTCCTCTGCATTTAACCCATGTGACATAGCAGGGGAGCAGTGCTTGGGGACGGTACCTTGCTCAGGGTACCTCAGCGGTACTTGCAGGTTGGGGACTCAAACTGACGATCTTTTGTTTACACCTGTCTACCCCCAAAAAAATCAGGGGAGAGCGCAAACGCAGTCCCCCACTACCTGAAATAACGCAGTCCAGAGGTCAGCACAACCTCAGTGCAATGGCTGAGCCTCACTCTGGGTGAACCACCTTCGTGATCACGGTATCTCCATTTTCCTAATGGAGTGACCATGTGGCTTAATGGGTACATATTGTGCGTTCCATTATCCTCGGGAGGTCAGAAACCGAACCGGATTCCGAGGCTCGAGGCCGGAAGTGACGACATGCGCGCTCCCGTCTCTCGACAATCTTGGACAAAAGCTCGGGCAGCCCAGAGTGCCCCGAGTTTCGTATTCAAGATGGCTGCCCTGTGCAAAGACTGTAGGTGGTGCTGTGTTATTTTACATTTTTAAGCACTTTTTTATTGCTGTTTTAGTGGACTTCGTAAGCTGTGTACACCGTACAGTGTTATTGTAGTCGATAGATGTGTTGCTACGGTGAACGGCATATGCTTGGAGCTGTTCGTACTCCGAAAGAGCTAGCGCAAGAGCCACTTTCATGGAGGCTTCCATCTTGGATCCGAGGTCGGCAAGTGGAATGCATCCGACTCGGTTTTCCCTGAGTTTTTAGCGGATGTGACGTTGTTCTGAGTTCCGCACTCCGACCTCTGAGGATAATGGAACGCATGAATAGTATTGCTTCACACCCCCTTGAACCCCGGGTCCTGACCAGAATAAGCAGCTGAAAGATGAATGGTTGTGTCCTAACTCATGGAAACAAATATGTAGTAGTAGTGGTAGTAATAATACTTGTTGTTGATATAATTAATAACAACAACAACAACAATAATAAATTTTTAATATAATAAATAATAATAATAATAATAATAATAATAATAATAATAATAATAATAATGTTCTATAAAACCAGTGACTAGTACAGAACAGGATGATAATACACTTTTGTAATCCATATAGAACTGTCACATCAGTACAGCCAGGGACTGTTTCAATTAGGATATGGCAAAGTTGGACTGGAGATGTGGGCAAATCTCTTTACCTGCCCATCCAGTGTAGACGCTGCAGTCTCTGGGGTCAGCCGACTTCAGCCCATTCTCCATGTGAAAGAGCAGCTCACTGATCTTGTCTCTCACTCGGCCAGCAAAATCTGCTGTTAGCTAGATTGGATCAATAGGTTAAAAGGGAGTTTTATCAGCTAGCTACACATTTCCAGGATTTAAAAAAAATAGTTATCTAGTACTTTAACATCTTTACATCTTTTCACTTCATCGTAAACATTATCGTTACAAAACTAGAATAGGAGTTCTAAGCTCGGTTATAAAGCGTTGTTCCTCATTGGCCCGTCTCACTGCTGATGGCCAATCACTAAAGCGCTTACATACAGACAGCCGAATCCACAAACCCACACAACACTGCGACGTCAACCATTTCTTCCGTACTCTGCAATCTCCCCCACTACGCTTAAACCCACCACCTTGAGGTTCGCGGTTACATAAACAATATGGATAAATCCATGATTAAAATGTTGGACTTAATTAGCACGTTGTTTTTTTAGTTCGGACAATTCAAATGAATGCAAAAAAAAGCTGCTCATGCTACGATTTGAACAAGCATCGCAACACTGAGTGCCATACCTCCCCATAAACATGACCTGAATAAATTTCTAAAATATATGGCTGCTCTGATGCAAAAACAACACTACACGGACCATTTTATATTACAAGGACCGCGAGGTTACATGCAAGCCAGAGTGAGCCGGATTTTACTCAGAACAATTGTTAATGACGCAGTATCTTATTAATAACAGTTTCGAAAACAGACGAATGGCCTCTATCCTGCAGAAAGAAAGGATTAGCATGAAAGCCGTGATCCGGCACTGCTTAGTTCCCCGACCAAAGCGAATAAGGGCAGGCTGCTAACTTACTCTGCCTCGGTGGTCGAAGTGATACTGCGCGCCGCCCGGCACTTCATGGTAGTCTGTGTACGGATTCTTGAGGGCTCTGGCTTCCATATTTCACCCACTGAATGTGCTCGGTTTCTGGATATAAGGACAGGGTACAGGGTAAATACACCAAGACGGCCTCCCTCAGATACGACACAGAAGTTTCAATTTCCGCCGGAAAAAGACACAAATGCCATGCAATTTTAACCCGTCTGCGATCGTGCGGAGGTTCCGCCACCGCGGTAATATGGGAGTAATCACAAAACTACTAACTATGGTTATAAACGCTCGGCTATTTGCTGATTTATTCGCAATTAACCGCATACGTTCAAGTCCAAAAATTACTTACTACGATATTTCGACATTACATACAACGTATATCACCGTACCTAACACAAACGACGTAACGTACTCTTTCTAATGCATTAATCTGTGATCCATCACAAGTCGCACGATTTTTGGAGGATGCAAAAATAAAAAGGATCAGAATTACTACAATATGTTTCTCTTGACCCAACGATGTGACTTAATAGGCACGCATTAATATACTGTTTTATTCTTAATTTTAAAATCAGCACATTTACTATACATATTCAACACTGATCATTTTTAGCGTACAGGTACTAGATTTTAGATTTTATGTTTAAAATTACTTTTTTTACAGTTACTCTTTTTTCTAGGATCTTTACAGGCGGTGTTTCTACTGGACAAGTTTAAAACATTTGTTACGATCAAAAATGATCACTTCGCGTTATGCAAAACAGTACGTAGAAACCCCCTTACATATATTAACCGTTACTATAAGTATTATAGTAAATATTAATATATGAGGCTTTCCATACCAAATTTCCCAGTGCGAGAAAAAAATCCCAGGTCACCCTCTTAGATTCCAGTCCATATATTGTCCCAGACGAGAAACCATGTCTAGAATTGAGTTTATGAGCAATCCCAGCTGCAGTTTTAAACTGACCCGCCATCGAGAGTCTCCCTATTATCGTGTTCTCTTGTGCGCTTTTATTACTTGGACAACTTTATGTTTTTAAATTCAAATGACTTAATTTAACTTCTCTTCCATTGGTTGAGGGTTGTTCCATTAGCCTTCATCTGAAAAATCTGACATCCCTGACATGGAAATTGGTATACAAATATATTTTGTGTGACTTGAATGTTACTTTTTATATATTTAATTTTCTTTGTTATATTAAATAATATCTAATAACATTTTATTTTAATTAAATGCATATTTTTGTTTTGGGGGTGCACTGCTTCACTTGTTTTACAGAGAAATCTCCTCTGGCGTAAGTCCAGGGCAGAAACACACAGATTCACAAAAATAATTTCATGAAAAGTTAAAGAGGGCTGCCAGTTTTTAAGGATACCCAGTTGTCATCTATGCAGAACTGATTAAGGCAAGCACACTGGAAGAGGAACTGCATGATACAAGGACACATTTCAAACTGAGGCCTAAACCTTTTTGTGAAGAAGATGACTGACTGGCTAAATATGTAACAACAATGTACTATAAATAAAAGGAAAATCTTCTCAGAGTTCTCAATGCCACAAAATGTAGAAGAGTGGAAATCTTAAAGCATATGCTTAAAAACGTAACAGATAATTTTCTTGTTATCATCTTGTATCAGTCAAGTCAAGGTAGAAAAGAGACCAGCCAAAATAAAGAGAATTGTAAAGAGCACTATGCATTTAAGCAGTGGTAATACAGATTACAGGTCTTTCTGTAACCTCTGCATGTAGCATTCATTCTATAGTTAGTGATTCATTCATTTAAAGATAAGATACCCATCAGCATCCAGTAAATATTTCATGTTAATGCTTCTTTCAGAGGTATCAGTTTTAAAAATATTAATGTTGTTCCTATCAATATAACCCCATTTCCAAAAAAAGTTGGGATGTTATGTAAAATGTAAATAAATGTAAAATGCAATGATTTATAAATCATATACAGTGCCTTGCAAAGTATTCACCCCCTTTGTCATTCACTCTACCTTGTTCCTTTTTTTGGGGGGGGGGGTCTTTTAATTTACACAACACAATTACCACTTCGTAGATGCAAATTAATTTTTTTTTATTGTGAAACAAACAAGAAATAAGACAAAAAAGAAAACCTGAGCATGCATAACAATTCACCCCCTCTCAGAGTCAATACTTCGTGAAGCCACATTTTGCAGCAATTACAGCGACAAGTCTCTCCGGGTATAAGCTTGGCACATCTAGACACTGGTATTTTTGCAGTTTCTTCATGACAAAACTGCTCCAGCTCCTTCAAGTTGGATGGGAACCGCTTGTGTACAGTAATCTTTAAATCATACAAGAGATTCTCAGTTGGATTGAGGTCTGGGCTTTGACTGGACATTTACCTGTTTCTCTTTAAACCACTGGAATGTTGCTTTAGCAGTGTGTTTAGGGTCATTGTCCTGCTGGAAGGTGAACCTCTCTCCCAGTTTCAAATCTCTGGAAGACTCAACAGGTTTCCTTCAAGAATTTCTCTATATTTTGCGCCATCCATCTTTCCTTAAATTCTAACCAGTTTCCCTGTCGATGAAAAACATCCCCACAGCATGATGCTGCCCCCACCATGGTGTTCTCAGCATGATGAGAGGTGTTAGGTTTGCCCCAGACATGGTGTTGTCCTTGATGGCCAAAAAGTTCTATTTTAGTCTCATCTGACCACAGCACCTTCTTCCACATGTTTGGGGAGTCTCCAATAGGATAGGATGGTACTTTATTAATCCCTTGGGAAGGTTCCTTCGGGAAATTTAGGCCTTTTGGCAAATTTCAAATGGTCTGCCTGAGAGACAGGCTTTTTCTTGGCCCCTCCTCCATGAAGCTCAGCTCTGTGCAGTATGTGGCTTATAGCGGTCCTATGGACAGTTGCTCCCATCTCTACCGTAGAGCCGCCCAGCTCCTTCAGGGTTATCTTTGGCCTCTTGGTTGCAGCTCTGATTAATGCCTTCCTTTCCCGGTCTGTGAGTTTTGGTAGACAACCCTCTCTTGGCAGGTTTGCTGTGGTGCCATAACCTTTCCATTTTCTAATAATGGATTTAATGGCACTCCTCTGGATTTTCAGGGTTTGGGATATTTTTTATAACCCAAGCCTGATCTGTACTTCTCTACAACTTGACCCTGACCTGTGTGGAGAGTTCCTTGGTCTTCATGCTGATAATTGCTTAGTGGTAGCCTTTACTTAGGGGTGTTGCACTGGTGTTGACTCTGGGGGCTACGCACCACTTTTCAATTTAATATTTTTTGAATTATTTAAAACAAGTTTATTTCCATTTTAACTGTATTAATCTGTAGTTTTTTTTGTAGGTCAATCACTTAAAATCAAATTGAAAAACCCATTTAAATTCCAGGTTGTAAGGGAACAAAATAGAGAGAATGCCAAGGGGGGGGGGTACTTTTGCAAGGCACTGTAATCCCATATTTTATTAAAAACAGATCATATCAAATGTTGAAACTGAAATTTTTATTGTTTAATGACAATAGACATTAATTATATATATTATTTTTAAACTTTACATTCTACACAGCGACCCAACTTTTTTTTAGAAATGGGGTTGTGTTAATAACCTTGTTGTTTCATCATGGAGAGAAAAATGTGGGTAAATATTTTCCAGAAGAGGAGCTCTTGTTTGTGGTAATTTAACAATATAATAGGAGTTCCATAATCACAAAAAATGCCACTGCAGATCATGTAAATCATTGTGTGAATAACAGAAACAAACTAAATCATTTCCAATTCAATGCCATGTTCCACGGTATTAAAAGCCTTAAATAAGTCCCAAAAATAAAATTAACCAACCATAATCACGTATCAAGCAATTATGACTCGTGAATATTCAAATGCTCAGATGGGTTAGCAGCCCATCCTGGGTTGTTTCCTATCTTGTACCCGTAGCCTTCAGGATAGATTCCAAATTCCCTGTGACCCTGAATAGGGCAAGTTGTTACAGACAATGGATGGATAGATTCCAAATGAGTTTTGTCAACCACCCCCCCCCCCATTTTTAATTGTTCTATTATTATTGTTCTATTATTGGCATAAACAGGGGAGAGCAGTTCTTAGACTCATGGGGGAAGTGTAATAGGTTTAGCTTTATTAGGCTTTGGGAGGTGGATAATCATGTTTCATTGATGGGGGCATACTTAAGCTGAAAATCACAGTTTACACCTTACATTTAATAAGCAAACCCACTCTTTTTCCGATAACGTTAGCATGCCCAGGGGGGTTGGACAGCCAGTTGACCCCCAGAGGTTTTTCTTTTTGCCCTACTTAGGAGTTTTTGGTTCCTCTCCTCTGTTGTCATCTGGCTTTCTTTCTTTCATTTCTTTGTCTTCCCTTTTCCCTGTTTTTGTATTATTCTGTCTTAGTGATGTTGTAATGTATCAAAACATGTAAAGTGCCTTGGGTCAGTTCTGTTGTGAAAGGTGCTATATAAAAATAAATGATGAGTCACTAAAAAAAAAAAAATTGGTGAAAATAGTGAATAGGGCTGCTACTTTCAATCTGAAGAAATATGGGTGTCAACCCCCCAATTCCCTGACAATGAAAATAGCTGATTTTTGCAGAATGCAGTCTGGATTGTGTTTTGGTACAGATGTATGTTTGTATGAAACAATGTGTATGAATAGGGGACAAACTGCATCCCATATTCATTCAAAATGAGTAAAATCATTTTGTTTTTTTAATATGGAACGATACTGTATCATACAGGATGGGTGGCAACTCGACCCAGGGGGTGTGCCCAATCCATGTGGCTTTACGGTATGTACATAAAGGCACCTCTTGAAACTGCTTTGTTATCCTTGCATTAGCTATCTGTTATGTTATGCGTTTTAGCATTTGTGTTTAAACGTTCTTTTAGATTTCCAACAACGTTAATCAGAGGTAAAATGGAATCACAGAAAGTCTTGGTCTTTACCAGGTTAATATTAAATTTCCAGTGAGACCTCAGTGGAACAGAGGTAATATAATCTAATCTAGAACACTGGGAAAATGCAGCATCCTCAGCCCACTGAGACTTCTAAAATCTAACCATGTCCTCAGTAGAACAACTCTCTTGTTAAAAAAAGCAATTAAACTTAGCATGCCCCTTACAGAAGAAACACTGCCTTGCATTTCATATTGCTTGTAATACCTTGAACATGTAAAGACAATGAAGATTAGTGAGTTAATTCCACCAATTGCCGGTTATATTAATAATCTTTAGACATATTCAAACCCTGCTGTGCTGGCACACAGCACATTATATAAAAGCAGAAGTAGTGCCAAAAACTCCCTCTTTTAGAACAATTTATGAGAAAAATACACTCAGTTCTTCTTCAGAACTCATACAGGTACTTTACATCAGCATTCAGGTGTCTGAAATCAGTCCAGCACTCATGCCTAGTTCTCCCTGCAAATTCATAATGTTGCTGAATGTCTGTTGATAAAAGCTCATTTTCATGCAGATAGGCTTTTAGATTTTCCTTGCTCCCCAAACCTTAACAAGTATAGACTTGCCTTTCTTTCTTAAGGAAATCCATCTATCCATCCATCAATTTTCTGCCACTTAATCCGGATCGGGTTGTGGGGGCAGCAGTCTAAGAAGGAATGTCCAGACCTCCCTCTCACCAGGCATCTCCTCCAGCTTCACTATGGAAATACCAAAGTGCTCCCAGGTCACCCAAGAGATGGCCTCCTCCTGGTTGGACATGCAAACACCTCCCTGGGGAGCCATCCAGGAGGCATCCTAGACTGATACCCAAACCACCTCAACTGGCTTCTATTAATGTGGAGAAGCAGTGGTTCTACTTTGAAGAGGTTTTTGGTCTGATATTAATGCCACCATCACATGTTTTGCATCGCTAGTTATAGTAGGCTTTTTCTTACATTCAATTCTGGATGGACAGTATAGCACAGGGAGTTTAAGTTTTGCTAAAACATTTTTACTCTATCAAAGCAAAAACAAAAAAAACTTAGCAGGTATTGTAATTTTAATGACGATTCCTGTTAATTTTTTTCTCTCAATGCCCAAATGCAAAATCTATAAGTATTCTCTGTATATTATTTATAAAAAATTAAAATGATATGCGATTAAATATGTCTTATTAAAAATGAACATTAAAATATTGGTTAATAATAGATTATGAGTGAATCTTTACGACCGTTAATCAAAACGACGGATTATGTGACACAATCTCTGGTCATTACATTACATAGGCATTTATGTTAATATTATAACTGCAAAGTGTAACTCACCTTACTTAAGGGTCAAAATAACTATTGTGATGCTGTTATTACTGTTATGACATTACAAAGGCATTCATTCCAACGCTGCAAACTGCTATTAAAAATGAAACTTACTTAGGAAAGAAATAGATGAAATCATTGCTGTTAACATCAAAGTATTCACCATGAGTCAGTGTTGTACCTTTTACCCAGGTTCCATGTAAGAAGATATTGCAGATGCATGACATGGGTCTGGGAAACACTCAAACTTCATCTCTGATTTTTCATGATGTAGACACTTCCATAGACACTGGAAGAACATGTCAGCTCTGCACACACAAAACCAGAGATGAGATATAAACCACCACAGGCAGGAAGAACATGTCAGCTCTGCACACACAGAACCAGAGATGAGATAAACCACCACAGAGAGGAAGAAGACGTCAGCTCTGCACACACAGAACCAGAGATGAGATATAAACCACCGCTGACAGGAAGAACATGTCAGCTCTGCACACACAGAACCAGAGATGAGATATAAACCACCACAGACAGGAAGAACATGTCAGCTCTGCACACACAGAACCAGAGATGAGATAAACCACCACAGACAGGAAGAACATGTCAGCTCTGCACACACAGAACCAGAGATGAGATATAAACCACTGCTGACAGGAAGAACATGTCAGCTCTGCACACACAGAACCAGAGATGAGATATAAACCACCGCTGACAGGAAGAACACGTCAGCTCTGCACACAGAACCAGAGATGAGATATAAACCACCACAGACAGGAAGAACACGTCAGCTCTGCACACACAGAA
>JAODKN010000001.1:31700186-31719785 GCA_026774425.1 Petrocephalus zakoni
TGCCTCATGCCCGTGGCATAGGATAGGCTCCGGACGCCCGGCGACCCGGAAGGATAAGTGGTTTCAGAAAATGGATAGGTGGGTGGATGCATGGATGGATGGATAGGAAATATAGGATTAAATACACAAGCTAGTCAATAAACCATAAGGATTGTCAGGATTGTAACTATTCGTTAACTTTCACATACAGTATATTCATATCCAATGATATCGATTGAGATCGCAATATCCCCACACTGTCACCACTAACTGTAGTGGAACTTTTTGAGCTTGTCACCTGTAAATCTTTGATTTACTTTGCTGCAGTCCAACTTACCACATGTATCGTGTGAATATCCATCCAGCCTATCCTGGAGGATACAGGTACAAATGGTGTGAATATTTATTTTTTTAGTAGATGCTTTTATTCAAAGTGATGTAATTTTTTTTTGGAGAAGGCATACAGTCCCTGGAGCAATAGTGGGTTAAGGGCCTTGCACAAAAGCCCAACAATGAACTCGCTACCTCGACATTGGGATAAGAAAAAAAAAATGTACAGTTGTTGGACAGACTTTTAACACACTTCAACAGCTAATGCCAGCTATGTGACTCTCCTTGCTATCCATCCTTAATCTCAGGCTTGTAACTTTGGATAAGTATAACGAACAGACGAGAATCGCATATCAAGGGAATTGTGAGAACTTACCCGATCCAGTCATCCAAGTTGCAATGTTGTGCACTAAAGTGTTCTAGAGTAATTCTGTGCACAATGGGGAATATATTAGAGGAATATTAAACATTTTCCACGAAAACGCACCCCAGAAAACAAAGCATATTCACTTTCTGTCACGCCGGGTGCGGGATTTACGACCCATGGATGCAGCTGTGGGTTTGAACCCTTCCAGAGGGCGTTTATTGGGGTAATCAGGGCGAAGACAAGGTACAAACGGGAACCAACGTGACGCGAACGTCCACAGACATCGACAAAAACCGACAGGGGAGACAGGACTAGGGCGGACTAAATACACTGAAACGCGGACTGCAGACACGAAACAGCTGAGGACGGGAGGATTCTCACGAGGGAAACGAGGGGGCGTGGCACACAGGAGGAGCAGTCGGGCAGGGCATGACACTTTCCCAATGATCCATGCACTATCGGCAGAACAGTAAATATAAACAAAACAATTGTATGTTACTCCTAAAAATATTTGTTCTGAGCTTATATTACGATTTGTTGTGCATTGGTATTTGTTTTTGTGTGTTTGTGGGGGGGTCATAGGTGTATGGTTGTGGGTATGTGTGTATGTTTGGGGTTGGGAATGTGTGTGGGGGATGGAGGATGTGTGTGTGTGTGTGTGTGTTTGTGTGTGTATGTGTGTGAAGGGGGGATATGTGTGTGCATTTTTGTCTGCCATCCTGCTAAAGGTATGAATGACTATGTGTGCATAGTACATTCATGTATGCCTGGGTCACACAAGTGTGCTTGGGTTTATAAAAGTAATAAAAAAAATTAAAAATATAAAAGCATGCTGTGCTGCTATCAGATAACTTCAAAAAGTTACCAAACGGATGTCAAATCAAAAATATTAATTTCCGCTTGGCCTAACCATGTATTCATTCACAATACTAAGCCACAGAAAAGTCCTCAATGAAAACCTGGCATTCCTACATCACAGAGACTCTAAGCTCAACATTTATAAGATTATATTTTCAGTGCCTGCAAATTTTATAATAAACGACACATAAAATTGAGAAATTTCAATAGGTGCAAGCAGTTTTTCCTCGTAAAAAGGATAATATCAAGACTGTGTCAATACTTTCACATCAAATGATGGCATATCTGAGTAGCCCAGAATGTCCTCAAAACAAAAGCATGAAGCATTTGTGGCTAACTCATGTACATACAGTGTAGTAAGCCTAAAATCAAAGGGATAGAAAAGCACTCAAAAATGGGTAGAGTTCTAAGGCTTAATGGGTGCAAAACATTTTGCATTTGTGGGGTTCTAAGGGTTAGGGCTCCTAGCAACACTGCTGACTAGCTGACACTTGAGAAGCATGTCATACTAAAAGTACACAGATTGATGAATAAATAGGTAGCAGATTAATTTTGAGAATTGTCTCCGGTCTCCACTGTTGCTTCCTTCATATGTCTCCTGTCGCATTAGACCAATGATCAGCATTGCCGTGGGCGCAATTTGTCATTACAGGGAAGAATGTATTTTGCTGTGTATTTTATGCAGGGTTTTCTTGTCTTATGAAAGGTTTACCTGGGAAGTCAACCTGGAAAAGACATACAGAAGAAGAACACATGGAAACCCTGAAAAGTGAACTTCAAACAAGCAGGTTTGAACCTGGGTCACTGGTGTTTTATGGGTAACAGTGCTGCCACGTGCAACGCTCACCTCTTTGGAGAAGGTTAAATTATGTCCCCTGTCATTTTGTTGCGGTGTATATTGCTTGTAATGGAATGACAGTGAATAGGGCCCATTTGGAATATTTATGAAACTAGCACTGCATGAAATTAGTTTTTGCTTAATGTGCCTTTGCATGAATGCTTCTCTGATACAATGTAATCTTATAAGAGGACTGGAGTCATAGAATAGAACAGAGGAAAAGTAGAAAAAAACTGCAATAGAAGTGTTTCCATTAAATAATTTTTAAGCTAATGTTTTTTTATATGAATCAGATAATCGACTCAGATTGTTTATGGAGCGTTTGTGGAATAATGTCCAATGCATTGTCATCATTTGATACACCAAGACTAGTAGCAACTGAAAGTTTCATGCTGGTAGTTTGCTGGTAGTTTCATGCAGTCTGATCCGTCTCAGTACAGGTCTTACAGGGAACCTTGTGAATGGGGCAGGCAGACCTGTCTGAACGAATCTGACAGGCCCCAAAAAATTGTGACAGATTGGCTCCCAAGTTGGAAGATGACAGGAATTAAAACCCCCCAACACGACATTTTTACATTTTCCAGGATGATATGAAACGGTTTTTCAAATTTACAGAACACTCTGTACTACAGACGATACATGGCTGGAAAAAGAGGTGAGGATGTGGGCAAGTTCCTAGAATGAGGCCTTTGACTGACGTCTGACACTCTGAGTATGAAAAGGAAAACCTGGGGCTGTTCCTAGTGCAAGAACTGAGTGGGTGCAAAGTCAACTTCCTGCAGTGCCTCTCATTTTACAGAAATATAGAACTTAAATGCACAGACAACATACAAAATAAAGGTCTACAAGTAATAGTAGTAATTTCAGTTTTAAAAACAGAGCACACATATGGCTTCCATCTGGGGTAGAGGCAGAAATTGCCAGTGCTGCGGAAATGCATTTTTATTAAAAAAATATGAGCTTGTGGGGTGCCTCAGTGGGTTACACTGCTGCCTCCGACCTCCTGGGGGTTCAAGTCCTACCTCTACTGTGTGTGAGTGTGGTGTTTGTATGTTTTCTCACTGTTGTGTGGGCTTCCTTCCGCAGTGTAAAGTGCAGTTAGGCTAACTGGCATCTCTTATTTGCTTATAATGTATGATAGCATGTGCACGTGAATGTGCCCTTTGATGGGCAGGCATCCCATTCAGAGTGTCTTGTGCTAGCATCCCATTCAGAGTGTCTTGTGCCTGCCTTCTGCCCTTTGTGGTCTCCACCCCCTTGTGATGCAAATAAATAGGTAGAAACTGGATGGTTTGGTTATAAATTTGAAAGTCAGTTCTATTTTATGTACAAAAAATGTAGAAATACATCCAAAATGTCTGCATACATATCTCAGTGACATCATAAAACTACATATGACATACTTTTGTGAGCTTATTTTTCAGTTTAAATGTTTTTGCAGCTGATATAGCTCATTCCCTAATATTACTGGCCAGTGCAAACCTGCTTGGTTCCCACTATCTGTTCTCCAGAATCTAGCTGCTCACTGAGAGAAAATATTAATTGAGTAGGTCTGTTGCCTCAGCAAACAAGATAATCATATTGATATGCAAGAAAAGTATTCCTCCTATTAGAAATGACACACTGTACTGCCAGCTTATTCGCAGTGTTGTGCTTTGGTCTTTGCCCTCATTTCATGTAAAGCTTTGTTATATTGCCTATACTGCAAAATCAACATACATTTAAGTGAGCTGCATGGCAATGAGTCACATATATGCTATTATGGATCACACTGGAGATAATAATTATGTATAATAATAACTCAAGAGAGGAAGTACTGGTGAGTGGTTATAGTTTGTGGTCAGTTAGTTGGGGAAGTAATTTGGGAGTTATTTGCCAGCCATTGTCAGGGCGGTTTAATGTGTGTTTTCTTTATTTCTAGAATAGGAAGGATAAAGTAATACAATCTCATTCTGAATGTACATCCTTAGTTCCTCACCATCCCTATCCTTGGTTTTAGGTTAGGAGTAGCAGGGATCATTTTTCTATTGCTATCCAAAGTTTTTCTTTAATTTATGGATTGGCATTCTTTCCAGAATGTATCCAACCTTACTCCCCATGCTTCCTGAGATAGGCTCCATGCTTGCTTCGACCCCCAACTGCATGCTGCAATCAGTTCTGAAAAATGGATGGCTGTACTTTATAGCTATTCAAGTATTATGTTTTAAAAAGGCTTTTAGTGTTATTGATTGGCTTGGTTTGCATTTTGTATATTGCATAATTAAGTTACAAATACTGAATACTAAATGGAAACAAAAGTCTTTTCTCACTTAACATGAAATTTTTAAAAAATATTGCTTTGCCCATTCCTCGGACCCGCACTCATCTGTCCGCCTGACTCATACTTAGGCACTTAGCCAGGTACGCTTGAGGATCGCACATTAATATATTTTTACATTTTCTTCACTAGCCTGCCTATGTGGGGTTCTATGGGGGTTTATTTCATTTCTGTACACATAGAACTTTGGTACACCAAGTGTTCCAGAGAAGAAAACCACAACTCACAATTTGCTCAGTTTCATGGTTTCTGACACATTAAAAACTTATATGTGCTTGTCTCTGCGGAAACCGGGAGGAGAGATCAAAAGGAACCCATTTATGAGACTGCATTATGTCATAATCCAAGATTAAAAACAACATAAATATTAAGATGACAGACTAAAACGTAAATTCCATTTTTTTTATAGGAGCGCTGCACAATTATATCTGTCGTTTCATTTGTTTCTTGTAAAAGTTAATTATTTTAGAACACTGAGGAAAGAACGTTTTGATTGGGCACTACCGTGGCACAGTGGGTAGTACTGTACTAAACGCCCCCGCTACTGGGGTTAGAATCCTGCTCCTGCTGCCGGTGTGTGGAGTTTGCATCTTTTAGTGGATTTCCTCCAAGTGCGTCGGTGTCCTCCTGCAGTCCACAGGCGTGCAGTTAGGTGACCTGGCATCTCTAAAATGCACATAGTTTGTGTTCACTGCGATGGACTGGCATCATATTTAGGGTGTTCCCATGTTATTATAGATGATTATTGAGAATACTACAGTTGGTCTATAAGATAGATTTGAAAGTTAACAATTAGGCTATTGAGTGCTTCAAAAAATCTTGATTTTACTTTCAAAATATTCCTGCTTCTGCCTTGCACAGCACTTTTTAAATGCATTCAACATGAAATCAGTAACTGCTGGCATTTTGGAAAATGGAAAAAGCAGCTATATTATGCCAAGCCTCTCTATTCACAAGCAGAGGATTTGTGACTTCTTTCATCCGTGTGATCAAACCCATTTATTGCTAATGGAACCTTTGACATGTTGGTGAAAGTGATTACTTTTCAAAATTGATATGTATATTTTTTCCACTCATACATCACAGCTTTTGACACCAGGTTATTTATCTCCAAGATGTATTTTTTTGATACAGCATTGAAGTGAGAGCGAATTGGTGATGTAAGTTAGCCTGCTTGGCGAATATATCAGATGGTAACATCATGATCTGACGGATGTTTAATAATACATCAACATAAACATAATTTTGTCTACTATGTGAAATTAACTCCTTAGAGTGACACAGTTGTAAACTCAGAAAAACACAGACACATATATATGAAAGTACAGCTTAAATACGTTTTATGGATTTTTACAACTGACAGAGCAGGAGACTGGACAACCCCAAACTGTGCCATCCATCTACAATGCCAGTTTCCTGACAGGCAAGAGAAACTACTGAAGAGTCCACAGGAAACTGCTACTATTCGGGATTTGTGCTGGGAATTTGCTGCTGAATGCCAGAAACTAGATGCAAACCAGACTAATAAGTACATCAACGAAATACTGACTAAAATCCAATTTAAAACACCCAGAAACAAGGCCCCTAAACTGAATGAAGCCAAAGCACTGAGAACAAAGTAAAACTCTCTGCTCACTTTAAATCTAATTTGGAGACAGCTGCTTTTGGGGCACAGCAAGGTCACTGGAAGGTGGCTGAAACAGGAAAGTAACAAATTATTTTTAGTTAATGCTTTACATTAACTGCACCTTCATAATGCATTCAAAGAAGATTCATAAGCAGTATGAAAGTAGATTGAAACATCTTAAAGTATTCAGTAAACAAGACATGAAAGCATTAATACGCATTAATAACAAACATTATTATATAATAATTATACAATTATAAAAATATATAAATATATATTATAATAGATTATAATATTTGTTCTTAATGTATCTTACTGCTAGGGTGACCAGATATTCCACCATGGATGCTTTGAGCTACTTCAGGTTTTACAAACTACTTTAAAGCTTAAAGCAGGGGTGTCCAACTCCAGTCCTGGAGGGTCACAGCCCTGCAAATTTTTGGGTTTACTCTCATTTACACCTGATTCAACTCACACCTCATTGTGCTAATTACCACACGGCTCTTCAGCTCAATCATTTATGGTGGATCAGGGAAAGAACTAAATTTCACAGGACACTGGCCCTCCAGGACTGGAATTGGACACCCCTGACTTAAAGGCTTCTGTGTTCTGTTCAGTTCTTCTTGCACTTTGACTAGTTTGTTTCCTTGATTGAAAGACTCATCTAGTCTTTTCGTATTTAACGTTAGTGACACATGCATGATTACAGGACACTGACCAATCAGCGCGCAGCAAGAACGCAGTGCTTAAGTGAAATCCAGGTCCATTTCATTGAAATGGTAGTTTGCAAATCCTGTCCTAGCTGACATGGATTATCTGGTCACCCTATTACAGCTGTCATGTCTTGTTCATTGAAAGTGTCATGAATATAGTGCTTTAAGCTAGGGGTGGCGGGTAATCGATTCTGTTACAAATTGTAATGTACTGCACTGGATCTACCAAAATAAATGAATGTTCACTCGGCTTAAATGTGACTGGAAACTTTACTCGCACTTCAGAACACACGCTCACCCACACACACCTGTCACTACCTGCTGTAACTGTGCGCGCCTCTCGGCTATCGCGTTGCTTTCTGACACTGTCGTAATTACTTATTCCATTACACAAATCATTCTTCAAAGTGGCAATTTAATTTTTGCCGTGGAAGTTTATAAAAAAAAACAATTTATAAACATAGGTTCAAACATTGGTTACTAAAATTATGTTCTTCACATTTTGTACTGCTAATTTAGGGGTTGGGAACCCATGGCTCGCAGACGAGTTGGAGCAGAGAATTTGACCATCAGTCAACATCAAAACATGATTTCCATTGGATAATGCGGTGCAAGACAGGTTGTCAGGTCAACTTTAAACAAAACCACATATCTCCCTCCTTTTCGTCAGCTGCAAACTAGTTCATATAGCTCATGAAAAAAGATAAAAAAGATGAAGACTTCTGTTTGTTCCAGGCTGAGTCGATAGAGGAGTTTATCTTTGTGGAGAGAGCTGGTTCTGCAGTATGTTTGATATGCAAGGATAGAATTGCATCCATGAAATGGTCAAATAGAAAACACTTCGATGCGCACTATGGTGTATCTGCCACAAAGAATCCAGCTGCGGAGTAATTCTAATGTAGGCCTAAGATTAAAACACGAGTCGTTTTCTAGTTTCTAGTATCTAGTACACAAAACTGCTCACTAGTTAACATGTACACGCAACTAGTTAACTACTGAAGTGCATGTCAACTAGTGAGCATTTTTGTCAGTAATTATTAAACTGCCCGATAGAACTGAAATCAAGGGTTTTAACTCACTCCCTTTTGCACAATCACTTGGTCTCTCAACATCTCTCACATATATTCAACATCTCTCGCATACATTTGTTTGCTTGCATGCACTTTGAACAACTCTCGCTACATTTGATTCTGCTTGCAATTTTCGTTCGGCTTTTGTCCAGTTCGCACCTATTATGGGACTGACATGAGCAAGTTTGGCACAGTGCTATGATGAATGAATAAGTGTGAGAAGAGACTTTTCTTGCACAATCTCAGTTTAAGGCCACAAATAACTGCAGGTATGTGGAATGTAAACTTTCACTGGATATCCCTAGACCTCTTCCCTGAACACTAAAAACAGCATATACATTCCATCAATCTATCTTCTAAAACTGCTTATCCAGTACTAACATGCAGATAAAGCAAAGCATAAGGTGCATTTATGAATGGAGACCAACATCCATGCTAAATAGAACATGGGGTACTATATTGTATATGTAAACTGCGCTAAATAAAACTGTTTGCTAGGAAACTAAATATAAATAATATGATAAAAAATTACAGTAAAGCAGCAAACTGAAGTGAGGGACAGATATATATTGGTAATATAGAGAACATGACCGCCATGAAAAGCTTCTGTGAAATCATGTTGTTGCTCTTTTTATGTTGGCAGGGAAGAGCTAATTGAATTAGAATTTGCCTTTTCATCGCAGAAAAGAACTCTCATTTGCCATTTCCCCACCTATTACTTGTCACTTTCCTTGAGTTTCTTAACATGGACGGGAGAAGTTTTTTTTTCTAGAATGAATAAATATTACTCTAATAGTTGCTCATTAAGCTTCAGGTTTAACTTTTTCAGAAAAAAAAATTATCTTGTGTGAAAGTGATCATTTTCACATAATGAAAACAGACTTATAAGACAGTCAAAGGCAATCAAGCTGTTGAACAGAAAGAAGCAGTAAATTATACCAGTTGTCTTGAAACCATGTCCAGCTAATATGACATAACCATTCTTCTTGTATTCCTCATACTGTATTTTCATTTTTTTTAGTTTTTTTCATAAATGTAAAAATATATGTTCACAATCATGAGTATCCACTCACAATGTAAGTTAATCATTTGCATGTTTTGTTTTCCAAACAAAGACTATTTTATGACAGAGGTGAACTAAAAAAATACAGTGGAGAATGGTTTTCGAGGGATGATTATTTGTGTGTTTGCCACACAGCTGATTCTTTTTTAAACTCTCACAATGCCCCCTGCTGCTTGCCCATCTGCCCTGGCACTCGCAACATGGTGGCTGGCATCCGAGAGCCCTTAAAGCTTGCACAGTAGCCTAATACATGCATTGCTGGGAGTGTGAAAGATTATCAGTGCTAATCTTACTGTTCCTCTCTCTGTTCGTGGCATCTATCCTTGACTCTCTTTTTTTCACTTGACTTTACTATATTCTACTCTTACTTGCTTTGGTCTGTTTCATATTATCTATTTTTATTATTATTATTTGCCTTCCATGCATCTTCCAATCACTTATCCAGTACAATGTCACAGAGAGCCTGCAGCCTATCCCATGCACCCCTTTCACCCATATTCACTGATAAGCTTTGTGCTGGGAACTTGTAAACCAGGCAAGTAGCTAATTGCTTGTCAGGGCTGTCAGCCCTGCATGTGCACTAGTACTCATGACACTAAACAGAAATTTTACACACAGAATAAAATTACAGCCCTTTCCAGAGAGATGTGACTGACTGAGCTGTCTGGTGCCGAGTCACTTTCTCTCAAAGTTTAACAAAACGTTTTTTTTAATTTCTCTTCCTAGGACTCCCTATAAACCTGTTGCCACTGTGGTGAGGTCCACCATGGGAGCAGACAACCATTTATGATGCCTTCAAAATGCCCAAAAGTGTAGTGCAATGGATGCAGTAGATGACTACTTTCACCTCCTAAATATTCCCTGGTAATCACTTTATTCCAACATATGGGATTTCACGGTTAAGCATGTTATAAAATTTTTCTCTCTATGTAAACCTGGGTGACGTGGCCAAAAATCATGAAAAAATATCTAAATCGGTCAACGTCGATAATTATCGCGATAGATTGATTGAAGGCTGATTTTTACGCTGGAGTTAAAATTGAAAAGAAAAGAAAAATCAGATGATTAATCATAGTTATAATGTATTCTTTATCGCCAGAAAGTGATAAACTATTCTGAAACAGTACTGATGGCCAAAATGACACTTCCGGTACAATTCTCTCTATTTTCTTACCCCACTAGATGGAGCTCTCTGATCAAAACCAAAAGCCCCATGGCTCCAAAAAAATCACAACTGGTTCATGAAGTGTCGTTTTGGCCATCACTACTTAACAGCATATCACATTTCAGGAGTCTGATATATAAGGTGAACAGCTGAAAAACACCACTGCATTCTTTACCTGCTCACCATTCCCTGTTTTTTTTTTTTTGACTGTGTTGTCTTTCTTCTACCTACCATATTGCATTCCCCTTACTTGTTCAATAAATCCCCGGTTTGTGTTTTTAAGGCTGTGTCTGCCCTTGTGCACATTGCTGGTCCTGACAAGTGGTCAGAGAAAGAGACATAATTTTGTGATGCAAAGCTTGTAGCTGGTGACATGTATGGTCTGAAATCATAACGAAACCTTATCGAACATTTGGCACATCGACGGCGATGGAAACTATGATAATTATCATTGTCTTTTTGTTTCCCAGCTCTATGTCTAGGTAAATTTGTAAGAGTTTCAGAGCCAAAAACCAAACCGAAGCTAAATTATAAGATTATAAATATATATAAAAAGTCTGCAGTTATCATTATTAATTTTTTTGTGGTTTATCAGTTTAGCTTTATCAAATTAAATTTTGGAGTTAGTGTATTAGCTGTGCCCACTACTGAATATTATTGATGGAAATGCGATGTGTTAAGTATTTATAATGTTATAAACCTCTTTTCATGCTGTATTTTACCAAACCAATTGTGGTTCTTTTTTGGTACCTTGGGGTGGGACTTAAAAAACTTTCTTTGTCGATTGGTTATTGCCCGCTTTTGAAACACAATACAAGAAAGAAGTTGCAAACTAAAGAAAATAATGACAAATGAAGCAATAAATAAAAGAAATAATAATGGAAACGTGGACAAATGAAAGAATTAAGCTTAAATTGTGATCTGGCTAGAAGAACAGATACAACAAATCAGGACCACTATTGTTCATAACATACATAAATGATATAGACAACGATATAACACCAAGGTGGGTGGTGTAGCTGATACTGAACTAGCCGCTCAGCAGTTACAGCGGGATATTGATTTAATTAGTAACTATGGCAGATACCTGGCAGATGAAAATTAACATAGTCAAATGTTAGGTAATCCATGTTGGGTGAGGAAATATAAGGTACAGATATTTTATGGGTCCAACTGAAAAAAAGGTAGCTGATTACACTGGAAAACAAAGATTTAGCTACTGGAACATGTGATTAACATGAAATCAACTGTGTCGAGTCCAGATCTTAAGTTACAGATTTTAAGTTACAGGCATAGTATTGTTTTGCAATCCTCTGTTACTTTGATACACGTATTGTTGCATGGCAACATGACAGCTGTTTTTGTCACGTGTGTGTCCACTATTGCCTTTTTTGAAATACGTTTCCTGCTTGCATTCATGCTTCATTTAGGGCGAGATTCAGGGCCACCGTCACACGACTCGCACGTGGCTCACGCCGAGTGTACGGCTTGGCATAAATGTGCTGTGTGTGTTTAGGCAGGTCAGTCAGCTGTTTTCAGCTCAGTTTATGTCAAGACAGGCCACAGGCCGCTGTAACCCAAACATGATGGGCGACTACCGTTGGTTTCTGCAGCGAGCAACAACGTGCACTCACATGCGCAAAAGCAAGTGCCTAAAGCACTTTTGAACAGTATGTTACGTCTTGATTTAAGTCTCAGGTGAACTTCTGGTTTTACTATTGTGTCGCAACAATTACATTTTTGAAACATCACACCATTGTAAGGCAAAATTTGGTATTTGGGGGCAGAGTGTGACTCTGCAGGGTAAGCTTTGTTCTTGTGATTAGAAAGTTGCCGGTTCCGAGAGCCCCCCTCCGGCCGTCTGTGGGCCCTTGAGCAAGGTCTTTAGCCCCCAGCTCCCTGGGCACTGCACAAGTGGCTGCCCTTCATGGCCAAGCTTACTCTCATGGAGAGCAAGATTGGAGGAGGTGAGAAGTGAATTTCCCCACAGGGACCAATAAAGTATAAGTATTATATTATTATTTCTACAACGAAAAAGTAATTGTTGGTCCAGCATGCTACTGGTGTGACAAAATTTCAATTCAACGCACTGGAGGTAATGTAGAACACATGGATTAAACAAGCAATTAAAAAGGCCAGTAGGATGTTGAGTTACATCTCTAGGTGTGTGGAGTTTAAGATTCTAGGTCTATACAATTCTAACAGGTCTGGATGCTGTTCAACCAAATAGTTACTCCAGCATTAGTTCAAATACAAGAACTCGCGGCCATAAGTGGAAATTAGTGGGTGAATTAGTGGAAGCACTTCTTTACACAGCGTATTGTTAGAGTATAGAATAGTCTTCCTGTTAGTGTAGTGTAAGCTAAAACCTTGGGTTCCTTTAAATCAGAGCTAGATAAGATTTTAAACAACTCTGAACTATAAGTTGAGTTCTCCCCAAACGAGCTTGATGGGCCGAATGGCCTCCTCTCGTTTGTATATTTCTTATGTTCTTATTGCAGGATGCTTATGTACAAATTTTAACACACTAAGGACAATTTAGAATTACCAGTTCATCAGAACAGTATGACTGCAAAATGTCCCAGAGGAAACCTTGTTGAACACAAAATCTTATAGAAAAAGATTCATAATTCAAACCCCACATTTATTGTGAGGCGTCTATACTGTGCCGCTGTGTTCCCTATAAAAATAAAAATAAAAACAAAAAACCTTGCACTGGTTTCCTTCTGCAGTCTGAAAACAGTGGTGTGAGTTGTTATCCCTGAACTACCCATAATGTGTAAATGTTTCCCTTGGCTTTGCCCTGTGCATCCTGAAATATGAATTATGGAACATGTATGGTACTGAACAGCTATGGGAAAGAATATGTAGCATTTCTGATTTTGTGTGTTGTTTTACGTTATTTTTTTTTCCTTTAGGGGCAGTTAACAGTCAACAGGTGTGTTTTCTTCGTTGGACCGCAGAGTTGGAAACTTCCAGAAGACTATTGCTCAATGGTGCCCTCTGATGGCTTGATGAAGTTCTTGACACTGGGAGTTGAAGGTATTATTTGGCTTTATCCAAATGTAAACCTCTCTGAATGCAGGAAAATTGTGAATAAATACTCACCACACCATATTATTTTTTTCTATTGATCTGGTTCAGTTCTGTTGTACTTTTTGAGGCTATACTTTCATGATGTTTAGAAAGTTTTCTGCTAATTGTTTAATTTTGTCATTGAACTTCAGCATGTAATCACAGACTGTCTTTACCAGTGCAATTTGTCCATATTTGGTATATGCCGTAAAACTTATTAGAAAAACTCCCATTGACATATGAAAAGCAAATGCATTTTTTCTGACTGAAGGACTTATAATTCAGGCACTGACTCTTTGGCCTCTTTGGATCTCATTGGGCACTTTTCCACTTATCCACCGCACCAGATACTGTACTTTTGGTGTGGTACTTTCTGTACCTTCCCTTTTCCATTAGCTTCCGGTCAAGTACCAGTACCAAAAGTTCCAGTACCTAAAGCGCCAAAATTACTGTGGTTTTTTGGTACTTCAGTACTTTGGGGTGGGACTTAAAATTATTTTTTGCAAACTGGTTATCAAAATAGCCTGCCTCTGAAACACAATATAATCATTGTCATGAAAAAGGTTGCAAACAAAAAAAAAATAAATGATGTAAAAAAATAAGTAATAATAATGGATGCATGGACAAATGAAAGGCCCAAGCTTAAATTGCGATCTGGTTGGAAGAACAGATACAACAAATCAGAATGGCATGACAAGAAAGTATCTTGCATAATATATTGAGACAGCACAGTAAGCAAAAAAGGAGTTCAACATAAATTTCTCTCAACTCTGTTTAGGAATGATTTAAACAGCTGATGAAAGGATGAAAATGATTATGATGAATGAGTAAAATTTTCAGTGAAACGTAAAGACCCTGTGCTATAATGTTTGTACAGAATACAAGGTAAGAAAAGCCTGATCTTAATGTAGCTGACTAGCGATGTAAAAATCGCATTCGCATGTGGTATTATTATTGCACATCGCCCAGCACCAAAATATATTACAGCCATTTTTGAACTTCAGAGTTCAAAGCAGAGCACAGAATACCCCGCCTCATGCTGTGGTGCCATTCAGCGCCCATACCAATTTTTACACTAGTGGAAAACCAATACCTTGAAGTACCGTACTTCTGGTAATTTTCTGAAGTAACAAATGTTTCTGTTATTGGATCTACACTTTCCATATATTTATATATAAATGTGTGTATGTATATGTGTGTGTGTGTGTTTGTTTGTGTGGACATATTTATATTACGTTGTGGGGACCCAGTTATTTTCTACTTTGTGGGGAAATTTTTTTGGTCTCCAGAAAGATAACCTCTATTTTATTAAAATCTGTGTCTGCAATCAACAAACTAAAAATGCCAAAAGTCTCATATTTTGTTTGGTAACTTGTGGTTAAGGTTAGGTCTGGGTAGGGGTTAAGGATGTCATAGTGGGGATCACGGTTATGCCCATAGGAAAGAATGGAGTGTCCCCATAAAGATAGGAATACATGGTATACGTGTGTGTGTGTATAATAGGTTTCAACTATGAACTGAAGTTCATAAACTTTCCGTTAGACTTTTGAGTTTTGGATTTCAGTTTTTGCCAATAACAGGCCTTATTTTTGGCTAGAGAAAATCAGATTGTTTGTGAATGTGGGTCCAAATATCAGCCCATCTGAATCAGGTGTATGTGGACTTTATTTATCAAGGTCAGCCCAGCTGGGTGACTGGCAGTGACATCCTCTCTCAGTTGGTGCTTAAATAGCACCTGGTAGTCCCACTGGAGACAATTAAATACAGATGAGTTAGGAGGGTAGGATTGTGAGGAAATGTCAAATAATGGTGAAATGACCCAGCTCCTGTAACATGTGCAGTGATGGGCAGACTGTCATACCTGGATGAGGGCACAACCCAAAACCCATATATTTACATGAATTTCTATGGTAAACCCAATAAAGAAGATACAATTATTCTAGTGAAAAAATTACCATTTTCTGTATGTGGTATGTGACTCATGGACATTGAAAAGTTGTACCATGAACAGTAACATATTGTATGCTGCTCTGTATTCTTCTGTATTGTATATTGTTCAGTATTTGTCTCTATTCTGTCTCCTCTTCAATCTCCCTTTCAAAGCCCTTAGGGTGCATTTAATATCATTAGAATTCTGCTAAACATTTTTCTTTTCTCGAATTGTAGATATCAGCCATGAAGTTTTGCCATTGGCAAAAAATATAACAAGATAAACCAGCACTATACTTACATTAGAAATTATTTGAAATTTCAGGCATTATCTGACTTACCCAGTTTGTCACGGAGAGATTTTTTCCTTCACTTTAGCTTTGTAGTTGCTCATTTTCCTTTTCTCTTAATTTACAAAAAACAACTTTTGCCAAATACTATGCCAAAAAGCATCATGCAGCTTTTCAGCTTGTATAAATGCCAAATTTAGAATTTGGCTCTAATCCTTCATGCTCAGCATAGAAGCCTGCATTATTCTGAGTTTCTGAATGCAGTGTGATAATTACAATTAGAATCTTTAACATATCATATAAAAATACTGGCATTATTGCTATAATGTGACAGATGCACTCCTGTAAAATGTTACATTATGCAATTAAAATTACAGGCCTTCTGGGAAAAAAGTGGCCTCTTTCCATTATTTACCATTTATATATGAGCCAGTTCACATTTTGGAAGCATGCAGAAAACCAGAATTGCTTGTATATAAATATAGCAAACATTTGTTATCATGTGGCACTGGTATCGTATTTTTAAGGGTGCATAATCTCTAAATATTTGTTGTATAATAAATATAATTACCGCAGTCTGAGATCTATATTTTATAATGGTTTTGTTCAGTTATAGCTAATGAAGATAATTATGCAATGATAGTACAATATGACCATATACAATAGGACCATTCTGTTCAGTAATCTACATTTAAAGTAAGAGTCATGTTAGGAGGGAAAATTAGACATTTGTTAAACTGAGTGCACAATGCACTGTACACAATGCACTGCGCAATGTACACAATTCTGGGGCAGCACAATGGCACTGTGGTTTGCACCTCATACCTCTGAAGGGTTCAGTTCCTGTGTGTGTGGAGTTTGCATGTTCTCTCTGCCAATGTGGGGTTTCCTCTGGGTTCTCCAGTTTTCTGTGTACAGTCATAAAAACATGCATGAGGTGAGTGGTGTGTGTGCCCAGCAGTGGGTTGGCACCCTGTCTTGGGTTAGTCCCTGCTTTGTGCCTGTTGTTTCTGGGATAGCCTCCAGAACCCTGTGACCCTAGATTGCACAAGTGGGTATGGAAAATGAGTGAAGCATACTCTTTTCTTTGTACACTACTTCCCACTCATCCATGCATACATCCATCCATTTGATCCAGGTTAGGGTTACAGAGGTGGCCTGGAGCCAGTCCCAGGCAGCACAGGGCACAAGGCTGGGGTACATATGGGATGGGATGCACACACACACACACACGCACACACACACACACACACACACTATGTGCAATGATATGAGAGTTAGTCTAGCTGTGTTTGCTTCTAATTCAGAGATTCACTTAGACCTTTAGGTCATTCAGTGCATAAAGCCAAAATAACTGAAGTTCTGCAGGTTGTCATTGTGCTTTTCTTGGCCCTTCAAAGTAAACGCTACAGATACACTGAGCTAGTGATAGTGATAGTGACCAGGAGAAACCCAGGTTCATTAGAGCCGATTAGGCCAGCTGGTTCCCTCTGCTCCCAGCAGCACGCTGCATTGTTGCGCAAATAAAATAAAAACTTTGATGGGAATCTCTGTGCACCCATACATCATGACCTGCCCCGGTTGCATCTGGGAGAGAAAAGAGATGAGAGGAAGCAGTCATGAATCCCCAGGGCTGGCTAGTGGGCACTGAGAACATTAGAGTACTCCATCTATGTCTGACTCCTATAAAGGCAGAAACAAATCTTAGTGAGGTTTTTTTAAATGTGTTTTTAGTGAGAGGACATGCAGTCTAGCTCTTCAACAGCTTCCCATCTGCCTTGGAAATGAGTCCATGATTTTCAGCTGAATTAGATTTTCAGTTTACAGAAACTTGTGGAAATATACGATTTTAATAAATTTATTTAAAATGTTGTGAACATACCCATTTAGATCCAGTGTGGAAGTGATGTTTTAACCAGGTCTTATGTTTGGGTTGCAAAGATGCTGCTGTTGGTAGGAGTGGTGGCTCCAGGCCATTTCACTCGCCCACCTGCCACACCCACATCAGAGTGCTTATGTTTGTTTTTCGCCTGAGCCCAGTGCACAAACTTTTAGCCTGAACATAAATAAAGGTACTCATAACTTCAGTAGACCTGCTCTAGGGGAAATTCTATGATTTGTTTAAGGTAGCAGGGAAAAGAGGGGCCGTAATTCATATAGAGCTTACCAGTGGCGGTGATTAGGCCACTAGAGATTTTGGCCTTATGAAAGCATATCATATTAGGCCTCCAACCAATTATATTCCAGATTTTATAGGTCCCCTCTCACTTGGAATTAGCTTTATCTCCCACCACCCCACCCTTACGACAGCCCTGTTCATTAGCCAATGATATGCTTCTAATCAGTGAGTGACAGAGGAGGGGGTGCTCTGGGGACCAATCAGCTTTCAGCTGGGGCCAGTGCCTTTGTATTACGCCCCTGACGTGCTTTGATCTCCCTCCCTTAATATTTCTCTGGTGATCATTGTTTAAAAGCTGTTCTGAGTCTAGATCATGCTTTGTATTTGAACTCTTTAAATTCAAAGTCCTTTTTAGCAGATTAGGTATCATGAAACAGAGTGTTGAATTATTGCTGGCCTAATTTGAATTGATTACATTTTTAATGAAGTACAGTTTGACATTCAACTGGTTCGAGTTGCAGACAGCCTACAATTCTAGATTATCCTTTAGTACTCGGCATAATCAATAGGTATGTTTGTCAGTGGGCCAGATAAACCATCAGAAAACAATCTGAAAGGTGTGATTGTAAGCCAGGAACCAATTTTTAGAATTTTATAATGATCCCTGTCCGTAGTACTTGGAATTAATATTACAGCTAATTTGAAACAATAAAATCTTAATTATACAAAACATTTCTATTGAAACAGTAAGTCACATAAAAAAAAGTCCTTGGTGCTCTCTACAATGAAATTTTCTTGAAATGTAGCACAATGACTCAAAATAAAAATTCAAAATATTTCGATAAAGAGAATATTTAGCTCTCCCTGTGTTTGCTAGGGTTTCTTCCCAGTGCTTCAACTGAAAGTCCAAAATGTATGTAAATGTGTGCCCTGCAATATACTCGCCTTCTTTCTAGGGTATCACCTGTGTCATGCCCTATGCTTCTGGGGAGAAGCAAATATCAGCTGATCCAGCAACTGATCATCTGGCTTCAGAATGATTGTCCACAGATAATAAACAGTGAAAGGGTAATATGTACATGATTTTGAAACTGCTAACATCATTTGCAGCTTTAAAACTTGCATTAATGTTGTTCATTCATTTTTAAATGCTTTATTTGGTGCACAGCCACGTCGTATGCATATATATATATATATATACGTTAGATGATATATTACATCTAACATAAAAAATTACTGAGGTGAAAAAATGTCTGCCTGTAATAGAGAGGCTTCTCAGTTGCATGCCTCTGTTTCCCTCTTGAGCAGCTGAACTATTGTCAATCTGGCTCTTGAATCAAAGTCATTGTCTTCGTATTCTCCTACATGTGCAGTGCAAAAATGCTTTTCATTTTTCACTGTCAAAACAGGTAATAATTAAATTATGACTGGAAGCAATCTGCATATATTTTCCCCCCTGTGAAATTTAATCCATAGTTATCCCTGGAACTGAAAATGGTCATTTCCAAGAAAAATGGTATTTACAGTATATTATTTTATCCTTCACTTGATTTTCAGTATGTTCACATTTTTGAAATCTATGAGATTATACACTTATTAAGATCCAACCAATTTTCTCCAACATTTTTGATCTTTCAAGAATGAACTATCAAACTGTGTAATAAAGAGTGTTTCTTAAAATCATATTGTGTAACCACAGACGTCGAAATGTTCACATGTACTTTACGTCCACAGGAAAATTAGTCATGTGGCCTTTATACCACACAAAGACATGTTGGTGAACAGAGGTGTCAATTTCAGGTCCAGAAAGTAAAAATCCATTCCAGGATTTTATTTTAACCAACTAGTTGAGCACTCTG
>JAODKN010000001.1:31720669-31731849 GCA_026774425.1 Petrocephalus zakoni
TTTATGCACAACTGATTGGTTGAAACAAAATCCTGGTCTGGATTTTTACTTTCTGGACCTGAAATTGACACCTCTGCTGGTGAACCATAATAAGCGTGCATTTGCATTTCTGTAAATATTGCATTATGCTTTATTTGTATTAAATTAAAAATATATTTTTGACATAGTCAAGTAGTAAAAACTTTGGGAAATGATTTAAATTCTGCAGCTCTGGGAGATGGAGGTAGATGGGAGTGGGAAGTCGGAGGGGTGTTAGAGTAGCAAGGGAACTGGAACTAGTGCCCCTAAAAAATTAGTGCTGGCAACTAGCTAGTTAGTTAGTTGCCTAATAGGCTAGATGTCATGGGAAAGAGAGGTCGATAATGCTCATCATTATAAATTATAAATTGCTTGAATGGCGCAGTTAAGCGTTTACTGAAGATGAGTGTCTAATTTATAGGTTATGTAAAAATAAACAAATTTAATGGTGCGATGCCAGTGGCCAACCAAAAGCCAAACTAATAACATTGGCTTTCAGTACCTACATAAGGCCTTGTAAATGTACCTCACTGCATTCGAGGCATGGGGTCAAAGTTCATGTGCTGCCAGTACAGAGGGAAGAGGAATAGAAACAAGCAACGCAAAGAGAAACTGCTTTTAAAAACAGAAAAGTATCTATTTTGGAGATAAGTAACTCAGTTTAGTATTTTCCCATATTTAAAAAGAGCTTTTTAAATCAAGAGGCCAGCTAAGTAACAGTTAGTATTATAGGGACACTTGTCATTTGTGTTTGTGTAGCAGGGGAGTTGGAAACAACTACTGAAATGACAGAGATATATAGACACAAGAGTTATCTTAAGCTTAATTGCACAAAGGTTAAAAAATTGAACAACAATACAGAAATACAAAAGCAACATTTTTTTTTCATATTTACAAATTCGCTTGGCCGATTCTTCATCACTCTATGAAAATATTATTCACATTTGTTAACATACAGCAATGTCATTGATAACAGCCTTTGCAAATATCTGTATAAAAAATGCCAGTATCATAAACAATGGTATAAACAATGTTCAGTTATTTCTCCAGGATGTAAATGTTTGCAGATCTGATATAATTTTCTTCTTTATCAAGTAAACACAAAAGCCAATACTAATTTATTGAAATTTACACTTTAAAATGCATTCAAAAAATAAATCATTGTAAAATTATTAAAATAATATTGCCTTAAACATAAATTTGTCTGAGATGCTTATACTTATTACTTATAAATTAAAAACTTAAGTACAAAATTAAACCCATAATATGCAGGAATCGTTTTTGGGGAAAAAAGACTATAAGCAAAGACCCACTTATCCATTCCACAACAATACTGAAAGAAATAAATATTATACACTGTAGTTATGATTAAATCAAACCACAATTGTTACTAACAATCCATATAGTTCCACAATATAAAGTAAATATCAATGGTCCAGTCAAAATTATTTTGACTGAATAACAGGAGCCAGATCCCAAGAGGAAATTGTTACTGTCAACAATTGATGTTGAATCTAATTTAAGAGACTCTTTTCTTCATTATACATGACATTCCTTGTCTTACATTTTCATGAATCTGAATTGCTGGGATGTTGGTCCTTGATCGATATTTTCTATTGAAAACAAACAAAATTCCAAGTGGACGACATAGTATGCTACATACCTTTTGTATATGCTTTTGAATTCTCATTGAAAATGTTAGTGTTAAGATTCAGTGACAGTTCAACATGGTCAAAATGGTGTCAGAGGTCACTAAACAGCTCCCTGCTACACAGCAATATGAAATCCATAGCTGCCAAGTATAATCGAAGGGTGAATATGAGTGTTTATGTTTAACCTGCGGAACTAATTCTTCGGGCCATGGTGACAAACACTACTGTATATTGCTTTTTTTGGACTAAGTTTATAACATTGTGATGAAACATGAACTCTTACCAAATTCATAGAAATACCCTAAGATATATATATTTTTGCATTTTAAAAACATGTCTTATATACAATTGCAAATAAAAATACCAAAAATGAACATCAAACATAACCTGTCTGGAAAAGACCTGGGGTAGCCGGACAATTTCTCTTAATATTTAACATATTAAACTACCACCAACTTAGGCAGTTACTTTTAATAGCATTTGTTAGCTTCTCTACATAAAGAATGAAGACACCTGACCTGGTAACTGTACCGTCATGCTGGGCTGTTCAGCACTCAATGACAAGCTGGCAAAAGTGAAGGTGCCTATTCTCAATTCCCGCCACAAGGACCTCCCTGGAATGTATGTTTTTCAAAAAGTGCTTCCTCTGAAACAAAACGTCCCACTGATATGTCCATTTGAGATAATTTCCAACCTTTTCAGTAGTCTGTTATCTTATCTCTTCTGTATGCATTCTTTATTATTGAACCCAGTATATATCATAAATATAGATTAGTTTTTTGTTGCTTCTTATGTGTAACATAATCAATAACATGATTATTTTTAATAAAATAACAAATTATGTCTTCTGACGGTGGTTAAATAATTTGTCAACATTAAATACTCATAAATCTAATAATCTACAATATTTTTTCCTTTAGTCTCTGTAAAACATGGTATATATGACTGCATTAATATTACTTGTTCTATCAATGCCATTTTATTTAAAAGCTGCTGTCATGTATCAATACACTATTACTTTAATTGTTTATTATTAAAATAAAATAGTTCAACATTGACAGCTGTTGGATTAGGACAAAGAAAAGTGAACTTTGGGATTGTCCTGGATTACATCCTGATTAAGTGAACCGGCGGTTACATGTTTTATTGCACTTTAAAATATCTATTTTTCCTCACATTGCATATTTCCCATATCCACTGAAGAGCTCAGATTTCCCATATATTGGAATTTCTAATTTATACATTTATTTATTTAATCAAGAACTGTGAGATTAGCCAAATGCATTGGCATGGACTACTGCTGAAACTCTCCTGTACCTCCTGAACACTCAGACATCTTATATTTCAAAACTGTGTATCTTATGGTCAGAAGCTCTACTGAAAGCATTTTCATAATCGTTTTTAAAGTAGGGGATGATGAAATTCAATTACTATATGAATGCAGCTGTTTTTATATCTGTGTGCTTTTTGATTTCAGAGAAGCATGTAAGTCCATTGTTGTATTGCTTTCATAAGACAAAACCAATTTCATATAGCAAGCCTCTATTTGTCAATTAAATGATAAGAATGATAAGCTACCACTGAAATTATGAGCTACATGTGATCTTTCATCTGTTTCTGTTGAATTGTTGCACTCAAAAGAAATTGCTACTGCCCTGGCCCTATGTCAATGTCAACCCCAAGTGTAAAACCTGCATTTTTCCATGCTTTCAAATTTCGAAAAGTACTTGTGCTACAAAGTAAGGAACAATACTGTAGGTGACAATGTATAACAAATAAGTTTACAACAGGATATATGAAAATATAGCCATACTGCATGAACAGGCACTCTACCCACTGTGAGTAAGCATGTTGACTGTAACGGAAAATAGACAGAAATACAATTATTTGCATTAAAAAGAAACAGTAACATTAAATAATATGCAAACAAAAGCATATTTGATCAGAAAAAAATGGAAACACCAATGTGGATAGGTTTAAAATATATTGATGCAGAAAGGCATGATGCTGAATGTTTTCTCAGTGTAATCCATCACAGCTGACAGGATCCACAAACCTGTCTAGATTCCCATAAAGTTCCCTTGAAGCATCCATATATAATAATGCATGCATCTAATAACAAATGGCCACCCCCACAACTGTCACATTGCTTTGATTTTTATCCATTTTACACAATACAATATTAAACGAGGAAAGAACTTGCAAATGGTATGTGACGGAACAATTTGACAAGTATCCATTTCCAAACAGAAGAGTATTGAAAGGAAAAAGTGGCTGACTAATGCATTAATGGTGGATTGGAATGGGGAATGGGAGATTGGGGTGGAAGTGCCTGACCCATAGTTACTACAGCACTTCTGTTGGGAATGCTTTCTTATAGATGGTGTGTTTCCAGTTGAGTTAGGTGGAGACTCATAATGTTAACTGTCACTCTACTTTTGAAGAGACAGGATTTTTAAAGTGTCAAGTGTTTCTGGAAGAAAAAGCGAAGAAGAGAGGGTGAGATCAAAACCCCCATCCGACTCACACCACAGTGTTCCGTTGTCGGTATGGTGGTGGTGGCATCATTGGCCCAGGCTTGAGGGAGAACTCTGTCAGGTATTCTGCATTTTCGGCTACTGCAGGCCTAATCCGGCCATTCTGTTTGTATAAAAACTTGGTGTTGCATTCCTGCAGATACTCTGGGTTGTGCAGGCTGGCCTTGGGGGGAAGGCTGTGTTGCCAGTATTCAGGATTGTCAAAGGTCTTCTTAGGCTTCTTGTCCACCATTATGGTGCCAGTATGGGTAGGGTGGGCGGTATAATTTGGCTGTAGGGTATATCCAAGATGGTCTGGGTAGAAACTGTGACTTCGAAGACTGGGGTTTCCATCGTGGATCAAATGGCTAAGCGGGGCTTTGTAACTGGGCTGAGTGGGGTGGTGAGCATGGCCTGACTGTGGCTGGAGATTGGGGTGACCAGGCTGACCAGGCTGCGGTGCATGGCTAGTGACCAAAGTGGGTGCCGCAGTATGAGGAAGGAGCCTGCTTTTATTTGCAGTCTCCTGGCTGTGCTCTCCCAGGTTATGGAAAGTATTGAGGTAGAGGGGCTCATTGACATACTCGTCCTCTACATTAGTCTGCCCATTGTGGGCACCATGGTACCTAATGTTATCCAGTACATGGATGTCTTCATTTTTACAGCGTGTCACAAAGGGATTCTCCTCAACTGGATTGATGTAATCTGCTGTTTAGGGTACAACAACAGAAAAATCATTAATGGTCGCATTGTCTATGTCTGGAGTACCTTGACAGTTATCAAACCCCTGCTGTGAACCTTAGGAAATACTTTCATTTTCCAGGAATGATGCACATAACCCATTGATTACTATATTGTTCCACATGAAGTTAAATTAAAGTTATAGAAGAGGCAATATTTAGAATTTCATTATCAGTACAAAAAGTGCTGATCAAAAAAGACTATTGTAGGACAGAAATTGCTATTTATAGAAAGTAAAATTAATCTTGACTAAAATACAAAAGTTATGTATATCACTAAAACTCATTTTGTTAAAGCTGATAAATTTAGACAACAGATGAAAGTATAGCTGTAATGTGTTTTCGGTACCTGAAGGGACCTTGTCTTGCTTTGAAGTCATGTAGCCATCCACATCCGCATCCCTCCGTGACCCACGTTCAGGCAGGAATATCGTGGGGTCCGCACTGTATCGCTGGAGGCTGCTGTCTTCCCCAGGTCGGAGTGAAGTCTCTTTGAGTGAGGAACCATTACAACGTGTGTCCTCCTGGATCAAGCTCTGGGCCCCCGGCTGCTGCTGAGTAGAGGCTCTATATGGAGCCGGTCCCTCTTGAGGTTGGGCTGCCATCATCTCCTCAGTATCAAAGGTCCCATCTCGGTACAGAAACTGGTTCTATAAGAATGCAAAGTGATAAAAATAGCAAAAAAACCTTATGTGAACCCGCAGTAAAGTTGGACTTAAACTGGAATTGTAGGTCTCCATTTGTAAAACCAGATACATGTTGAGAAAAATCCTTGTTTGCCATTTGGAAGCATATGCTAAAACTTACACAAAAATATAAATGAAATGTTCCGATTTAATTTCCTAGTTTCCTAGTTCCACTCCACCAAAAATTAGATTAAATTAAAAAGAGCTTTTTATAATGGATTCCCACCACCCGCCTTTCAGTAAATAATGAGCTGACTGGCAGTTTAGAGATGTTGGAAACTGAGTCATAAAGTAAACATTATTTTTTTCAGTTTGGCAGAACTGCTGTATAAACTCTGGAGAGGAAACACAGATTTGGGGTCAAATTTATATAAAATTACAATGCTTGTCTATTACATTCATACAGTGGATATAAAAAGTGTACACACCCCTGTTAAAATGCCAAGTTTTTGTGATGTAAAAAAATGAGACCATCATAAATCATTTCAAAATTTTCTCCACCTTTAATGTGTCCTGTAACTTGTATCATTCAATTGGAAAAACAAATCTGTTAGTGGGGAAAAATATAAAAAAATTAAAAATGTCCCATAAGCTGGTTGCATAAGTGAGCACACCCTTAAACCAATACTACTGTGTCGAAGCACCCTTTGATTTTATTACAGCATTTTAGAGTCTTTTTAGGTAGGAGACTATCAATATGCCACATCTTGGCTTCGCAATATTTGCCCACTCTTCCTTAAAAGCAGTCTTTCCTTAAAAACACTACAAAAAAACACTTCCTTGGCAGGCAGGTGGTCTAGTGGTTAGGGACACAGCTGTGTAATCGAAAGATTGCCGGTTCGCGTGACCAACCCGCAAGTACCGCTGAGGTACCCTGAGCAAGGTACCGTCCCCAAGCCCTATACCCCCCCCCCCCCGCACTCACTTAGCTGCCCCCTGCTGTGTCACGTCATCACATGGGTTAAATGCAGAGGACACATTTCAGTGTTGCGTGCTGTGGTGCATCAACAATGACGATTCATCACCTTCAAATCTGTCAGATTGTGAGGGCATCTCCTGTGCACAGCCTACGTCAGGTAACCCAACATCACAAAAACCTGGCATTTGTTTGTAAAAAACTACATACAGTAAAAGCTCAGAAAATGTTCCTAAATGAAACAATGCTAAATGAGGTAGTTTTAAACTTATATAAACAGAGACACATGATAGTATAAATAGAACAATATTGAACTGCTATACTTCTTCATAATCCCCTTGCATTCATAATCTAGGGCCTTCTCTATGAATTTGTCTGATTTGTTGATACTACATACTACTTCAGTAAGATTCTTTTTGTAGGTCATCTTCTGAAACAGAGGCTTCTGTACACTCTTGCAGATAGATAAGCCATGTTTACATAAACAGACACAGATATTTACCTATTGATGCACACATGGATACACACATAAACATACATTCACATACACAGACAAATATATACACATGCCAAAGACATGATAACATTGTGGTCAGAGGTCTCTGGGCTTCTGGGGTTGTGCCAGTAAAAACTGAGGACGCTAGTTGACTCCCCTTTTTAGTAGAAGCCCCTACGCTTTAGCCCAGGTAAGCCTGTTCATTAAAGCACCCCTGAAATATGCAGAAACAAAGCAAATATAATACTTAGACATGCACACATAAATGCTATTAACAAGACTTGCATGTATTATATACTCTCCAGGACAATCCCATACTCTCATATTACGGGGTCCTTTCATATATTAATGTCATATAATACTAAAACAATTCAGAATGATGACTGGAGATCAGAGACAGGTGAGAGGTTTCAGAATATTATGATGTCCTTAGAGCTTTTTGTGATCCGGTGGACCTACCCGATTTGTGTCTACTTGTGATCGGGACGCACAAACTGGTGGTACGTTGAAGGCATGTGGTACCAGGTACTCATCAGCATCCATCAGGTCGTCAAGCTCGCCTTCAACCAGCAGGCTTTGGAAAAACTTGCTGTCATTGGGGCTAGGCAACTTCATACGGTCATCACCCTAAGGGATTTAGGCATTACTAGTTACAAACCTCCTGTTAGTGTCTGAAATAGAATAATAATATCACAAAGAGACCACAAAGCGCAGGTCCTCACCTGAATGACCAGGTAGCGTTGTGGGTCTCGAGCCATTCTGCAAAATTCTGCTGCCAGCTCCTTGAACTTAGGTCTACTGTCTGCATCAATCATCCAGCCTTGAGAATTTGAACAAAAAAGACAGAAGTAATGTATTTTTCACTCCCACTATAGCCTAAACATCTGGCCATTAAAACAAATGTTCCTTCCCCAATCTACAACCTTTTTCAGACAATCCAACATGTGTCGTTCTGTTAAAACTGACACTGTCACGTATTATCAGTTGACCTTAAGCAAAACATACTGAACGATAGACATTTTTTACTGCTTCAGTTAAAGTGAATCAGCCATGTCGCTTTAGATCTGTGTAGTTTTAGTCATTTTAATTTTGATTTGAGACATTGGGAAATATTAATATTTCTAAGTAGTGTAGATGATCTTATAATTAGTCTGTCAAAAAAACAGGCAAATATTACTCTTAAAAACAGGATGAGTATCTTGTTAATTCAGAGAAAATATTACTTGAAAAAACAGGATGACTATGTCAGTAATTCGGAAAAACATAACCATTTTTTTTCCAGATAAATGCAATACGCTTCCGTAAGTAATAAGTTTCATTTAAAGTGAATTAATAAGCACACAAAAGGGCATAAATATACTGTTGTAGCATGATAAACAGCAACAAGCACCAGAAAAGTAATTACACTGAATTAAAATGCTATTGAACTTTGTTAATATTCTTTTTTATGGCAGAAAGAAAAATGCACACACACAGTCAAAGACAAATGGTAAAAGTGAAGGAGACCATTTGCTTATGTTAAGGCAAACTATATCTCACATTTGACCATGACCATGTAGACATCAATGGTGCAGATTGGGGGTTGAGGAAGCCGCTCCCCTTTCTCTAGGATGTCTGGGATTTCACGAGTGGGAATCCCTTCATAGGGCTTCCCCCCAAACATCATCAGTTCCCATATGGTCACTCCTGTGAAATAGCACAAAGTACTGTTTACTGTAATACTATTTGGAAAACTGTTGGCAGTTGAATTAAAGAATGTGATGCGGTCTATAAACAGTCCCATAAATGTCTTTGAATATTACTGGAGCTCTGAAAAGAAACTGTTTTCTTGTAGCCAGAAACCAAATGGCCTGACTATATCTCACCATAGCTCCACACATCACTCTGGTGAGTAAACTTCCTGTAGTGGATACATTCCAAAGCCATCCACTTTATGGGCATCTGTGGAACGAATAAATAATGAGTGAAGGAGCATTTCTGGGGCATTTTACTGTAAATTTCAGTGGCGTAAACATCAGATTTGTGACAGTTCTTTTTCAGTTGTCATGATGATTTCCTTAGGGATCAAATTACTGCTCCCTTGGTGTGTATATTTATAAGCAACACCAAGTTCCTAAGGGTGAGAATTAGATTTATACAGTAGGCTTCTTAAACAGTGTGCCTAAAATATACATTTTCCTCTCTATTGCCCCACAAACCTTGCCACCGTCTGCATTGTACTCCTTTTCATTAGCATCCAGCAGCCGAGCGAGCCCGAAGTCAGTTATCTTGATGTGGTTGGGCGACTTCACCAGCACGTTGCGGGCAGCCAGGTCTCTGTGCACCAGCCTACGCTCCTCCAAGTACATCATTCCCTGCCGGTCAGAGTACCAGTTCCATTAATAACCAGATCACTTATTTACACACTTCTGTTCAAACAGTGGTCACCTTTTGGGCAACTTTTTCCACAAGTCCAGTTTTATGAACCTTATATGAAGTTTCCATAAAAACTGAACAACACATATATAAGCCATCAAACTTGATGTGTTTAGAGTGATAGTGTTGCCTCTGGGAGAGAAAGATGAAATGGGAACACTTTTGATGTTATCATAGACCTGGTAACCAATGGCGTTATAAAGTAAGTTACATATACACATTTGTTTGCAGTGCTGGACTGTTGAACCCAGTGAAGTGGAATCTAGGCTCACTTTCAACGATGACAGCTGTTGCAGCTGCCCAGAGCATGGAGTTTACAGCATTTATTTTAATGAAATTGTTTCAGTTTTAATTTGCCAATTTAGATTTGCTCCAGTGCACATAAGTTGCTCTGGGCAAAGTGAATGAATGAAACGCTCACAAATCATGCAGAACAAAAGAATGAGAAGCCAGCCTAATTTACGCTGTAACAAACTGAAATTGGGTATAGAATAAGTTATAAAAGAATATATTACAATGGTTAAATCACAATCACATAGATTTTTTCTCAGCTCCTCAGAAGGGTGTGCTGTTGGTCCAATACCAGTGACTGCAATTTACCCAAGTAATATAAAATATTGAAAGCATTGTTGTTACAAATATTTCTATAAAATAATTGCAATTGGAACTGTGAATCTGGGCCAGTGGATGAGTTCATTTTCTTTTCATTAACATGCCTCAGCATGGCTTATATTTCCTAGGAATCACATACTGCATTGATTACATGTTACCTGACTATTTTTGCTGTTATGATGAGACCCACAAAAAGTATAAGGATGAGCTTTTGGTTTCCTGAGAAATTGGAGACTATTCCTCTGTGGATTGGTGACATGGATTATAATGACACTTTGTCTCATTTGTCCTACATGTAAGAACTATGCTATGTAATGTATATTAAAAACAATTGGCTAAAGAGTGACTGATGATTGTAAAAGAATCTGTAAGATGGCATGGATCGTTGAACAGAATTTTGTGACTCAGGGATGAGGCAAAGGAATGGTGTACTTGTGGATGGGAGTATATCATTGCTGTCGAATGAAAAGACATGTATCAACAAAAATCCATTATTTTAGGAGCATGAAACAACACTTTTTTTTCCAACAAAATGTAAATTCCCAAATGCAAATGTAGGGGACTGAAACCCAAAAGGCAGCTATTTTGACTCAGGAATTGGGTCAAAGGATGGGCTACACATGCTGGGAGGTCCAAATAGGCACAGTAAAAAAATGTAAGTAGCCCAGGTTTTTCATAAACTTTTCATACAGTAATTGTTTTGCTAACCAATGATTTGAACACAATTTTAAGGCATGATGACACTTTCAAATACATTCTAGTACCTGATGGAACAGCTTTCCTACAATTTTCTGAATTATTTCCCTATTTGAAATACAACCCTCAGACAGTACGAAAAAGTTGGGACAGTATGGAAAACGCAAATAAAAAAAGAAAGAGAGTGATTTATAAATTTACTTTGACTTGTATTACACTGAAAACAATACAACAGCACATTATTTAATGTGTTCCTCATAAATGTTATTGTTTTTTACAAAATAAACACGTATTCCAATTTTCTTGCAACACATTTAAAAAATAGCTATTTAGGGTTAGTATTGAGGTAAATTGGCTAAATAATGATGTGATTTGAAACAGGTGATGTCAACAGGTGATTGTAATTATGATTTGGTACAAAAGCAGCATCCAA
>JAODKN010000001.1:31750075-31777591 GCA_026774425.1 Petrocephalus zakoni
TCCTCACACCTGGGTTTGAACAGCTGACCTTAGGGTTATCCCGAAAACCTGCATACACACTGGCCCTTTGCGGATAATATTGCTCACCCCTGATCTATACAGTTTGTTGTGACAAGTAACTGATAATATACCTTTGTGGTGATCATTTTAGATTCTGATCATATTCCCTATAGACATGCCACTGGAAAGCCTTGTCCACGGAGCACGAGTTACTGACCTCTGTCTCCAGAAAGCGTCGCAGGGCCCTCTTCTTCCTGATGCTCTTGCGCCGCACGTAGACAGCCATACTAAGGGCTAATATTACTACCACAAACAAACCACCGATGACCCCAGCTGCAATAAGGGGGGTCCTGCAGTGAAAAGAAGCAGCGTGAGACAGTCCAAGTATAGATATTTTACTGATACTTTACAGATATTGCTAGAAAAATAATAACATGGACAAAGTTATCACAACTTAAATTAAAAGTTAGCAAAAGCACAGCATTTACCTTTACCAATAATATTATTGCCAGAGAGCCCAGAAAGTAATGCACTATACATTGATTTGTAAATATAGGTGTCAATGTAATAGGACAGCAAAAGATTGTAGTTTGGTCCAAACTGAGCATAGGCTGAGTGTCATGACATGAAGGACGAAGGACCCGGCGACAGGCGTTGTGGCAAGACAAAAGGGGTTTTATTGAGATCACTGGACATAAACTGGAAATAAGATCAAGATGGGTTACAAAGGGGATGAATGGAACAAGTAAGGGCCCAGAAAAGATGAGGGAACAATGTCAGTGACTGGCACTGGGAGCGCAGCACTGGGAAGCACGTGTATACAAGACTAATGGGAGAGCTAACGAGAGGCAGCTGGGAGTGATTAACAGGAGGGTTAGGGATGAGAAGTAAGACAAATGAGTAACAGGTGTGGCTTGTTAGGGCCACCCTAGGGAGGAGAGAGGAGGGTCAGGTGGACATGGCAGGCCAGACACTGAGGCTGGAACAGCAGAGATGGGACACCATATCTTAACATTTTAATTTTATAATTCTGACTTGGGTGAGAACATAATTGTGTCTGACGGCATTATGGTTTTGCACTCAATCACCCAGTAAATGCGAGTTGATACAAAAGCAAAACACCGTAACTGCATATGTCATAGAAAATGAGTTATGATCAAAATCTGTTGTCTTACACTCTGGGTTATCTCGTGACAAAATATGTTAACTTAGCTATGTTCAGTTTTGAAGAAAAGACTATAATTTACCTACCTACAACACATGTGGGCGGTCAGTCAAAACTTTGAATTTGTTTTTCTTAGAATAGGCTTTGCGTGACTGCATAGTTATTGTGTTTTGCCTTTGTAGGGCAGTACAGTGAATTAATATATTCGTACAATAAAACATTTGAGCTCAGTAATAAAAATATAAGTGAGTGTTGTTTTCGCAGTGTGGTCACAGCAATATCTGAGAGATCAAACTTTATAAAAAAATTTGAAAATACTCCCCTCCAACATTATATTCTTCTATTCAAATACATTAGTATCAAACAGAGAAGAATTCTCATTCGCCTGGTTCCCTGCTATTTATGGTATGCATTACATTTATAAAGAGACAAAAGCCGATGCAGGCATGGAATAAAATTATCAGATATGTGGAAAAAGCTAAATTAGAGTGAGTGTTAGCAAAGGATGCAGAGGAATGTCTATAATGAACTCCCTTTTGTCTTCCTGAAGATCTTTCAACTGATACTATTGACTGAAACAATCCTCTGGACCAATCATCCCTAGAACATTAGGTATGGGCACAAAAGAAAGAGAACCACATTGCCACAGTTTCTGAATGCCAAGTTAGTTAGCCAGTAAGCAATGCTCAAGTGATTCTAGCACTGAGTTACAGGGAATATATATCTCAAGTTGTCTGTGCGAGTTACTGTTAGTGGAGAAACAAGCACCAGTGTGACCAACCCCTGGAAAATGCACAAAATGAAGCTCACTTTTCCAGTCATGTTTCTAGTCCATAAAATGAAATGTGAAGCGAACCAGCAAAGCAGAACAACAAAGAAGGCCAACTTTTCAAAAGCATCAATGAGAGTAATGTACCAGGGGAAAGAATAACAAGATGGTCAAATCATGACAGGTACCTGTCCATCATCCCCACGCAGTCTTGGATCCGTGGCCCAAGGCACCTGACAGTGGGGGGGGGAAAAAGTTTTTATTGAATTTTTGATTGAAACCTGCAGCATCTGTGTACCTTCCATAAACAAAGCCATCCATAAGTTCACTGCTTGTGGAGAGACCTGTAGGGCCACCAGACAAAATGACAATGAAGTGCAGATCGAAGTAGACTGAACGCTAATGATCTAGCTAGGAGGTACACTGGATATTTCTGTTCATTAGAATTTGAACATTTAGAGGGATATTCCCAAAAGAACTGCAAAACAAAGAGTGAAAACCACACAAAATGTGTTAGGCAGAAAAAAAATTAAATGAATGATTTAACATTCAGTTCTTATACATTCAAGGAAAAAAAACATCCAGATAGTTCCAAAAAGCAAAACTTGAATTTGCCATGCGCCAAGCAGTCCACTGAATCCACATGAATGCAGTAATGTGTAGGCAGAGAGAGAATGAATTAGTATTTTCTCTCTTTATGTTATCTACATGTAATACAATAGTTGCGTGTGTACTGAACATGTACAAACTTTTTTTCTTGTCATTATTCCCTAAAAAATACAGTATAGCAATGATTTACATAACATTTACGTTGCATTAACTATTATAAGTAATCCCCATAATGATTATGGGTACATGGGAGGAGGTGAGTAGGTTTTATGCAAAAACTATGCCATTTTAGACAAGGAACTTTAGCATCTGTGGATTTTGGTATACGCAGGCATTCTTGTAACCAATTCCCCACAGATACAGAAGGTCTACTGTAGTTGTGAAAAGGTCCCATTATCTTCTGAAGTCAAGCAAGTGTTATAATATCCCTATTGTTATGACGTTACTACGGGACTGGTACTGTAAGTAATGAGAAATAACAGCCTACAGTGTTGTATGTGAAACACTGCATGTAGATCAAGATCAGTGTGATGTGGATGGGAATATAGAATTGTCGTGTTTTTTGAAAAGGGCCTGAAATGGGACCATTACTGGCAGAAGAGAAAATGAGAATTTGAGCATAACTTGGATAAGCCAGAAACCAGCATGTGGATGGCAGAGCAGTTATCATGATAAATTTACTTAAGGGGCCATAGAGAAAAATGTTACTTTAAAGTGTATGTTGTAATAATCACACACACCCAGTCACCTGACATCCCCTCCCTGCAGCGTAATATATAACCTTTTAGGAAGCTAACCACCCTAAAAACAATCAACCTGCTTTTCAACTGACTTGTAAAAGAAGACAAACAGAAGAATAACATATGAGGTGTTTTGTTCAGTTTCTATAAAAAAGAAAAAAAAATATGTAAAATTATCTCCACATTATATACAGCTTCAAGTGTATTATAAAGTGACTACCCTTTTGTTGCTGACAGGTTGTCTGCCTACAGTACATATTGAAGACTCACAACTCTCTCTTCCAATCGATTAATTAAGTGGGGATAAACAATGTCAGTCTTCATTTACTATGTAAAGTAATTTCTGAAACTGTTTGGAAAATAAGAGTTTTGAAAGTGAATCGCAGTCAGCTCCTTAAGGATGCATTATAAAATCGGTACTGTTATCGTATCCTTCACATTCAAGAATGTGGAAAATATGTATAGCACAACTGCCAATATTAGCAGGGTTTTAATTGTTTTTATTTGCCTGATTTGAGTCTGCTAGATTTGAGCTATTTTAATTTATTTTTGAAATTGATTTATGCATCAAAAGATGTAATTAAATAGTATAGTCATAGTTGGATTTTACTGTATAAATTTGTTATGCTTTTGATGGAGTGGACAAATTAACAGAAAGGAAAAAGCTATTTGGTTTCTTGTAAATAGATCGGCCAAATAAATCTAAATCTAAATCTAAAATTGACTGATGCGATTGTGACCTATTGATCGATTTCAGGATTAGAACCTGTTGGGTAAAGCCCTGAGAAAAACCGGTCATCACAATCTTCCATGAGTACCTGCGTCCCCTCCTGGATACTTAGTCATTCTCCCCATCACTAATAAAGAAAGGCTTCTCTCATAGTCCATGTTTCAGTCTCACTTCAGCAGATACAGATTTGCAATGCACTACCCTGGATTGGTAGTCCAGCATGAGAGGAATCAGTCTTCTCATGGGGCTGATCTGAGGGCCACTTCACTGCAGTGATCAGTTATAGTCACTGGTGAAGAGATGGATGCACCAAAGGTGATTCCTGCATGTCACTTTGATTTTGATACATATGTGGCTTTGGAAAGTGTGATGTTAGCAATTTGATCTTTGAAGTGACTCTGCACAACAGCAATGCCCATGGCTTGTGCCAGTCTTAGGGTTTCAACGCAATATAAAAGAACCAGTCTAGTATATCTCCCAGATACAGATTACTGAACTGTGTTTCATTAAAATAGTGAATTAGACTGCTGGGTGTGAATAAGAGCAGAACTTTGGTAACTCTCAATAATGAATACTTTATATAACTAATTTGCAATTTAACAGTTCTTTTTTCATTTAGAACCTAGTCCTGGTTATAACACTTATATATTTAGGACAAATTAAGCTAGATGGTTGTATATTAGTGTACTTAAAAACAAAGATGATTTCAAAGCCGACAGTCATTAAAACCCATCACACACGGAGCCCCTTACCCCTGGCTACAGTTGGAGTGGCAAGGGCGACACTCTTTGTTGGCTTCGGCGTACTTGAAGATGAAGCTACTCGCACCCTGTAGGCCATCTGGGCATTTTTCCACACAGTTGGGACCATCTTTGAAGTGTGCACATTTTACACACTGGTCAGGGCCCTGTGACAGAGGCAGGCAGAAAAAGCAGAACAAACTGAACATAGAACAAAGGAAGCAAGTTGCCACTTACTAAAACATATCTCAATCTGAAATGAGACTTCATAGAATTTTGAACAATCAGCTTATATCTTAAATGATTTTGCTATGAAATGCCTTAAGGTTTCAGGAGTAGGTTGATATCTCTCACATCAATACAAGAGAATCTACAGCCTGTTCTTGGAAAACTCCCTAAAACCCAGAATTGTTGAGTTGCCTTAGTGGTTATTTATATAGGTGTCAACTTCCAAAGACAGGACTTTAACTGCCTCTCCAAATGGAAAAAAAAGAAAGAAAGAGGAAAAAAAGACTCCCGGCCTGGCTGATGCATCACTGGTTTATTCAGAAATATACCAGGGTCCCAACAGTTTTGTCATTTCTGTTCAGTCTGGCATAACCTTGGAGCTCTCATGCCAGAAAATGGGAAATGTATCTTTAAAAGCAGGCTATTTGTTTCTGTTCTCCCGGACTGGCTGACTTTCAGAGTTAGTTTGTAAACGCATCACAAAATTCTAAAGATTTATATAAAATGTAGTTCCCCATTAAAGACACCTTATAGAAAAACACATGCCAAAAAATATTAGGAATGTGTATTAAAGAAATCACATTGATTAAATGAAAAGATAAAGTTCTATATAAACTTTACATCTCTGACATGTTTTTCAGAACTCCAGATTTGTGTAAGTCACTTTTACAAGTCAAGAGCCTGTATTATAAGACGTGTGTCTGTCTGTCTGTCTATATTTGTTTTTCAAATGTATTTTCAAATTGTTATTCTGTAATGTTTACTATCCTTAATGACCATATTTTACATCATATTATGATGTGTATTTTAGTGATTCAGAATAATCTGTACATTATATTTCTAATAAAATGGGGCTAAAGGAAAAATGGTTTCAAAAGGACATTGATATAATGAACCGAATGATTCACACGTGATAACATAAAATGACAAAATGCTTTTCACTGTGGTTCAGTGGTTAGCACTGTAGCCTCACATCTGCAGCATTTTTATAGCAATACCACTGGGTCCATACGAGGTTCTGTGAATTGGTATCACTAAGTTCTGAGAAGTAGTGTGTATGTGTGCATTGTGATGTACTGGCATCCCCATCCTGGGTGTTATTTTCAGGCCCTGTAGGCCTATTGGATTAGATGTTTCATTATCTTGAAGCAGGATATGATTCATAATTTAATACAAATAATTTGTAATGGTAAAGAAAGGCAGCAAGATGGCCATCAGTTGGCCTGAGATACATGTTGAAACGTGACGATTTTTACCGGGCCGTGGCAAGTCAGTGCATTGTCCTCAACCTTTTCACACTGGCTGTCGCACTCCATGCACACAGAACCATTGGCAAACTCCCGGACATCCCTAGTAACAGAGAGAGTGAAACACAATCATACTGCTTCTTCAGCTGTGAGATCTTATGCGAATTAATAGCGGGGAACTGACTGTTGTATCATACTGAATTGTGTAGGACCCTTGCTAAGTCGCCCTTTGGCCCTCTTTCATGGCTGAAAGTTTTCCTACTGGCTGACTAAGTTAATAAAATAAATTACTTTTATTCAGTGATCAAATGCTTTGAATTAAATCAACCAGTAGAATCAATTCATTCGAGTAACTTAAGTATTTAAGCCTTCCCTGTCATCCCATCTTCCTATTTTCTCTGGGGTGTTACATTTTTCCTGATATTTTATAACAAGAAACATTCCCATCTGACAAAAATAAATGAAACTATAAAAAGCTGAACAACAACAGTGACAGGAAGAGAGCCTGTAAATATAACCGGCACCCTGGCTAATATAGCAAACAAGACATTCACAAACTAAGTGCTGTAATTAATTGACAATTAAATTATAAATATAGTTGGTTTTGTGATGGATTGGGGATAATATTAAATGAATTATTGAAATGGATTACACATCAAAACACAGTGTAACAATTAAGCTAAAATAGAAAAAAAGTGTTTACTGTATGTGTGTTGAATGGGCACTCTTGCCCATGCTTACTCAAAGAAGTCTTTGCCAGCAGGACAATTAGACTTTGCTGACTATGTTCTCAGTGACAAAGGAGTGGAGAATGAGCATGGATAACTGCACAAAATGAAATTGCTATAAAACAGTGATAGATAGTCTTTCATTTCTTTATTTGTACTGGAAGAAGACATTGATATTGTTGAAATATTAGCTATTTGAAATGAATGAGATATTGTACTTTTAATAAGTAAGATACTTATAAAGCGGCTACATTAAGGGCATCCTGTGGTGGGGTTTGTAGTATGCCTGTGCATGTCTGACCATGTTTGCTGTCCCCCACCCCCCAGGCTCAGCTGGCTGGACTGTGATAACACCCCCACATGCCTGGCTCCAACATCACGATTATCATCCAAGCTCATACAAGGGCACACTGCGCTTGTGATGTTGTCCCCTTTTTAATTAAAAAGGATCACTTTGGAAGCCAAGAAATGAAATCATTTTTGCCATATATATTGTTTTTTTTTCCTGCCATAGATGCACAAGGCTGCACTTGCTCTCTGGCATTTAACAATACAGTGCACAATACCAATACCTTTGAGCAGTATTTCACCTCTTAACAGTATCACAGTATTATGTTCAGTTCTGTATCATTTAGCTGCATTTCAGACCATATTATATATATTTGCATGGCTTCTATTCTAACGACTTGCTGCCTTTGATATGTGCTCCCTACTAAAAAGAATTAATTAATCTTTTTGATTTTTTTCTTAAATGGCTTTGCTTAATTACAGGATTTATAGTCTTTAGTCAGCTGCCAGCAGGTTCTACACTACTTTACCTCTAATATTTTTTGTGCAACACTCAGAGAATGAAATAAAGTGCTGCTGATGTTTCTGCTCCTGATGGTTATGTGTTGTTCTATAATGTAGCATGCTCACCCCTCGTACAGATTGCAGAATTCTACACAGTGGCGACCCCTCTTGAAAAAACGGCAGGACAGGCACTGGGCTGGCCCAGGACCCCAGCAGCCTGCATCAGAGCACAGTGGGTCACACACCATCTGCTCCCGGGCTGTAAGAAAAGGAAGACCATTCCAGTTAGAGCACACCAAAAGCCGAGATAGTAATAGCTATGAAATTACAATAGGCAGAATTGGTATACTTACCACATTCCTTTGGGTCACGGTTGTTGCGTATCAGGGCCTTCTGGTTGCCGGTTCGGAATAGGCGGGTCCAATTTACTGTGTTGTAATAGCAGAGCTGGCTATTGTTGGTAATGTAGACATTTCCAGCACTGATCTCACTCAGGGACTGTAGCTGGAGGGAGGAGATCCACTGCTGCTTGAGGATCAGCAGGGAGATTCCACTGAAGGGGGCCAAGAGGGCAACAAGAAAGTGTAAGATAAGGGGTCGGGGGGGTCGGAAAGGGAGTTTCGGGACAGGGCCAGCGTATAAGATATGAGGAGAGTGAGAAGCAGGATGCAGGACAATATGGGGAGAAATGCACGGTAACTAAAGCTGCCAGCCATTCATTGCTTTTATGTACGCTATGGTTATGAGAGGCAGTCAGAGATGGACAGTATTTCAATTAAATGTATTTAAAATACATATTTACTTTAAAGTATGTTGTAATTCATATTGTGCTAGATGCAATGTCCAGTAATACACCGAAAGAAGCTGCTTTGGTGTTTGGTGCAAATTGCTTTAAGCTAAAGTATGTAGTAAGATGTATACTATCAGGTATTGCACAATGAATGTCATTATAGGACAGAGCAAGTAGCAGACAGCAGTGCTGTGCTGTAGAACTTGTGAAATAACTTGCTAGCCTACTAGTGCCATTCTAGTTAGTTTCAACAGGCATGCTCAGGCAGCGGCATATTGTGGTTTGTCATTTATGGAAGATTTCATTAGCAATAAATCAGGCTAACAACATTTGTTCCTAAGGTCAAAATTTATTTATATCAGCTAAACGTAAGTGTTTTTATAGCCACTGAGTCCATAAAAAGGAGACCCGACAGGTGAACTTGAAGTTGGATATCATAGGCTTCGCAGCTGCTGGATACAGGCTTTTTTTTGTTTGTTTGTTTTATTAATTAATTAATTAATTAATTACTTCTTATGTATGATGACATAATGATAATGATGATGTGCTTTTTTCTTAAGATCTTGGTAGCCTGCAGTTGATTTCTTTCGTATCTCTCACAATGATCATGACAATAGGGCCCAATCCCAAACTACACCCTCCACACTTTGCCTTCAGTTTGAGTTACACTCACGCTGAGCCGCCCTCACAACAAGCCCTATGCACTTAAGCTGAAGGAAATTTTCGCAAGAATGATTTGAGACAGACTCACCCTCGCCCATCTTTTTCAGTCTTCCTTACAGGAAAGAGGAAATGTGTTATGTTGTGATGTTGCGGAATGGCTCCCTCAATAAACTGTACTGTGGGTTCTTTAATAATATACGAGTTGTCGAAGTTTATCCTCTGTGAGAAGATGACAGTTACGTGGTGTATTCATATCGACTGATCAGTTTGACGTTTGTACACGTTTTATATTTTAAATATACCACATACTGTAGTCTGGGAACTAGCTACCGTAGTCCGTGGATGGGCAAAACAGAGGATAATAACGGATTATCTGCAGACCCCACATATAACGCGTTTTTCATGTACATATATATGGTAGTTTAATTGATACATTAACGGACAGTAAGACATTACCGACATTAAATTCTGCAGGGAAGCATGGGTTTGGGGACAAAGGGAGATGTACTAAGTGTACCTGGGCTGGTGGAATTCATTATGTTACAGCCTGTACGCGCTTCGGGCATGGTTTTAAAGCTTATGAACCTTTTATTTCTGAAATTTTACAATTTTTTTCAGACCGTGGTAAACCACAGATATGGGGGTCTAACTACATACTGCAAGTAAGTTAACTCATTTTGACCAGCGGGAAAGTCATCAGCCATTCTTATGCATGCTGCGACACCTCTTGGTGATGTATCTGATTAATATTATATGATTGAATAAAAATTGACAAACTTACAATGCCTATTTATCTCATGAAAATTAACTTCAAAAACATAACATTCATAACATATGCGTGTGTTTAAACATTCAGTAGTATTTATTTAACTCATTTTATTTTAAAATGTAACTTTTGTTACATTTATCTGGCAACATTTATCATCATCCTCAGTATTTTTTTTTTTCGCTGTTGCTTCCTGTGTGCAAAGCACTGTGGGATATGGAAGTGGTAGTGGAGTTGCTTGAGCTTGCATCGCTGCTGCCTCACTTCATGAGGGCATACTGGACCACTCCCCCTTAGCCCTTGCTGCTTTGAGACACACTTCAACATGGCGACGGGTCTCGGGAACACGCAAACGAAGGCGGAGTGGTGAGGCGGACTGTGTAGGGACCGTTTTGGGATTGGGCCTAGTTGTTGCGTTCCTTGTCATACTAATTGAGGGAGTAAGTGATGGTGCATTTATACTGCACCTGTAGACAGCCCGCCCTCCTATGACAGCCAGGTTGGAGAACACGCTGAGATCAGTCATGTTCTCTGGCCAGGACTGGATGTTAAGAAAACCTGGGAGAGGGGACAGATGAAAGCTCACTAGTTTGCCATCTCAGTCCTGCCACAGAAACCAAACCAAATAACACATACTGGAATACGTTATGGTTTCAGTGTATTATATACAGTCCCTTTTATTAATGGAATTGAAATATAATTATATATATATAAATGAATAGAAATTACTTTTGCCCTGTCATGTAAATTGAAGCTATTGGTCAGCTATATATATGTCACAATACACCTGGGAAAAAGTAATTTACTTGAAATAACTGAGTAGGTCCCTTGAGCTGGACCATGGTTACAGTCATGAAAACTCTTTTCTAATTCATTCCATTCACATCTCTCATAGGGCATGTTGGACAAACCAAAGGGCAGTGAGGACTGAGATTAACACGCTGAATAAACTGGCAATAGCTGCAAAGATCAGTCATAACAATAGATGACTAATACAACACAATTAAATCATAAGTCATAATTTGTGTCATAAGCTGAGAAGCTGATTATTTCCTATGTGGTCATTCAGTACCGGGAGTTCATTGTAATACAGGCATTAAGTCTGTAGCAGAATGACATACATGACCCAGCAAATGTGACTCAAGGATTCAGGGGTTATGTGTCACCTGCCGTGAAATGCATGGCTATGGATGCTGGCTCATTCGGAGTCGTACACAACAATAACATGATCAGAACCACTGTGATTAGTGTTTGCTTGAAAGACTGAAAAGTTAGATGCAATTTTGCCTCCTTGCCGTCATTCCCACATCACCTCTCACCTGTGATCTCCCTGACTGTGCGAAACACATTGAGCTTTTCTGGATCCAGTGCCTCAATGCCATGATACACATCCCTGGGAAATGAAAAAGAGGTGTCACATGGATGATAGGAACAGCATATTCATGTACAGTTATTCCACTGCTATTGGTGTTGGTCCTCAATCGTTAAAATGTTGCACAGACTTGGTGTGAGTCAGGGTGGAGTGGCTAGCAGGCTGGTCCAAAATCCTTGAATGTGTATAAAAGAAACTATATGACTGTTGATTTCAGGAAATGCAACACTAATCACTCTCCATTGATGGCTCCACTGTGCAGTGTGGCTGTTCCCCCCATTTACAAATGCTGGCAGCCCCGAGGTAATGAACGAGTCTATCTTTATGTTGAATTTGAAAGGAAAGGAAAGAAAGTAGGTAAATCGGAATAATGCTCATAATACAGTAATAATAAACTTAACTACATATGGTACTGTACTGTACCTCGAACCGACGAACCGCTGAAGCCACGCAATGATTTCAAGAGCATCAAAAAATAGTGCTTGTTCATTATTACAAACCATTGTATTTAACTCCAATTTTTTACATAATAGACATTATGGCATTCCGTTTCTAGGTACCAGTTGTCTGTAAGTCAGACGCTCTTACCCCAGGGACTTCCTGTATCCAGATATTTTTCCAAATTTTTTCAGTGTTGCGTTATGCACAGTATTGTGTATGGTCTGTCTTATACAGTCATGTGAAAGAGAAAGTACCAGTTCTATGGTTTTTGCACCGGTGTCCTGAAGGAACGTTGCTTAGTGCCACTTTACAATATATACTGTATACTATATATTATACTTGAACATAAAATAAAGTTCACTTCACATCTCTTTTGGAAAGCAGTTGATATGCAAATCTATATCTTTTACAAGAGTTCGTCCATGCAGTTTGTTACAACTCTACTATTTAATCAGAGAGAGGCCTGGATTTTTGCCTATACATACATTTTTTCCAGTTGATTGCCCTAGATACAAACATAAGACTTAACCAATGCAACCATTAAAAAAACATACATACAAGAAAAAAATGCTCAGTAGACCTCAGTTGGTCTTACAGTATATACTATTCTTGTTTCCTGCTAGTAGTGTTCATGAGCAGGAGTATCTATTTTATCTGTATGTTATTGAATGTTTAGCTTCATCCCCTCATCATTTGCTGCTACAAACACTATGTCACTTTTCATAACCACTTACTCTAAGCTGTTATTTTATTATACAGTATGTGCTATAGTATTATTTTGTGAATAATTTTGTTATAATTATTTTATTTTGTTTGCAGTATTATTACTGTTTTATTGTTCTTTTTATTCCTCTTGTTGCACTGAGCATGTTTATGACAAAAGAATTTCCCTCGGAATAATAAATAATTTTTCTTTTCTTTTCTTTTCTTTTCTTTTCTTTTCTTTTATCTTATCTTATTGATCCCAATAAAACTGCCCCACCCCTCACAACATTGCTAACACCTGTTAGACTGCTGTGAGTACGTGAGCTTGACTGGAACGTTCTATTCTTCTGCACTCACACACTGAGCCACATACATACAGACATATGAGCAGATTCAGTAAGCTCTACAGAGTGCACTGTATCAAGCAAGGGAATCAAGGCCAACCCAACTGCAGTACACTAGGGGTCGGAAGGTGAAATTCACTCTGAGAATCTCACACATCTCAACCCTAACAGAAACCTGCCACCCCCTGTGCAGAGACCCCATAGCTAGAAATGATTCCCATCAGATTAACTGGCTCTCATCGGGGCAAGACGCTGAAGTTAACCAAGAGAAAACGGTTTGTGTGCATAGGGGCCGAGGAAGCTTCAATTAATTGCTCACAGCAGCAGAAGATTGTTTTCAGCACTCTGAGTGTGAACCTAGCAGTCTGAACCCTGACCCTGAACCCTGACCCGCAACCCTAACCCTGAACCCTGACCCTGGAACACTTCCTCAATCTACACTCTCCTCCCTTTTTTCGCACCACTGCACTTTCTGCCTAAAAGGCAGAAATTAAAGTTAAACTGAGTATAATTTTACACTAATTTAGACAGAGAGCTATAAGTATGAGAAGAGGAAGAGGCATAATTGCAGCATCATCATCATTTTATAGCTTTGCATAACAAATATGAGATTTCTAAAATATTTCTACCATAAATCATTATTAGACTAAATAGCCGTTTAGCAAATATTTTTTATCGATATACATTAAATACAGTCCTACTAGAATTTTCTCACAGTCTTCCTGTATATTGTCTGCTTCCCAGAAACAGCTGTGAGGAGACCTGAACTGCCCTGTGTGGCCATATAACATCTCTGCCACAAATAAAAATGTGGAAGTATTCTAATGAGAGTGGTATTCCTTGTAAAGTCAGAAGCTCCCACAAATAAATCAAAGAGAAGGATTCTCACCCTTTGATGCCAGTGATAAGGAAGACTAGGTTGCCGTTGATCTTAGTGCAGTTGAGAAACTTATCGATGTTGCTTGAATCCACAGTTTGTGCTGTCTGTAGGCTGGCAGTGCCTATGCCATCACATGCTGCAATACAGATGCAGAAAAACAACCATACCCCACAAACAAGCTCAGCATTTGCAAAGTAAAGATACAATCTACACAGCTGTATAAATATCTTCACTTCTCTGAAAGCAGCACTCAAAAAATTGTATGATTCAGACAGTACATACTGAATGAAAATCACTCAGAAAAAATGAGTACCTTTTGGGCATATATCAGTGCAGGGGATGCACATTTTGATGCGGTTTTCCTCCACCTCCATTTTATTGCTGGGACAGGCACGCACACAGGAACTGTGGTCTACAACAAAGTTGTCTGTAACACAGCAAAAAACAAAAAAAAACAATGTAAGTTAAAGAAAGAAAAAAGCAGGTTACTTTCGTATTAAAACTCCAGAAATCAGTACATTGTACTGCTTACTCCTACCTTAATTTACAATTCGCTAAGAAATGGTTCAGGCATGCTTTAAAACAAAGGTGCAGAAGGTGGACAGCAGGCACTCAGGCAGTGTGAACAATGTTCTTCAGGTGTCCTAAGTGCAAGAAGCATCTTGCTGTGTATCTGTTGTGCTGTGTGCTGTGTGTCACTGCTTGTCACCTGCCGTAAAATGCATGGTCGTCGACTTTGCTATTCCACCTTCTAGGAGGAACAGCATTTCATTCTTGATTGTATAAAAGTGCATAAAAAGATGACAATTAAGGAATACCTGTCTATCTAAAATGCAGTTTTCCAGTTAGGAGAGCGTAGCTGGCTTTCCGCGATGGCAGTAACATTCGAAACAGTAATGTACGACAGCACTCACGTGGACATTTCTTGACACAGAATGCCCCGTAGGTGTACTTTGCCTTGGGGTTGTGCTCCAGCTGGAAGGTTGTGGGGTTGTAGACAAAAGGCTGGGGGCACTGGGTGACACAGGCACCACTGTCATTGAAGTTCGTGCAGGCCTGCGGACGCAGGGTTACGGTGCTTAGAGGTGAACAGCAAATTGTGAAATGCTCCTTTAAGAGACTTTAGCAAATACAAATGGTATTTGTATATATAAAACATGCAGCTCATGCATTTATTGACTGTAACTATAACATCTATCACCACCTGCAGTATGTATTTTTTAGAACTCACTGCATGTGTGTGCAACTAAAACCTGGATTAAATTACACAATAAAAAATTAAGGAAATGCTTTTGTAATGCTTGTAATATCAAATCCAGTACATTCAGTCAAGTTAATAAAAAAAACATATACATGAGATGTACTTAAGAACATCCATATCTAACAAAAAAAAGTTATGAATTTTACAAAAAATTGAGGTGGGGTAATGTATTTTAAGGTATTTGAACAGAGATTACAATGTCATCTAAAAAAGGAAAAAAATTGTTGCATTTATAATTGATTTCTTTGTTAACAAACTATTATAAGCCACAGCAATAAAACAGTATGAATCTGGCGATGACACTGCACTGACTGTGCATGGGCGCTGAAGCTGCACTGACTGATTGTACATGTGCTGTAACTGGGAATCTGCTGACAGTGTGCTAACTGTGAGAGCTGTCACTTACCCAGCAGTGAATAATCAGTCATTATACTGACTGTTGGTGAGCCATATCTGAGCTGGCTATGGACATGTCATAGGGTACAGTCTCTACTCACAAAGCAGTCAGTGTCTTTGGGGCCAGAACAGCCACCCGCACACTCCCGGTGGCAGCAGTCGCTGACGTAAGGGCCAAAGCAGCGGCCGTCGCACTGCTCAGCACACACCGTCTTCGTCACTGTGGAGAGAAAGTAGCTGTCATGGTCTGCCATGTATGACCGTGAAAATAAAACCTGAAAGTTGATGCCAGTTTATAATCTTTCCGGTGTTTCACACCCACGTCTCACCACACCTGCTTCACCTGTCCAAGCGATAGGTGTGAATACATGGAGCAAAATCCATATAGCACACATAGACCTGGGGCCTGTATCACAAAGCAGGAGTTCTTGCTTAGCCGGATAACTTGTTTGAGGTAGTCTGGGCTAAATATAAGTCAGTGTTTCTTAAACTGGTCCTCAATTACCCATAGACAGTCCATGTTTGTGCTCCTTCCCAGCTAAAAAAAAATGGACCGTCTGGGGGTCCTTGCGAACTGGGTTGAGAACACTGATGGGAATAACAGAATTAAAATAAATGGCGTTACTAACAGCGTTATTTTTTCCAGTAATGGGTAATCTAACTAATTACTATTTACATTGTTAACACTCCATTACCGTTACTGACAATAAAATGTATCAAGTTACTATAATTAAGCTTACTGAAACTGTTTCCATCCATCAGGCTCACTCAGCCAAAGGAGCTGCAAACTATGTAACAATTCCAAACTGCACGGTAAGTATTCCTAATTCGATTGTAACCTTTCCTGACTTGTATCCAAACACTGTGACCAGATCTAGAGGGCAAAAGAGCCATCTCAAATACATAATTTTTTTTTATATTCAGTTTTATTATAAATAATCGAACATACAGTTGAATTTAAAGCTCAATTAAAAGAGGGGGGGGGGGAGAATGTTACGCAAAAGTTACTTTCCCTGGTAACTAGTTACTAACTCTCTTACTAATTTTTGGGAGAAGGAACTAGGAAGTATAACTTCCTAGTTCTAACGCACAAATTTCCCCACTGTGGGATCAATAAAGTCCTATCTTATCTTATCTTATCTTAACTAATTACTTTTTTAAGTAACGTGCCCAACACTGGTTGAGAACCACTGATTTCAACTGCAGTACTTTAAATCCAACAAGTTATCTGGCTAAGCAAGAAGTCCTGCTTTGTGATACAGGCCCCTGACCTTTTACCTGCAATTGCACCCAGTGGTGCTTTGCAATGAACTGAAATGTTTCTTTGGTATCCCATCATGCCAGTCACCTCCTTTTAAAAATATAAAAGAGTTTAAAACACTGCTCAAAGATACACTATATGGACAAAAGTATTGAGACACCTTGTGATTACACCCACAGGAACTTTTATGACACCCCAGTCTAAACCCATAGGCATCAACACAGAGTTGGTCCAACCCTTTGCAGCTATAACAGCTGCCACTCTTCCATGCTGGAAAAAAAAATTGCTTTCCCCAAACTATTCCCACAAAGTTGGAAGCATAGAAATGTCCAAAATGCCTTTGTATGCATTTTTTTTGTGTTCCAGCATGACTGTGTCCCAGTGCACAAAGCAAGGTTAATTCAGGTATGGTTGGGTGAGTTTCGTGTGGAAGGACTTGACTGGCCCGCACAGAGCCCAGACCTCACCCCCATCTAACACCTCTGGGATCAGCTAGAATGGAAATTGTGAGCCAGGCCTTGACGTCAAGCACAAGCACAACATCAGTACCATGTATGTACAGACAGAATTTTTTAATAAACTGGGAGACAGACAGAAGGACGGACAGATAGACAGATTCATCTATGACCTGGGGAAAGCCTGGAACACATTTCAAATAGTTGGTTTTCATCATCGTTTTCAAATCTAGGCAGGGAGAAAATTCTGCTCTGCCAGCAGCAATAGTTCAGAACCATCAAGTGCGATCAATCGGCGCAGTGTTCCTGCTGCAATGTGGGCCCATCATCTCAGCTGACAGAACGTCAATGAGTTCCATCATTGTGCATAGAAATGAAATGGACCACTTAAAAAGAAATGACATGTCATCAAACAAATTACCAGCAAACTGCAGCAGTCAGATCTATTCCCTATTCGACATTTACTTAAATATCCAAACTAGTAGGGCGGAAAAAAAAATCTATGTCATAAAGAATTCTGGACATCTTACATTTACGTTGGAAAATTTATAACAAGATGCAATTTAACTAGAAGATGATTCTACTGTACATTACAATAAAAAAGAAAATCATTCTTTGCTAGATTCTTTGAATTAAAAAGGAACATTACATACATTTATATTGTATTAAAGCATCTGTTTTGATGCCTCGTGGTCTGATTCAAATATGTTTTATAAAAATATTTTATAGGTACAGGGGTAGAGCCTGGAAAAATATCTGATGATTTTAATAAATTAATTAAAAGATCAGTGTTTGCACAAAGAGGCCCTTGTTAAAGCAGTGACATTTGAATAAACCCCCAGCTGTCAGCTGACTACACCTGATGCAGCGACATAAGGGTCTGTTGCTGTTGCACCATGATTCACTGAAGAGCAGGAAGCAATTAAACCATTGGGTGGCCAAATCAAGCATGCTCAAAAAGATTAGTGCTATCTGCTGGACCGTAATGGCATGTGTGATTATCTTCTCTTGCTGACTCCTGAGGCCACACGATGCTAAGGTAAGAGCAGAGGAGAGAAGATGAGGGACTGGCAGAAAGAAAGAGGAACAGAGAAACTGGATCAAAGTAAAAAAGAAAAAGTACACAATTGTAGAGAAGATTCTAAATAAGGGTGAGGGAGAATATTAAGAAATGACAAAAAGGGTGTATAAAACAGCCCTAAAGTCCTATAGGGAGACCACAGCAGGGAAAGTACTACCTAGGGAGCAACTTCTTCCTAGAAGTACAGAAACTCCAGCTAAGCGTGGATTAATCATATTTACCATTTTATTCATCCACCCATTTTCTGAAACTGCTTATCCTTCCGGTTCGAGGGGGATCCGGAGCCTATACCGAAAGTTAAGGGCATGAGGCGGGAAACAACCCAGGATGGGGGGGGCAGCCCATTGCAGGACACACCCACACAACAGTCACTCACACAAGCACACCTATGGGCAATTTGGTAACTCCAGTTAGCCTCAGCATGTTTTTGGACTGTGGGGGGAAACCAGAGCACCCAGAGGAAACCCAACAATGACACGGGGAGAACATGCAAACTCCATACACATGGAATCAGGGCGGAGACTTCAACCCCAGTCCCAGAGGTGTGAGGCAACAGTACTATTGACTAATAACAGTACTAGCGTGAATCTTTGATCAATGAAGGTCTACTATCTGCTGAACCCCCCAAACGTGGGTATTACTAACCACTGCACCACCATACCCTCCCATTTTAGTCACTATTTCAAAAATGCTGGTTGGTATTGGCTAATCAGTAATGCAATACATTGTCTTTGAGAATGTGCAATTATGTTCCATTTAACAAACAATCTGGAAACAAGTAGCAAGAAGAGACGAAAGCTAATTAAACTTAATAGACATAAAGGGCTTTTAGATCAGGGGAATTTAGATAAAATCAACTTGTTAACATGGGAAGAAAAAAAATCATTTTATTTCCTTATGCGGCTATAGGGTAAAGATTACGTGTGCTTTGCATGTAACAGTGGTGTCCCTTAGGGGTGTAAACACTTTTATAATAGAAGATCATTTTCTTCTGGTCTTAAACTCCTACAAGGAATCCTGCTCAGCACCTCTACTTGACCGATCTTAAGGGAGAGAACCTAAAGAAATCATAATTTATAACATGGCAGTGTCTTAATGGTAACTTCACATTTCCAGAGCTGCAGGTTTGATACTTGTCATGACTGTGCATGGCCAAAGCATATTCTCCCAATGTCCACATTGGAACCCTCCAGATACTGCCTCCCACAGTCAAAAGATATATGGTTTAGGTGAATTAGTGTCTCTAAGTTGCGCAGAGTGTGCAAGCGTGTGCCATGTGATGGGCCAGTATCCCATCCCTGGCTTGTTCCCTTTGTTTCTTTGTATAGGCTGCAGGTCCATCCACGATATGTAAGATGGATAAGTAGTTATAGAATTAAATAGATTACGAAGGACTTAGCGAGAACAACATCATACATACACATTGCAATGATTAGTTTGTGAAGTAATATATCAAAATGAAAAATGTCACAAAACAATGCAGCATAATCAACAAAAACTCTAATGACAAATATAAAACAAAGCGTGAATCTTTGATCAATGAAGGCCTACTATCTGCTGAACCCCCCAAACGTGGGTATTACGCAACATAATAAAATTCAGAAAAAAATGTGCTCATTTGTCAAGATACTCATACACAAGATACATATAGCTCAAGATACTTATACACCTCCTACCTCTTCCTTGTTCCTGTATGTTGTCTTCCCTACAATGCCCTTCCCAGGTGCTTTCAGTGTTGTTAATGCCCAAACATGAGTAAGTAGGTAGGACTCTACAGTTTGCTTCTGTGCTAAAAGGAGTGTATGTTTTGTACCCCATGCACAACACTCACAGGTCTGGCACTGGTCCTCCCTGGGGCCCCAGCAGCGACCGTTACATGTTCTGTGGCACCGTCCACCTATGGATGAAACAGACAGTAGGTTATATCAGGTTATAACAGTTGACAGTAGACAGCTGGTCTATTGTCACCAAATATGAGTTACAAAAACGTTAGCGATCATTTGCACATATATACACTTATAATATCATTTGTATTTGACTTACTTACGCCTTTGGTCTATACCAGCATGAGAGGATGCTGTTCATTGAATATTCAACAACATAGTGCCCTCAAAGCTTGTGATAAAGATCAGGAATATGGGACTGAACAACTCCATCTGCAAATGAATCTTGGATCCTCAACAAAGGAACCCTCCAGAGGAATTTGCTCATCAATACACTCAATCACTAACGATGATGGGACTACAGGAATACAGGAAGAAATTTGGGGCTCTGGTCAGCAAGTTCAGGTTCCTCAGAGTGCACACCATGGACAGATTCGACTGGTCGCTACATGCTGACATTTAGATAAAAAGGGCATGCCAGTGCCTTTTCTTCCTCAAGAGGCTTAAGAAGTTTGGCTTTGCTTCCGAGATCCTCACTAGCTTTTACAGGTGCACTGACCATCTGGTATGGCAGCTGTACCACCAGGGACCGTAAGGTGGTGAGAGTGCATCATTGGGAGCAGGCTTCCAGCCCTAGAGGACGTTTACAAAGAGAGGTCTTTGCAGAAAGTCCACAGAGTCGTCAAAGAGCCCAGTCATCCCAGGCATGGACTATTTACCTTCAAGTCTGGCAGGCGATACTGCAGCTTCCGGTCTACAGCCAGAAAGCTGGATAGAAGCTTCTATGCCTGTGCCATCAGACTGTTAAATACCCAAAGTTCTAGATGGACTCCATCCCTTAACCCTGATCTACACACCACTCACTCTCATTTTCATTTAACTTTGAATAATAAAGTTCCATTAAGCACTGTTGGCAAATGTTTATTCAAAAGGAGAGTTCAGGCAGCAGTTCTTCCACATCTTCAGTACCTCATCGACACAGTGTTTGGTAACACTTTCTATGTAGCGCACATTCATAAAGCCTAATAACTGTTCATATTATTCATTGTTATACATTCATAAAGTATTATAAAAATGGCTATAGATATTTATTAAAGGATAACACATTATAGCCATTTTATCAGTAGTTACAGCCAGGTTTATATTACTTGATGAATGCATTATAACACATTATAAAGGTAAGTCCATCTATCCATCCTGCTTTTTCTGGTGAGTGTCACAGTGGCGGCAAGGCAAGACGGTAAGATCTGATCACTCTTTCTAAAGCTATAGATTCGGGGACCTTCTGGGCAATCCCCAAGCATTCCCAAGACACCTCGGAGATATACTCTCCCTCCAGTGTGTCCTGGATCTGTCCTGGGGCCTGCCAGTGGGACATGGTCAGAACTGCTCCCTTGGAAACTGACCAAGTAGAAGTCCAGAGAGGATGAACAGTATCATGGTCTAGGGCTATTCATATTTACCAGAGGTATATCTACCAAATTAATCTCCACCCAATTATCATAGCATTCATCAAATGCTTGCCCAGTTCTTCACTCTTCAGCAAGATAACAACCGAAAATACACATGAGGGCCAGGAAAGTGATGGGCTATCCAGACAATTGGACTGGTCTACCCAGTCTCCTGCCCTCAATCCCACAGAACCTGAATAGGATGAACTGGAAATAGGAGTGAACACAATGCAACCCACAAACATCTGAGGGCTGGGATGACACGTTTCTCTGCTGATTTTATTGTTTACAGATTGCAAAATACTGGGCGACACTATTAGGTCTGCTTTTTCAAGCCACCATACAAAGCTACTTAGGAGGAACACTCAATCTTTAAGCCTGATTATTTTAGTTTTCATACTTAAGGTGTAATTAAATCAGAAATTAAAACAACTGAAGTCAAATTAGCATTAAATATGAATGTGTAGTATATGAATTGCCAACACTAATTTACCAAAACAGTTTACCAAACAATTTGTTACCAAACAGTTTTCTGTAATAAGAATAGAAACAATAGTTATTTGTTATGACTGTTTCTCCTGGTGAGGGTCACAGTAAGTTAGCATAACACTTAGATATGTCTCTTTACCTCTGGACAGTGAGTGAGCAGGCAGATCAAAGCTTTCCTGCCTACTGAATCACATCAAAGGGCTTTATCTAACATCACCGAGGATCCGGTAATATGGTATCAGTTGGCAGTTGTTTGGACACCAAAGAAAATTCTACAACCATCATAGCCAACTGTAGAAAAATTCTATAACATTGGGAAAGAAAGAATCATATACGCTAGATTATATATAAAGGATTATATGGCAAAGATATGACTTATATTGCTATGAGCACTTTCTGAACACTATATGATTGTAATCCAGTTTATTAAATGCTTTATTAATGCTTGTAATCCTTGTTTATTAATGTTATTTTCCTATTATTAACCTCCAAAGCAGCAATGTAGTAGGCATATTTTCATTCACAGAAATAGAGTGAAGCAGTTGTCTGGGTATTTAGATATCAAAATAAAAAAAAATTAAGAAAAGAAAAAGAAAAAAGTCAGCTTACAGAAAGAAACCTTTGATGTTATTGTAAATAGAGTAACAAGTAAACATCATTTGAAATTCATGAAATTCAAATTGTTTTACAATTTTTTTTTTCTACACCATGTTTTTAAGAATACAATGCCACTGATAAAGAGAACATAACTTTCTTCTGTACCTCTTTACCAACAAATACACGATAATGTATCCATATGTAACCTAGAGGTAATTAAATCATCCAAAGGCCATAATGTTTAGCAACTCTTGGGTGAAGGACAAAGGTTACTCACATCCTGCACTGCTGTTTGTGGGCACCGCCAGGAGCTCAGAGCGGTAGTTCTTGACGATGTCTTGCCAGTGAATTGTGTCAGCATGGCACAGGAACTTGTTTTGGTCCACATAGATGCCACCGTTAAGAATCTCTGTGGGGTGAAAGGCCTTTTAGTATGTGAAACAAGGTGAGCGTCTGCTTCCCTAAAAATGAACTGCTATTACATTTACAACGAGTTTTCTTGTTCTCATGTAAATGTGATATTGAATCCATCCAAGCATTAGTCATCTTGAATCTGAATTTTAGCCTGCATTTCTAGCTTTTATCAGTGATGGTCTACACAGAAGTAATTAACATGGAATAGGTTTTAACCTGACCCAAGTAATAGCTAGATAAAATCCAACACACAAACCTGTCATTTTTTATACTTGGCAGTGATCTTTTTCTTTTTTAAGAAACAAGAGCCCACAGCAGATGTATAAATATAAAAATATACAAACCTTTCAGATTATAATCCTTGCTGCATCTAAATTCAGGATTTTAGCTCTGGCTTCTCTATTACCAATAATGAGATCATTTCATGTAATATTCTATCATTTATGTAGAGCCCCTATGATTATAACATCAATAAAAAAACAAAAAAAATAACTCAATCATTTATTCAGCTTCTATACCACATGTCCTATCCCCTGGAAACAACGGGCATAAGGCAGGAAATAACCCAAGATGGTGCTATGGAGCGCTTATGACGAATTATGGTTTTTAATATCTGTGGAACTTGTTACAGTTTACATATTGGGGTCAGGTTTGCGATTATGATATGAACATTGTTATAAAGTCATATATATTAATATCATGAGAAAATCCCAAAAGAAGCTTATAGTAGGTTTGTCATCTGTGATTATTTTTAAATATTTTTTTGTTTATTGCTAGTATTGCTTGCCTTTAAGCTCTCCCTTAGTTAGGGTTGCTGCCATTGGTGGGGGGGATCACAGAGTGCCCCTGGAACCACTACCACACCTTCTTTGGCTGACCAACACCTCATTTTAAGTTAGTAATTTAACTAAATAAATTAATTAATTAATTGAGCTGGTACATGGAATGGATGGAATGTCCTTGAGGAGAGAAAATGGAACTAAAGTGGTTTTCATGTAATATCCAACAAGATATCAGTAAATTTTTAGAGAACAGAAGAAATTCTTGTTACTTATTGTGTCACTGGTCATATACATATATTCGAATATAAAATGTTTTTTTTAACCAGATATACCCTTACTGCCCACTACGGGCACAACAACTACAGACAACAGTCTTACGTATGTGATTGACAGATTCCAGTATAAACCCAATTCTCTGTTTTTCCCAAAGAGACAAGTGGAAAAATTAATAATGGTTTTACAGAGGCGTAATAAGCAGGTTGATAAAGACATGAATAATCCTCCTGTTCAATTTTTTTTTAATCTAAATGATTCATACTTAAACATAATTTAAATCAGCATTTGTTTATTCTTTCTGTTTATTATATGCTTCTGATCATCTCAGATTCTCATTGCCTTTATGAAAGCTCCACTCTCAGATCTACTGGCAATCTCTTAAAAATTCCCCATGTCCCTGAAACCCTAAGCAATAACTGTGAGCAGGAACAAAGAGATGCTGTGTCTGCTGCTACACCTTTAATAGGATTTTTACAAGATTTTATTTATCAAACTAAATAAATTGGAATGTATGGTACAGTAAGTCTTCAATGATGCTGTAGAAAGCAAACAGCTGCATTAAGCTTGTTTTATTACCTTTAAAATATGCAAAGACTAAAAATATGAGAGACCATTCTGTTTACGTTAACTTTTTGCACAGTATATTACTAAACAAAAGATTTTGGAAAGGCCAATTTGGAATCTCGTACAGTGAGACCTAGACAGTTTGGAGAAAACAATGCATTTAGTTTCTTCTGTAAACGGAGAGAAATGAGTGAGATTACTACTCCCACACAGCAGCAGGTGTCTGTCTGCCAGGTCTGTGTGCATGGTCCCTATCCCATAAGCACTCTCTACATCCTCGCTCAGCATGCTGGGATCTGGATCGGCATTTGGCACCACACAGGCAGCCTGACCCACTTCCCTACTAGCAGAATTGGCAGTCAGTATGCCAGTATCTGGAGCAGGTGTCACCATGTTGGCATGAATGAGGAGTCAGGAGGGCGGGTGTGACCTTATCATCGTGGTTCCAGATGTGACCCAGGCAGTCATTGGTGGTGGGGTGCACCATTATCCTAATTCTTTCTACAACAGTCTTATCACTAACAAACATGTGTGGGGATCTAATAAAAGTTTACTTAGATTTACAGCAAAACAATATTTAATAACTGTTTAGTAGACTTTAAACCTAGTTAACTGCCTGGATATTTTGCCTTAGCAAGTTTAGTTAAGTACTTTTCTCAAAGGCTAAAAAATAGCAACATTCAAAAAAGATGTATATTTAAAATCACTCTGATAATAAACAAAGATTGAACCTGAACCCTAACTACTGAAGCTTGTCCCTTTACTTCTGGATCTTGCATTGCTAGGCATTGCTAATTCAGGGACTGGTTGACTATGCTTTCTCAACAAAGAAGCATTGAAGTGTCTACCGAGGTTTATTGATCCAGTATCAGAAAGTATTCATTAATGGAGTCTTAAAGCACTTACGCAATTCACTCTGGCTGAGGGTGTCTACCAAATGCTATAAATGTAAATGCAAATGTACCAAGAAAGCAAAACATAAAATCAACAAACAATAACAGGTGACTAATTCGCTGTTGAGAAATCAATACAATATAGTCACATTCTCAGGAACCAATGCCTAACATTCCGCAGGTGGAATTCTTGTACAAAGAGATTGTTGATTTTCAGGAGTAGCTTTAAGAAACACTAGGATTCAGAAATGCTTTCCATACCTCTATTGTCTATGAGCGTCTAACAGTAGGTGCTGGCTTCTGGAACAGCAAAGATTCTATAAGATTCCACTCTTGGACTAGGCAAAATGTATTGCTCTGGTTAAGGGGATGTCCAGAAGGCTGAAGGCTACAGATTGTGCACCACTCCTGTTCTTCCTGGTTCCTGCCAGCAGCTTTGGCAGTTCTAAGACCTTCAGCCCAATGGCTCTGGTACCTGTGGTGCTGTCGACTCTAGCAGAGCACCTGCAGAGTGAGGCAAGGACCCTGCCAATAAGCAGCCACTTGCTAAATAAGAGCTGTCCTCTCCCACGTTATGAGGACATATATTACACCCTGGCATGAAGGCCATATTTCTTTACAAAGAGGTTAGATTTTTATGTCCGAATATAATTACTAGACTGTAAACATGACCTGTATGTCATAACTGTAATTATATAATCTCAGAATTGGGATTTCATGAAGTAGTATTTGACTCTGAATTCCCAGTATTATGCAGAATATCAGTGGGATTATTGGAAGATACAGGTCACCTAATCACGTCCTGCCACAAAATATGAAGAACACATGCTATTGCTATAATGCAATGACTTGCAATTTTTTGAATAGTTTCATTCTTTGTCACACAATGACACAATACTTCATCAAGGAATCTAGATTTACAGTTATAGACAAGAGCTAATATCACACAGTAGGTCCTTGTGAAGATACATGCAATATCATACCCCAGGGAGTGTTAGAATTAGAATGATGTTCTGGTTCCTCATTGAATAAAGACTCACAGCTCCCCACACCGCAGAATTTCTATTGGTTAATGTACTACATGACGTTTATACCTCCTTAATACAAAGATGATACAAGGTCAGGGTGAGCTTTATAACAGAAAGTGCAAAGCATCAGGTATGGAATACAACATTTCAGTCCATCCCAAGACACACACAACACACAAACCGTGAACTTAAGCCAACAATTTAAATACTTTTATAACAATATCATAAACCTATTATCTTTTATATGTTATAATTGCATATAATAAATATTATAAAATAATATGAATAGCAGATACAGTGGTACAACAACAACCTTATATCTTCTCAACAAAAGAATTCAGACAGGAGCTGATTTTATTAAATATTTCCAAAAATAATAAATATCCTTTTCCAAGCAGAATGTGTAACCTTTCTGCAGTAAATATAGTTTTAAACTTCTAAAGTTCTCCTGGTTATTAAAGTTAAGCTAAATGCAGGTCTCAGGGTGAAATATTCAGTACCTCTTTAATATTTTTGTACATTAACTGGTTAAATACCACAGTCAGCCATATAAATGTGTAAATGTGTAACCTATGTAAGTATTTGGTAAGTAAACATGTAAGTAAACAAATATACGAAGCGCTGACGTAATGTTAAAATAACAAGTTACAGGTACTTCCTTTAATGCAGTACCTCTTTGATAACACTGAGGCCTTTTTATAATGAACACAAGCTCTGTTGCTTTGTGAAACAGATCCCCTTCAGTAGTGCTTTTTAACAGTAAATCCTTGGAGATCAAAAGCCAAATCGCTGAAAACTTTCAAACATTAATTTTGAGATTTTATAAATATTAAGTTTAGAAGACAAATTCCATATTATATAAAAATGATAATTGCTGAAATAGATATTTAGGAGGTGCAAATAAGAACATAAGAACATAAGAACTATACAAACGAGAGGAGGCCATTCGGCCCATCAAGCTCGCTTGGGGAGAACT
>JAODKN010000001.1:31794296-31810846 GCA_026774425.1 Petrocephalus zakoni
ATGGTTGTGCGTGACAATCCCAGAAGATCAGCAGTTTCTGCAATACTCAGACCAGCCCGTCTGGCACCAACAACCATTCCACGTTCAAAGTCACTTAAATCACCTTTCTTCCCCATTTTGAAGCTCGGTCTGAGCTGGAGCGGTTTGTCTTGACCATGTCAACATGCATTGAGTTTCTACAATGTGATTGGCTGATCAGTAATTTGCATCAACGAGCAGTTAGACAGGTTTACCTAATAAAGTGGCCGGTGAGTGTAGATCTGATAACATTATTTCACGGTATTCCATCCTCTATAAATTGTTCCTGCCATTGTAAATGTAATTGTAAACATCTTTTTGACAGTTTCAATTGAAATATTGCAAATTTGTGTATATGCAAATTTCTGGTCAGCTATTATGGTTATCATTCAAAAAATGGCTGCATTTTGGGAGCCATGGCTGCTCATGAATGTTCTTCAGCGTAACATAGTGGCGACATTGTGTGGCACATCTGTTTAATGGGACAAAGGAGTTCACTGTGACTAATGGGGTATTTTCACATCGGACAGTATTCAACTCCAATGTTGTCACCAGCACCTTTGTCTTTGACATTCATTTATTATGTGTCCGCTATGATACCCCCAAGCCTGTGAGTGGCACTGTGTCCTTCTGATGAAAACGTGTGAGACTGGCTAACAAAGGTTAATTGCCAGTGACTGACTCCACACAGACACCTACTGCAAGGTGCATTATTGAGTCTAATGCATAAATACATCTTTTCTGTGATAAGATTATGGAGGTTGCTCTTATTATGACCCGACTCTGGGGCAGCATGCCATGTTAATTCACTGCCACACCCAATCTCTGGCCACAAGGTAAATAAACAAGGAAAAAGTGTTCACTGACTAACAACTGTAAAACACTGCTGAAAAATAACGCCAGTATCAGTACAGTTAAACATTTTAATGATTTGAACATCCCTTTTTTAATTGTGAATCACAAGCTACTTTATTAATATTTCAAGTCATTTTTATGCATAACAATGTGGATAGAAAACTGATAAAAAAAATCAATAGCATGTGTTAATTTTATAGAAATGTATCATTTGTATCCTTGAAACATTACAAAGTTAAATATAAGTTAAACATGCTTGTAAGATACTATCTGCCTCACCTCCATATCTCCTTGGGATAAAGCGTCTGTTATATGTGTATGAATTCCTGGCAGCCAAGGGTCTGCAGTCCTGGAGAGCCCCATCCCTGCATATTTTTGGGTTTCCTCAGGGGTGTGGTGGAGCAGGGAAAGAATTAAGCTGTGCAGGGCAGAGACACTCCAGGACTCAGGCTGGGACTCTCCAGGACTCGAGCTGGGACTCTCCACAACTCAGGCTGGGACTCTCCAGGATTCGAGCTGGGACTCTACAGGATTCGAGCTGGGACTCCCCAGGACTCAGGCTGGGACTCTCCAGGACTTGAGATGGAGACCCCTGACCCACATAGTCCATGATGACGACAACAACATGAACTGATTACGTTTTGCATACCAAACACTCTGTTACGGAAATATACTGTGTGCATGACAAGTATGAAGCAGTCATCTAAAAGCTTTTGTTTTATATTGTAGTAGTGAGTGATTGTTAAACATTGATAAAATTGGTGACTTTTGCCTGTATAATATCCGTATAATATCCCCACTATTTCTTTGGGGAAACAAAGCTCCCCCAATGACCCAGTAATGAATAGACAGTTGGAAGATGAACGGATGCATTAATTATAACTTGGATTTCATCCATCTATGCTCTTACCCTGGAGAGGGCCACAATGGGCCTGGAGCCTATCCCAGCCAGCACAGGGCACAAGGCAGGGGAAAAACCCGGCCAGGATGCCAGTCTATCTCTGGGCACACACACCCCCCGCGGGAAGTTTAGCAAATTCTCCTAACCACATGTACTTGGAAACTGTGAGAAGGAACTTAAAGAAACTTGCTGGAAATTTAGACCAAGTCTGTTCAGCTACAACCAGAGGATAAAAAATGTTCAGAATGCAAACACTGATACAGAGGAGCAATTAAATAAATTCTTTATACATATTATGAGACACATTCTGTGCAAAATCTGCCTCTCCAAAATAACACAGAAACCGCTAAGCAGAAGTGAGCTTTGGCCGCAAGTGCCACACAATACTGTAGACAAATATAAACACAACCATTTCACACTCTTTCCCGAGGGCATATGAAGGACAGAAGTAGTATGGAGGATAAGAGGAGAAGGTAGACAGGATGGTAGAGAAATTTTAAACAAGTACAGGGGAAACAAAAATAAATGAGAGGGGGTTTTGGCCATGGTATTTTATTATATAGCTGTTTATTTGAACACAGGTAACAAAGAACCCCACAATACAATTTATTCTGTTGTTTCTTTTATCTTTATTCTTTTTTCCTAGCTCTATGTAGAATGGTAACTCATAGCAGGCAGCCCTCTTGGGATTTACGTGATTTACTTTCTATTTCAATACAGATCAGAAAAGTTACTTCTCTAGGGAGGAAATTCAGTGTCTTATAATAATGGCTAGAGTTATTCCAAGAGCAACTAATTCAAGTGTTTCAAGAGGTTTACTAAATCAGTAACTGCTGATTTAAATTTTGTAATGTATTCAGAGTACAACAAGCACACCTGTCCAGGACAGGTCATTTAATCATCTACACTAGCTATTGAATAGTATATTATTGTTCATGGAATACTGCTACCCTGTCTTAGGTTACTCTGGCCCTGCAGGGATTGCTGTTGCTATGGGCACCCTCCAAAACCTAAAACCAGACAATGTTATCTATAAGGTACTAACAGCTTGGGGTGCCTTATGCTATCCTAGAGTAATGTATGATGTTTAGTAGGTAACAGATTTTATTTGGCTCACATGTCTTTGAACACCATGCAAACTTTTGTAAGGGTAAATGATCAAGAATGATCGATTATTGCCTTTGACACTACATTGTTCTATATCTAAGAAGATATTTAAGTTTTTTAATGAAATCTTTTTTTCAAAATAGGTTAGGACAATGAATAGGGCCATAGAAACCGAAATTGGTTGTACAACCCTGTTTCCAAAAAGGTGGGATGCTGTGTAAAATGTAAATAAAAATGCGATGCTATGATTTACAAATCATATACAGGGAGTCCTTGCGTTACGATGTTCTCAACATACGAGGTTACGACACTAGCTCCCATAAAAACTGTTTCAGCTTACGCCGATAGCTTCGTACTTATGGACTACGTGGGCGAACTAGTTTGGTTGCACACAGCAACTTTTTCACACTCATTCGTGGTGGAATGATTTCAGCATGTACTTTTTGAAAATGAAAATGAGCCGATGTAACAGAGCAAAGGTGGTGTGATGAATAGTTGTGATAAGAAATACCCTTAGAATATGCATACCCCCACCCCCAGGGGGAGATTGTACGTTACGTTAAGCTGGGGATAAGTTACATGAGAGAGTGCTGTCCTGTGTAAAGAAGTACGCTCATTAAAAGAAATATAAACCTCACTTGCAGTCAACCCTGGTCTTCAGTAAGTCACTCTCATGACAGGTGGTTAAATACGATGCAAAGCAATGGAATGTTGGTTTTGCTTTTTATTATGTCCGGTTCTCTTCGCGACACACAAAGCAATGCCTGTTATCTATTGCATTTCCACACGGTTATGCGTGGATTGATTTTCCATATATAAGTCGTTTTTGCATTTCAAGGTGGCACGAATTCCACTCCATAGTATTTATGTTCCAAATTATGATTTTACAACTGTGTTAGGATAGGTAAGTGACTTAGGCTAGGGTGTTTCGACTTACACCATAATTCGGGTTATATGACTGTCACAGGAACGAGGACTCCCTGTAAATTGTTTGGGAAGTAAGGAGACCAGCTGCTAGAGTTTTGAAAGTGAAATGTTGTCCCATTCTTGCCTGAGATAGGATTTCAACTGGTCAACAGTTTAGGGTCTGCTTTGCCGTGTTTTTTGTTTCATGATGCTCCAAATGTTTTCAGTGGGTGACAGGTCTGGACTTCAGGCAGGCCAGTCTACCACCCGGGCTTTTCCACTATGGAGCCATGCTATTGTAATACACATAAAATGAGGCTTGGCATTGTCTTAATGGTGCCTTCTCAGATGTACAAGCTACCCAAGCCATGGGCAGTAATGCACCCCCATACCATCACAGATACTGGCTTTTGAATTGTTCTCTGATAATAAGCTGGATGGTCTCTCTCCTCTTTAGCCCGGAGAATGCCATGTCCATGATTTCCAAAAAGAATTCATCAGTCCAAGGGACAGTTATCCATTTTGCCTTAGTCCATTTTAAATGAGCTTGAAGTCAGTGGCGTTTCTGGATCATGTTTAGCTAATGTTTCTTCCTTGCATCATAGAGTTTCATCCTGCATTTGTGGATACAGCGACGGACTGCGTTTGCAGCCAGCTGTTTTCAGAAGTGTTCCTGAGCCTATGCAGTGATGCCCACTATAGAATCATGCCTGTTTTTAATGCAGTGCCACCAGAGGACCCGAAGATCACGGCTGTCCAATATTGGTTTTCGGCCTCATCCCTTGAAAAGCTCTCCCAATTTTCCCAACATTTCTGAAACATGGCATCTAATTCATCTAATGGCATCTAATTCAAACAGTACAATTTCTCAGTATTTGATATGTTGTCTTTGTTAAATTTTCAGTTGAAAACAGGTTTAAATGTTTTGCAAATCAACAAGCAATTCTGTCTATATTTAGATATTACGCAGTGTCCCAACTGTAATACTAATAAAATATAATGTGTAAAATTATCAAATTATTATCCTAATAGCCTTAATATTTTTATGCATAAAAATTGCAGTTTAATTCCTAATTACGCAAAATACATACATTGCCATGTGCTCAGTGTGCTCATTGCCATTATTCAGCCTCGGTTTTGCTTGCTTGCCTGGTGTCTGAACTGTTCCTGTTCCAGTTCTAATTTCAGGTTTCATTCAGTACTGTGTTTCTATTTCAGCCTGCCTGGCGGTGACCCCTGCTTCCTGGTTATGCACTATGCACATCATTAGAGATACCACACTCTGCACTTGGATCACGCATCGCGCATATTCTCCTTTTAATTTCGCCCCCCCCCCCCCACCTTGTTTGCAGGTTTACTTGCAGAGAGTCTTCTCATGCAATTTTTAACTATTGATTCGTTTTACTTATACAATTAGATCTAATGTTAATCACAATGAAAACTTTTTAAAAATAATAAAAAGAAAAGAAAAAAAAAAGTTCTTTAACTTGTTGACTTTCTCTGTTAATATTTTACAAAGCAAATCAAGGAAAGCTCTGCTGAATAATGCACACGGCCTGGCCAAAGAAGTCACTGTGTGAATTTAAATCAGCAAGTACTTATGAGCCAATGATTGTATCATTATTACAGCTCAACAATATTATGCAGCAATAAAGTGAAGTCAGCTGAGTGCCTATCATCTTGCCTGTCATCAATACAAGATCCAAATATGGATGGAAAAAACGTTGAAATGCTGCATAAGTACCTGTAAACAATGTCATGATGAATGTGCACCAAATTCAAAGCTAAAGGTGGACCAATTAGATATTAAAGTGTGCAACTTTTTTTTGGCCAGGTACTGTATGTATATATTCTATTTTTATTCAACTTTCATTACACTTTTACTCAGTTCCTATTCTTGTTTCTGTGTCAATAACACAATCAATATATCTGTATAAAAATTAAGACAAGGGACTATAGACAATCCAAAGTCTAAAACATTCAGCCACACTAGTCCACACTTAGTCCCCTCAAAATACGAAAGCCTGTTCAGTTTCTATAGTCTTTCCATTGTGCTGATGCTCAAACAGTTGTTCAACACTAATGCAAAATCCATCTCCACTCCAATTCCTAAACCACATCCCTGCTTCTTTCTGGATGCAAAATGCTGCTATCGTAGGCTGTAAATGGAAACAACATAATTTAAAACCTTTTTATTGAGAATTGTGAATATTAGCTTGTTGAAAACCAATAACATCTTTTTTCACAGTCAACCATAACATTCTTAATATGTGAAAAGGTCTTGGTACTTTGTATTCACTTGTTTTTTCAGGGGAGAAGCTACTAAATAATGGAGAGGCCCTAGATGCCTCACTAAGGGCCTTCACCTAGAGTGAACAAGAGTCTTGCCACAAGCAGCCCTTCTAGCGAAAGTGCTACACTGGTGTCAAAAACGGCATGAGATCTCACATATCACAATTCTGCAGGAGGGAAACTCAGGTGTTGAAAGTTTGACAAAAAACCATCACAAGGGTCTGTGGTGGCTTCACCTAGAATGGGGCAGTGTAGCCATCTTCAGTCTCACAAAAGGGCCTTAACTTAATAGTGATGCATCCGCGGTAACTGTCATGAGTGTGGGAGAGCAGCTGTAATATCTCCATATGGGCTGCCCCTTGATGAAAGTACTACGATAACAATTGTAAATTATGATAGATTTGAATCATTGTTTTGCAAGACGGCACAAATAAAATGCACTTTTTTGGGGTTTGTATTTTGCGTGGATGTTTTCTGGGAGGGGTGAACTGGGCACAAGTTTGCTATTCACCTGTGAGTAAATATTCACCTGTGTGTAAGCTGCTGTGTACTAACCATGAGAGCAACTAGAAGAAATGTACTTATTTCTTAGGCTTATCCTTCCTGTGCTAGTAAGCGGAAGGCAGGGTGGTGAGGTTTATGTATTTCAGTCGCCTGTCTCCCACGTTCCTAGTGTGCTAAATAAAATGGCACCCTTCCACCCACCAAGAAGAGATATGTGTAGATGAGTTCTGGGAAAAAAAATGTACGAAGTCACATCCATAACATTAGGGAGATTGTGATTTGAGGAGCTTGGGAAGCTCATGAAGCTGCTGATGATGTTTCAGAATTCAAAGAGTAATGCAGAGCAAGTTTTTAGTATTGTGAGACCCGTCAAAACTGAAGCTCATTGCCTGACACGTAAACCTTTTCACATACAGCAAGTCCTTTAAAAGAAATAGAAGAATTTATTTCAAGCAAACAGGTTCATTCAGAAGACAAACATGTGACACACCTGTACAACACAGGGCAAAAAACAGAGGCTTATTACTGCTCAAAGAAGAAGTGCAGTGACATCTTCATCAAGCTATGCTCATGTCTCCCTGAAATCAATCTTGGCAGCCTGGGATGCCTGCATTATTATCAATGGTAGGAGAAGAGAACAAGTAAGTGCAGAAAGGTGAGATTTTGGCTATAAGTGTAAATGTTTATGTAGATAACACTTATGCGGTGACAGCATATAACCTGGAAATGCCAGCACCAATATCTATAACAAATAAGCCATCATTGCATCATTTTGTATTCTCTGTCTTTATTATTATTTTTTTTTTACAATTTGCTTAGCAATTAACATGCATCATGTTATCAACTCGGGAATTACAATTTCTATGCTTATAGTCCATGTGTTTCGACATTATAGTAGATATGAGTTTCAGCAATAAAGTCATACGATGATTCACAACAAAATCTGAGTTTACTATCATATATCAACATATTGCTATTATATGAACCTAGGAGTCTGAAACTGTCTTAGCCTTTCTAGAATAAAAAAATTTTTGTGCAGCTCCACCACCATATTAGATCTATGTGGTCATAATAAACAAAGGAAAACTATATTGCTGTTTCCAAAAACGTATAAAGATACCAGAGGAGTGTATGTGGGGCATTAGTGGGACAGCTGAAGGCAGAGGCTACTGGCATCATCACAATAAGTGTAGGACTTGATATGAGCAAAATTGCCACTGCTTCTGAGACACTGAACTGCGCAGTCATATATCAGTTGTTTTTCTTTCAGTCTTACAGCCTCAGGGCAGAGGCAAAGAGGTTATAGTGTCACCTTCCCAAAAGACAGCTTTCATTGTAGCCACACAGATTATTGCAAAGTTACAAAACAGATGATGATCATATCTTTGCTCCATCTTCTTTGCTGCAGGCACAACATGAGGCTTAGTAGTCTGTTAATCTCGTAGAAAACACTTTACAAAAAACCAACATTGACCTCAGGCCAAGGATGGCTGCAATATTTACAATTCAGTTCTCAGTTTCCCGCAAACAGTGCCACATTTCCTCGGTCTAAAATCTACCTGCTTATTGTTTTAACGCAGAGCAATTTTAGGCTACAGATGAAGATCTCCAACCCTTGGGTATAAGGATCCTCAATATGATAGACAGCAATACTTGATGGATCTGTTTAGGATCTGGTGACCCCTCTCACCCTGAATGGCATCTCTTCGTAAAACTGTCATCTTGGAAATGCTACCAGTTTGTCAGAACTTATAAGCCCCTTTTAACAAAAGTATATATACATATTACATAAGGTAAATATGTGCATACAGACGTGGAGTGTATGTATGTGTTTTTACCCAAGAATGACTAAGAACAGAACATTGGACTATTCTGAGGTGGCACATTTCAAACCTGAGACAGCTGGAGCAGTTTGCTCATGAGGAGTGGATCAAAATACTTGTCGACCGGTGCAGAAGTCTCATTGAGAATTACAGAAATCGCTTGATTGCAGTAATTGCCTCAACAGGTCGCACAATTAAATATTAAGTTAGGGGTACCATCATTTTTGTCCAGGCCAGTTTCATTAGTTTGTTTTTTAAAATGATTCTGTTGAACTACAATTCAGAAGCAATGTCTGATTTTCATTAGTTAATGTTAAGTACATTTTTATTTATTATTACTTTTGTCTGTTTTAAGTTATTTCATTGACCATTGTGGGTTTTTCTTTCTTTAACAGAAGGGTACCAACAATTTTGTCCACATCTGTATATGTTATGGATCCTGGTTTTTATAAATATACCTTAGCACAAATGAATGTTACATTTGCATAGTGCTTTTAAAGACTTCAACCACAACCAAGGTGTAACACCCACCTGGATGACGCGACGGTAGCCATTCTGCACCAGTACACTCACCACGCTTTAGCTAAAGTGGCGAGGGGACAGGAGAGAATTCACCAATTAGATATAGGGGATGATTAGAAGACCAGATTTGATTGGGCCACAGTGGGCAGTTTTAGCCACAACATCCGGGTACCACCCCTACGCTTGTAAAAGATGCCCAGTGATCTTTCATGACCTCAGAGAGTCAGGACCTCAGTTTTATCTCATCTCATCCAAAGGATGGCACCATTTTTACAGCACAGTGTCCCCGTCGCTAGATCGGGGCATTGGGATCCTCACAGATCACAGTAAGGGCTAACCTGTTGGCCACACCAACACCTCTTCCAGGAGGAACCCAGCTTTCCTAGTTGGTCTCCCATCCAAGTACTGGCCAGTCCCAAACCAGCTTAACCTCAGATAGATTGCCGCGTTGGAAAGGCAGGTGGTATGGCTGCTGGCAGAGAGATTACAATACTTAATATATAATGCATGCCAGTCTTTTATGTTGTAAAATGCAATAATCAAATACTAGAAATTCAGATAAATGCAGAAAAATAAAAACTAACATAAACATTTTAAAACATTAGCTATTTCCTGGAAATTTGATAAACTAACATAACTTCTCATGTTTTTTCCAATGGAAAAAGTTTCTGTATCCTTGCAAAATATAACTTTTTCACTGTTTCAGAAACGTGCCCAATGTTACAATGGAGTCCTTCAATCTCAAAAATAAAGAATTGAGCAAGAAGAAAGAATGTCACATCGGGGGGCCTGTTGGGAGTGGCAGAACGGAGAGGGCCTCCGTACATTTCAATGCATAATTAATACTCCACCTGTTTACCACATGGGAGATGTGGCTGATGTTTCGGTTTAATTATCGTTCATTTGCATACACATGTATGTGCTGGAGAGCCCTAGGGACTGGAGTGTTAAAGGCTTGCTTTAGCACAGTGTGTAATAGTGAGCTTGTGTGCTGTGACAGCCTGGAATCCCATTCAGAATTATCCATTGCTTGCTGGTTATAGAAGATGGATGAATGTATAAATGACAACAAACTGCAAGTCCTTTGATTAAATGTCCAAATGCTTCTTGCTACTTCTCCAGCATGAAAGCACTCAAAAAATTGGCATGTGAATAAACGGATGGAAAATAACCTCATGGCTCTTGTGGAAGACACGTGCCCATGCACACAGAGACTCTCTGAGATGACTTTCAAATGACACACTCAAGGGCACAGTGCAGCAGAGCCTTGATTTTCATGACACTAGACAGAAAGCCCAGACTAGAGCATGCGAAAGCCCTCAGAGGTGCATTTCCTGTCAGGGGACATTTATGAGCAGCAACCCCAAAAATAGAATATGCAAGAACAGACAGAAGACATACAGTATAGAGCAATCCCTGCTAGAAACATATGGGATTTTGTAATACTTATGTCACAGCAAATACTTTGAAATGGTCTTGGGTTACATGTCAAGTATACATCAAATATTGTATATATACACTCACCAGTCACTTTATTAGGATGACCTTTTTAATACAGAGTGGGAACTCTGCCTTGCTCTCAGTGTGAATTCTCCATGACATGTACTCAGTAAGGTGTTAGAAACATTTCTTAGTGATTCTGGTCCATGTTGACATGACTGTATCACTGATGCAGATTTGTTGGAACCTGAAATGTTTTTTTTCTGCTGTTGTAGCCCTCAAAAATTGATGTCTTCAGAGATGCTTTTCTGCTAACCACTGCTGTAAGGAAAGTTTTATTTTTTTTTGAGTTACTAAAGCTGTCCTGTCAGCTCAAACTAGTCTGGTCATTCTCCTCTGACCTCTCTCATCAACAAGGTGCTTCTACCCACAGAACTGCTGCTCACTGAATGGGTTTTGTTTTTTACACCATTCAGTACAAGCTCTGTGTGTTTCCTGTGTGAAAATACCAGGGGATCAGTAGTTTCAGAAATACTCAGACCACCCTTGTCTTGCACAAACAGCCACACCACAATCAAAGTCTCTTCAAGTTTTTCCCATTCTGTGGCTTTATCTGACCATTAAATAAAGTTCTTGACTCATGTCTGATTAGATATTTGCATGAATGAGCATTTGTACAGGTGTTACTTGTAACGTGCCCAATGAGTGTATGTATGTGTTTTTACAAGCAATATTCATTCTGTTTAATGGACAGCGTGACAGAAAACTTTGCAAGTACAGTTAACCAAATGTTTCATGAGTCACTGAAGAAGAGAGACAGATATATGACACACAGACGGACACAAGCATCTGCATGCATGCACAGAAAACCCATACAGTTCCTGCCCACCACAAAGAAGAAAAGACTTAATGAAGGAGATGGATTATCCAGCTGTGCCACCCATCCACATGCTCAGGTGCTGACATGCTGAGAGAGATGAAGATATATCACATCTAACACACCCCAAACTGAAGCATTGTCCCCGGCACACCGCCAAAATTTGTCACTCTTTAAGCAAGGAAGATAAATGCAACTGCCGATGGATGCTTCCATTAGACTCTAACAGCACAGTGTGGCAGGAAATGTCTAGCTTGGCAGAGCCTGTGGTGAATGGACGCAAGCGATTTTCATAGGTGACCACAGGTAGCAGTCAAATCAGCATGTGGACAGGCACTGGCTGTTCGCAACCAGTCTGGATGGAGTGTAATTGGTAATATGGAAAAAAAACCCTCTCTTCTGAGATCTGTCTCACCTTTGACTTGATTTTAATATTCATGTGTCCTTTGTTTTATTTAATTTGCAAAAAGCTATGTTACTACAGACTTAGAAGTTGCTCAACTGTAAAATCTACCTGGATGTACATGCATAGCTATGAGTAGGAGCATACTAAAGTTTGTTTATACCTTATTCTTAAACATTAAGTTCATAAATAAAATAACTTGAAATATTTGTTTAGGGGTCCAGAAAGTTCTCAATTTATTAATTAACTTACAATATTAATAGTGTCGTATACAGGTACAGATAACTTCAACTTTGTAAAGTGATTTTATTTTTATCAGGGGTTTTTCATCTGTAATTATTACAGATGATTATTACACCTGGTACTTCTTTACCGGTATATGTAGACACATAAAAGGCGATCCAGTCGCAAGTAGTTTTAAAGCAAGGTGTGGCACCATTAGATTTAACTAGTGTGTCAGTAACTTAGCTTTTATTTGCTTTGCTGCAGTAAATGGTCACTAAATCTCAGCTTGTGTTTTAAGCACCAGGCACTAATTCTGTCTGTCCTCTCAGTGTGACAGACTGCCAGGAAGGCCAAGTCTTGGCGTGTCTAGTATTAAAACAGGTTCTAAAGATGTGTGTGAGAAGAGAATCGAGTATAGGTTTATGGTTCTAGAATTATACTGAATGAAAATCAGATTTGCTCCTAATACAACAGGGGTGTGACCACTGAGCAAATAATATTAGAATATAGAAAGGGAAATGCATCTTAATTATTGAATTCCGGTGTTTCACTCAGACCCATTGCCACATGTGTATAAAATCAAGCACCTAGCCATGCATTCAGGTTTACAAACATTTGTGAAAGAATGGGTTCTGAAAAGCTCAGTGAATTCCAGCATGGTACTGCCATTGGATGCTATCTTTGCAGTAGTCAGTGCGTGAAATCTCTTCCCAGCTAGATATTCCACAGCCAACTGTAAGTCGTACTATTGCAAAGTGGAAGCATTTAGGAACAACAGAAACTCAGCCACGAAGTGGCAGACCACGGAAAGTAACAGAGCAGGGTCGCCAAGTGCCGAGGGGCATATTGCATAAATTGTCATGGACGCTCTGTTGACTCAATGACTGCAGAGTTCCAAACTTCCTCTGGAATTAACCCCAGCATAAAAAACTGTGCACCAGGAGCTTCATGGAATGGGCATAAATTCCCACAGTCACACTCCAAAATCTTGTGGAAAACCTTCCCAGAAGAGTGGCAGCTGTTATAGCTGCACCATTACACTTATCCCACTAATGACAAGAACATGGCCTTAACCTACATGTGACATTCCCTTAATGGTTATTAAGGATAAAATTCAAATGGACAATTACCAGCAGCTACACCTGCACATACTTACGGTTGTTGAATGGTGATAAATGTTTGCTCAATTAATTAGCTATATTCTCATTTTCAATCCTCCATTCCCACTAAATTAATCTCAGGGTATACACTATTTTTGGCTTTCCCGTATATTGGTATAAAAACTTCACTTTCTGACATAGCTAAATCTAAGTATTCCTGTAGTTTTATTTTATTTTATATGTATTATTTTTAATACATTTTAAATTAGCCCATTGGGAAATTTGCCATCAGAGTTCCTAACAGTTGTGAATTTGAAAGAACTTACTACCAATTACATTCCGATGAATCATTTTCACGTTTCATTTCTTTTCAACAGCACATCAGCAATCAGTCCAACAGGCCCTTAGAAACAACAACTCACCTGCAAGTATGCAAGTATGCAAGTATGCAATTGCAAGCACTCCAGGCGAGTCACCAAAACACTGCCAACAGGACCACAGCTAAAGGGTAAATGTGGCTTTAGCAATTTAAATCCCAGATTCCTGATGAGTAGTATTGTAACAGTCAACTAACTCTGCTCAGCTAGTTAAGTAACTGCCTGACTGCTGTTTGCACATATGTAAACTTAAACATATGCAGTGGCTGCGGGTATCGTAAGCCTCTATTACTGATATGCTATAATTGTTAACCAGGAGGCTCTACACAGCCTATTTAATGGATGAAGTGGCACATTTACCTAATAAAATTTAATGGACCTGATATTTCTCTAAACAGGAGTGCTGCATCCTGTTCGAGAGCCATCACTGGGTTTATTATTCCTTGACAGCTCGGTTCTGTACTATAACACGGGAGGTCCCTACCTTCCCAAATCCACTGAAGTACTCACTTAAAGTATTCATTATTTTCAGGGATCAAATGACCAGTGGGTGTCAGTGGGGTTATAAACTTGGCAGATAAATATCTCACGATCCTAGATTGCAGTGGTATGGGATCACAGAATGAACTAACCATATGGTGATGATGCGAGCAAAATATGAAACATGACTACGCCTTGCTTATTGCTTATCTTATGGGGATAAAATGTGTGACTTATATTTGCGACTCATGGAAAAACAAGATAGAGAATATAATTACCCACTCGTACACTTTGGTGTTATAGTTACAATGCCAGGGCTAAGAAGGCTCTAATCTTAAAGCAAAGAGCCATAATTACACTATCAGCTTTGCGCATTCTGCTGTTCCCACCCTGACACCGTCTTTTGCTATTATACTGTTATACTGCCAGGGAACACAATACTAACGCCACACAGCAGCATCATTAACTAATAAGAAATAAAATATTTTCCCTCATATGCTATATGCGCACATGCTCAAATGCTTTTAATTGCTTTACTTCATCTTAAAATACTTTCTTTTGAAAATAATTTTTCAAGGAAGGCACTCCCCAGATGAAATACAGAGCATTGGCTGAACAATGCAGACTCCAGGAGCCAAAGTCAAACAGAGAACATCCCGTTTAATTGCTGTGAACGATAATGAGAGGCTGGCAGCCTGCTTCTCGAAATTAAAGGATGGTTAAACAGTCTCTTCTAAGGCAAGACAGGAAAAAAAGAAATGTGAAGAGAAATGTAAGCATGACGATGAAGGTATAAAGTAAATATAAATGGGATTATTGGAAGAATACAATAAAAATCAACATAAATTGAAAAAAGCATGGAACTCTGAAAGGTGGTGAAAGGCGACAGGGGACTTTGGCACCAGTCAGTGGGCAGATTCCCTGCCAGCTTCACCAGCAATTTAAGTATCACCACACATATATATCAATGGGTATGATTAACGGCTGCCCCCAGTCCAAGCAAAACTGTAATTAGCAGCAGGCAATTAGGTTTCAGTGAGGTCATTGTGAAGGCAAATCTGTGGAAAAATGCAAACTTTAGACAGAATTGCTGGCTTAAATGCATGAGCTTGGAAATATATTGCGAAACCAAATAAGGTAGAAATGTTCCAGTTGCAATGCAAAATGCTGGACCATTCAAGCATTAATGTCTTTTTCAAAAGTAGGTCTTGCTTTCACAGGTCAATAGCCGTGTCGGCTATTTCAGAGAACAGCTTCTCCTTGCCCTGCGGCCACCCTATTATTGTCATCCGGAGGTTAAACCAGTTAAAGACTAATCAACATTTAGCATCTCTGAATGTGTTATTCTGCCAGAATTGATGAATGGAATAATTATGTCAAATGTCATTGACCTAAATGGATTTGTAATTATAATGAGACCTTTTTCAAATTGTGACAAGTTAAGTATAAATTGGGGGGAGAAGAGTTGCATGGAACTGGGACACAACAAAGTGGCATCTGGTGAAGACTGGCACAAATAATTGTGTGCCCACATTAACGTTTAGAAATAGCTTCTATATGCTATGCGCAGGGTCTGCAGATGGTACTGTATGTTACCCTTAATAGCCGTGTTCATGTGGATTTGGAGCTAGTTTAAGATGACAGCCATATAAGAAGATAGACTAAAGTTTCCCCTTAAAACAATCTACAACCTCTTCTTCTCGGAGTAATTAGAGAAGACACTTCCAATGCCATGATTACAGTGAGGCCTCACCAGCATTCTTTTAGATTCAAGATTCAAGAAGTTTATTTGTCAACTGCACAGTTATACACGTACAACATGCGGAATGTGGAATGTAACCCTGAATCACTCCTGAGACTGTACGTTGGTTTAAATACAATATATAAAAAAAATATTTGAGAGCCAAAACAAATAAATAAATAAATAATATGTACTATTAAAAAAACAATATGTACTCAAGTAATTAAGATTTAAAGTGGCACTGTGCTTCTCCAATTGAGAGTACTACTGAAAGTAAGGCTGGTTGGATGAGGAGCCTTATGACCTGAGGATAAAAACTCCTCCAGAGTCTCTCTGGTCTAGTCATGAGGCTGTGGAACTGTTCGCCTGAGTTCAGCAGGTGAAAGTTACTGGAATGGGAGGGGTCTTTATTGATTTTGATCACTCTGGTCCTGCAGCGCCTGGTGTAGATGTCCTAAGGGAGAGTAGATCAGATCTGCAACAGTGCTCTGCTGCTTTGATCACTGGCGCTGTCAGGCTTTGTGGTCTTGGATGGAACAGTTACCAAACCACGCTGTGATGATCATGGTCTTGAGGAAGAACATCTTTGAGGATCACAGAAGAGACCTTAAACCTCATTAGCCGCCTCAGTTGATAAAGTCACTGCCTCGCCTTGATAATCTGTCCATGTATGTGCATGGACCTGGTCAGATCTTCTGTGAGCTAAACCCCAAGGTACTTAAAGTTGCTCACCTTCTCCACTGGAGCCCCATTGATGTAGAGGGGAGAGTAGCAGCACCGCTGTTTTCTGCACCACCCTCTCTTTTTTTGCTGGCATTCAGCTGGAGACTGCTAGCCTGGCACCACCTTGCCAGGTTCTCCACTTCCTTAAAGTTGGTCCTTTCATCATAGTTGGAGTTAAGACTAAAGTCATAAATGACATATCAATGGCATCTGATGCTGACAGTGTGACTGTGCTACTACTCCTGGATCTTAGTGC
>JAODKN010000001.1:31844061-31855253 GCA_026774425.1 Petrocephalus zakoni
CCTGATCCTCGTTGTGCTTACCTGATGTGTCAATCCCTTTGTTTGCCTAATCACACCCACCTGGTGTTTCCTCCTTGGTGTTTTACCCTATTTAGTCAGTCTGTGTCCTGTTCCCCTGGTCGGATATTGTTCATCCTTCCTGTGGCTTGCGTTACCCGTATACCCGTATGAATAAACGCTCCTACGAGGGGCTTTATAACCCACAGCCTGCATCATGGGTCGTTCCTCCCGCCGCGAGCACCACAGATACCTATAAGCTAAACATAGGCAAAATCAGGCTTAGCCCTGGATCATTAAAGCCTACTTTTATCACCATTTCTGAGGTCATACTGTCTTCTACATCCAGTTCTGTACATTAATGTCTATTCTTAAAAAAGGTTTAGAATTGGCTTTGAGAGTATCGGACTGTAACTGGATTTCAAAACAGACTTTTCTGTCTTCAGGAAATGTAATTTTTTTTAATTGGATATGCAGAATGTTTTACTAATATTCTGCTATGAATTTTGTCATTGGTATGTCGACTTTTTGCTGCATTGTACCAGGTAAAGAGCTTCCTTTTAGCATTTATCTTGTTTGTACAAAGAAATTACTCAACATCCATTATTCTTTAACAGCAGCTCTCCCCTCAGGCATCTCCTCTCTTTTTTTTTTAATTGCCCACTAACGGACTAACGCTTCTTGTACATTGTCTAGAAGGCTGCAAACCTGTGGCTGCAAACCCCTATGTTCTTATAAGGATAAGTAGCTTGTCTTTTGTATTTCAATTTCATTGCCTAGCACAAAACAGCCATAATAATCTGTTTTTATATGCCTTTGCTGTACACAGACCCACTGTGTTTACAATACCATTTATGAAATACAGAACAACGAGGAATTGTAAAAGTCCCATTTTAACGGGAGCCCAATTACTGTATGCCATTTTCCAACCAAAACAACTGTGACCAGGGGCGCACATATATTTGAAAGGATTTTTCTGTGGTCATTACCCAACCCTTTAACGTATTTGTGAACTGGTGACATGCTATACAAAACAAGCCTGAACAGAAACCTTACTGAGTGACAGGCTCAACAGGTGGTGGCACAAGGAGCCTTGCATGCAGCACAGATCTGAATGAGTGGGGTACATAGTATTATCTCAGATCTTAGCCACATCAGCAAGGACTAACAACAAGCGCACTTTGGGGAACCACAAAAACAAAGCTGGAACGCGGAGTAAAATGTGAATGGAAAAAACACAGTGATTTACAAATCATATAATCCTCTACTTCATTGAAAATAGATCAAAGAAAACATATCAAATGTGGAAACAGAGAATTTTTTTTATGTTTTATGGCAAATATGTGCTCAATTTGAATTTGATGCCAGCAACAGTTTTAAAAAATGATGGGGCAGGGGCATGTTTACCGCTGTGTTGCATCACCTCTTCTTTTAACAAAACCCCCAAGCATTTAACTGAGGAGACCAGGTGCTGGAGTTTTGAAGGTAAAATGTTATCCCAATCTTGCCTAATACAGGATTTTATTTGCTCAACAGTTAAGGGTCTTGTCTGTATTTTTCGTTTCATAGTGCTCCAAATGTTTTCAATGGGTGACAGGTCTGGACTGCAGGCAGGCCAGTAGAGCACCTGGCCTCTTCTACTACAGAACCATGCTGTTGTGATGTGCATAGAATGTGGTTTGGCATTGTCTTGCTGAAATATTCATGGTATTCTCTGAAAAATACATTTTCTGGATGGCAGCATGTGTTGCACCAAAACCTGCATATAACACCCAGCATTAATGGTGCCTTCCCAAACACGCAAGCTGCCCAAGCCATGGGCACTAAAGCACCCCCACACCACCACGGATGCTGGCTTTTGAGCTGTCCACTGATAACCGGAAGCTTCTTCTCCGCTTTAGACCAGAGGAAGTGGCATCCATGAGTTCCAAAAAGAATTTGTAATTTTGATTTGTCAGACCACAGACCAGTTTTCCATTTTCCCATCTTAAATGAGTACTGGCGCAGAGGTGTCAGTGGCGTTCTGGATCATATTTAGATATGGTTTCTTCTTTGCATGGTGGAGTTTCATCCTGCATTTGTAGATGCAGCGACAAACTGTATTCACAGACAAGGGTTTCAAAAGTGTTCCTGTGCCCATACTGTGATCTCCACTGTAGAATTGTGTCTGTTTTTAATGTAGTGCCGTCTGAGGAGCCGAAGATCACAGCTATCCGGTATTGGTTTTTGTCCCTTGTGTACAGAGATTACAGCAGATTCTCAGAATCTTTTAATGATATCTACCACAGCTGAGGAAATTCCCAAATTCTTTGCATTATTATGCTGAGGAACATTAAATTGCTGCACTATTTGCCTACACAGTCTTTCACAGAGTTGTGAACCTCTCCCCATCTTCACTGCATAGAGATTCTGCCTCTCTGGGGGAGGCATTTTTATAACCGGTCATCTCACTGACCTGTTGTCAATTAACATAGTTAGTTGTGAGACATTCAATCACGTGGAAAATACTATTCCACTATTTTTTGTTGCCACTGTCCCAAATTTTTTGGTTGCTAACGTCAAATTTAAATTGAGCATATTTTTGTCACAAAATAATACTTCTCAGCTTCAACATTTGACGTGTCGTCTTTGTTCAGTTTTCATTGTATGGTTTGCATATTATTGCATTCTGTTTTTATTTACACAGTGTCCCAACTTTTTTGGAAATAGGGTTGTAAAAAAAGAGAGAAAAAAAACATCAAGACGACACACCCGAAAGCCAAGGTGAAGAGACTCAGATTCAATCTTTAAGGACCTACTCAAATCCTAGCATAAACTCAGTAATAATAATAATAATAATAATTAATAATCATCATCATAGGGGCGGCATGGTAATGCAGTGTTTAGCACTATTGCCTCACACCTCTGAGACCAGGATTCAAATCTCTACCCAGGTTCCATGTGTGTGGAGTGTGTGTTCTCCCTGTGTCATTGTGGGGTTTCCTCCAGGTGCTCTGGTTTCCCCCCACAGTCCAAAAACATGCTGAGGCTAATTGGAGTTACCAAATTGCCATAGGTGTGCATGAGTGAGTGACTGGTGTGTGAGTGCGCCCTGCGATGGGCTAGCCCTCTATCCTGGGTTGTTCCTCTTGTGCTCATAGCTTCTGGGATAAGCTCTGGACCCCCCCGTGACCCAAAAGGATAAGCCTTTTCAGAAAATAGATGGATGGATGGATCATCATCAAAAAAAAAATACAAACTTCTTAGACTCTAAAAGCAGCTCATTTTTAGAGTCTAAGAAGTTTTTTCAGAAAATAGATGAATGGATGGATCATCATCAAAAAAAAAATACAAACATCTTAGACTCTAAAAGCAGCTCATTGACTAAGGAAACCCTTATTGAATCAATTAAAACAACAAACAGGGCAGTACGATGATTTATCCGGCACCATAGCTGATACCCCTTCTTTACAACCCCATTAGATATTTGTATTCTAGCCTTTATACTTTGAACACTTCTCCACAGGAAATTAAAGTATTTCTTAGGAAAATCTTATTAATACTAACCAAAACTCAGTAATAAAAAATGTGGAAAAGCCCCGAGAAGATAGTCCTAAAGATGTTTTGCATTTGTCTGCCTTTGTGTTATAACGTTCTTGGCTTTCAACTATGTTCAGATAGTGCATGTTCTCTGTGTGATGCACAGATCTCCTCTGGATATGTAGGTTTTGTCCCATAATCCAAAGGCATACAGTTAGGTAAACTGGTTTATCTAAATTTACCATGGTGTGTGTGTGAATGCCAGTAGTTCTCAATCCTGTTCCTAGAGGACCCCCTGCCAAAATGTTTTCATTCCAACCTACGCTGTTTAACCTGCCACATTCATTATTAGCCTATTATGGACAAATAGAGCCCAATTAAGGTAGGGTTAGAATGAAAACATTCTGGAGGGGGTCCTCCAGGATCAGGACTGAGAACCGCTTTCATGTTTCCTGTGATAGATGGCATCCAATCCATGGCATCACTATTCCTCGTACCCTTTGACGTTTGAACAGGCTCCAAGCCCCTCTGTGATCCTGCATTGAATAAGAAGCTGATGGATGGATTATCTTATTTTTTTTTATTATTCTGAAAAACAGTTATATAGTCACTAAAAAGTGGGCAAATCACAGTAACCCTATAGTGGATACCTAATGCATTTTCACACATACAACATCCTTGTCAAATTTTAATACCAAGTTTGAAATTAAACGAGAAAGCTAATGCTTAGTCATTTGTCAAAGTTTGGTGTATGTCATGGCAACTCTATCACATAACTGCATATGAAGCCCTTGTTTGGTCATGGGTCTGTTTAAGGTTGTCACGGCGGCAGGGCCTCTTGCACGCAGAAAGATGATAACCACAGTTATTGGGTCCAAGAACACAAAGGGGTTTATTAACAAAGCGTAACACAAATAAACACAGACACAGGCTGGAAATAGAACTAACAACTAGAGACCAAAAGGAAACAGGGTTGGGAGCAAAGTAATAGCGGGGGTGAGAACAGGAAACAGAACAACTGACAAGCAGGAAAGAGAGCGTCTACAGCCACATACACAATCACCTTCCTGACCATAAACAATGACTCAAAGAAATGAACATGGGCAGAAAATATATACACACAATATATACAAAATGAACCGGGCTAATTAGATGGGAAACAGACAATGAACCAATAGTTAGGGCGCAGGGAAAACAGGCAAAACGGCTCACAAACTGAACACTTCACTAGACGAATGACTGAATCAAAAGGTACCAAACTAAGGCAGAACAGGAGCAAGCCAGTTTGGAATCCACAGCTAGAAGGAAGTAGGGAAAGCACATGAGGGTTGAAGGGCTAAAGACAGAGAGGGGAAAACGCAGAACAACCAGCAATGCCTGCTGGCCAAACGGGGAAAGATCACAAAGGGTGGGGACAGATGGTGTCGACCGGGACAAAGGTTGCATTAATTATCATACAAAACTCTATTCAGCATCACCGGGATCATCTTACTACTGCTATTAATACACAGCTTACCTTATCTCCCTAGAGACAGAAAGAAATAATTTAATAATAATGCTCATTATGGGAAGCATTTACCAAAAATGACACGAAACAATCATCCGTATATCTGTATATAAAACAAGAGTAGCTGAACTACGTCAGACAGTCCACCAGGAATCCTGGCCACACCAGCAGGGGGGAGAGTACCCATGGCAGCCAATAAATGCCCCAGCTAGGGGGCAGAGTATTCTTCCCTAGCAGAGCGTAAAGACTATGTTGGGAGGAAGGAAAGGGGGAAAGAAAGCCAAACAAGGGCAAATATGCTGTGCGAGCAAAGCTGTGCATGTTTTCTCTGGCTCCTGCAAATTGACAGGAGTCTGTTGCCTTCAGACTATCCCCATCTATGCTAAAGGACCCTTGCCTGTCTGTTTGAAGGAGGGGGGCTTCCTCCTGAATTGTTAACCACAGCCTCTTTTCTAAGTAAACCTTACTCCTCAAGTAGTATTTGCCTTGTCACTCGTTCCACCCATTGCAACCTGTGGCCCCCATGGACTTATTTGTCCAGCACATCCCACAGTTGCTCTATCTGATTGAGATCTGGGGAATCTGGTGGCCAAGTCAACACATTCAACTCTTTTTCCATGTTCCTTCCAATGAACAATTTTTGCAGTGTGGCCAGGCGCATTACCTTGCTGAAAGAGGCCACTGCCATCGGGGAATACTGTTGCCATGAAGGGGTGTGCTTGGTCTGCAAAAATGTTTAGCTAGGTTGTACATGTCAAAGTAACATCCACATAAATGGCAGGACCAAATGTTTCCAGGCAGAACATTGCCCAAACCGTCACACTCCGCTGGCTTCCCATAGTGCACCCATCTCTTCCCAACATAAATGACGCATATTCACCCAGCCGTCCACATGATGTAGGAGTCTGCGGCTTTGCAGCTCCATATGCAGCAAGCTGGAATGCCATGTGTGTTCTGAAACCTTTCTATTATTGCCAGCATTAACTTTTTCAGCAATTTGTGCTACAGTAGCTCTCCTTTGGGATTGGACCAGATGGGCTATCCTCTGGTCCCCACATGCATCAGTGAGCCTTGGGCACCCATGGCCCCATTGCCAGTTCACCAGTTGGCCTTTCTTGGACCACTTTTGATAGCCACTGACCACTGCATACCAGGAACACCCCACAACACCTGCCATTTTGGAGATGCTCTGACCCAGTCCTCTAGCCATATCAGTCTGGCCCTTGTCAAAGTTGGTCAGATTCTTACGCGTTCCCATTTTTTTCTGTTTCCAACACATCAACTTCAAGACTGTTCACTTGCCTAATATATAACGGTACCCTTGACAGATGCCATAGTAAAGACTGAAGGATGTCAACAAGTAAACGCATAAGACAAATATCAAGCAATGGATATAAAAAATATGTAAAAAAATTAAAAAATATAAATAAAACCCCTACAGTAAAGATGTCACAATCAAGAAATATTTAATGAGGTAAAGAAGGAAATCCGATTAGCTCTGATATCACTTCAAGAAGGAAGGCCCCAGGGGTAGATGGACTCCAAATAGGGGCCTGAGAAGTCTATCTAACGAGACTGCAAAGGACAAGATCAAAAACAAGTAATACCAGTAGGAAATCATGTGTCTTGATTAAAACAAAGCCTTTGATTCTGTTGACCACATCAATCTATGGAATGTTCTCAGGAACATGGGTGTACTACAGCCTTATGTCATTCTTTTGAAGAATTTCTCCACTTTAAAAAAACTACAGTCGTAATAATAATAATAATAATAATAATAATAACAACAACAACAACATACACTGACTCAGTCCATATTGTTGAAGGATTTAAACAATGGCACTTAGTTATCACCATATCTATTCAAATTGCATGCAGATCATACCATGAGTGAAGGTAGAAGGTGATGGCACATATAAGGGGAGTTAAAAACAAGATTAGTAGATGGGACTAAGGATAAATCTGAATAAAACGATTTTCACTATATGAACACATTATAAATTTAATGAATTAAAGATGAAGAAAATGACCAACAGCAAGATGGATAGACTCAATCCACAAGTTTCTCAACACATGGAAGCCTAAAGACCCGGATAGAAGACAATGTTCTATGCTGTCAATATGTTTACCAGGCATATTATTCATTCAAACATTACTCATAAACAAGCAGTGGACTTTATGCCTTTATATACAATGATAATAGGAGCTAACAATTCATGTACATGCATTGTCACGACAGCACCAGTGGGACTCCTACTTGTTTAGCCCTATGACCATCTGACAGGTGGCCCTGTATGAGCGAGCTGCAGCACCAGGGACAGCGGCCACCTGTCAAAATTCAGCACCAGTGCTGTGGACAGCTGGCCCCATGTTCTGCTGTTAACCATTGATGGCTGCCTGCGACTGACGTAGCAAAGGACCACGTGGGAGAGGTCTGCCGGACGTAAAAGGTGGTGGTCAAGCAAGGAGGAGGTTTCTGAACAGACCAGCAACCATATGGGCAACATGGTTATCTGCTAGCTGCTACCCAGAAGGGCAGGTCCAGGTCTTGGGACTAGGGCATGGCATGGACCCTTCTCCGCAATGCCTCTGTCCCCACTACTTCTGGTGAACTTTCTTTCTTGCCACAGACCAGTCTGATACAAACTAAAGCACCCCCAGCCTCATCAACAGCCCCAGACCACCTCCACAGACCCCTAGCAGCTTCCCTTTTTAAATGCATTTTCTAAACCCCTGTGTTGTAATACACAGTGTTGCTTGAAACTTAGTGAACCCTTTGGGATTTTCCATATTCCTGCAGAAATATGACTTAAAACCTAAAAACCATGACTTAAAACCTTAAAACCATTAGAAAACCTAAAATTGGGTGAAATAAACACAACAATCTGTGAATGTGAGTATGTGCTTTTAGTATATGTAACCCCTTCTGCGGCCAAAACTGTAATTAAATGTTTCTGGTAGGTCTATATCAGCCCTCTACATTGGCTTGAAGGAATTTTAGCCCATTCTTCCATACAAAATTGCCTCGACTCATTCTCAAATTAACTACACACTTCATCTTCCAAAACATTTCTACTGGATTAAAGCATTGTACTACCCCCTCCGCGTTTCACAGATGAGATGAGGTTTTCATGCTGGAATGCAATGTTTTCCTTTCTCCAAACATAATGCTTCACATTTGAACCATAAAGTTCTATCTCATCTGTCCATAAAACATTAATCCAATAGTTTTCAGGCTTTTCCGCATGCTCTTCAGCAAACTGTAGAAGGGAAGTAAAGTTTTTTTGGGAAAAAATGGCTTTCTCCTTGCAACCCTGTCATGCACACCACTCTAGTTCATTATTCTCCTGATGGTGGACTCATAAACATTAACCAATCTGAGAGAGGCTTTTAGTTACATATAATTATCCTTGGTTCTTTTGTGACTTCGCAGACAATCACATGCCTTGTCCTTGGAGTGATTCTTGTCAGTTGACCACCCCTAGGCAGAGTATCAATAACACTATGTAACAAATTTTTATTTTTATTTTGTTCCTGGGTACAAAGTGTGTTTTCCTAACCTGTTATGGCTAAAACAAACAGAAAATAGCTATTGTTCCACAAAAACTTTGCTATTGTTTTTTGTTGTTTTAGGCAAACAGGTTAGGAAAACACGCTTTGTGTTTCTGGGCTGTGGTCATAAAATCAAAGTTTATGCTGAATGTAGTCATTTTTCGATAGGGTTTAGACATAAGCAGTTGAAATATAACACTTGGAAGCCAGGAACAAAAATTGTGTTACATTGTGTAATCAAACTAGGGCTGAAAAATTTAGTGATTTCAAATTGAAATCGTGATCCTGACCTAGGGTTTAAAACTATCGTGAGAGTAATTTTGCAAATTCATTCCATCCTCCTTGTGTAACAGTCTCACCAATCAAAAGTGCCGTGCTCCTCGTGTGCCAATCATGCTCAGCAATCAGAAGTGGCCCAAAGTAACTGTGTATACACTCACAAACAGACATGTGAAACTCAAGCAAAACGTTACATTCTCAGTGCAGAATAATATCGGCTCCGCTGTGGAGCCATAAGTGAATTACCTATTTCATGGTCCGAGATGGTTCACAGGGGTCCAAGCAACATTAGCCACAAGATCCCTAATGTTTTTATTACTGGAACTGTTTTATTTTCATTACTTTATTTTACTTAACAGTTGCGGGTTTTGTGATAGTTGTTTTATGCATTGTTGTTCTCTGCTAATTTGACCCTTGTGTACATGGGACTTCCGGGAAGCACTTTAGTACGGGTAAAAAAGTGGTTGAGCTCTATTTGCAAACGCGGTACTTAAAATGTGCAGGTAAAAGGTCACTTTGCCATGTTCGGGTTGCTAGATAACACAGGTCTGCAAAAAAAAAATAATTTCAGCTGCATGTGATATTCTTGGTAAATTTTATGTTTTTTAGGGTGCTGAATCCAAAAATGATCTCAATTTCCCTCCTTCACGTACAGTTTTTTTGCAAAACATAAAAAAAAATCAATATTTTATTACAATTAACTATGCATAATTTTTCTTATAATTGAAAATGGAAACAAAAAACTGTATGTTAATGATATATTTAACACTATGTTTACTCTTTGTCTGTGCCAAACCCACCCCCACTGACCTCCCTCAATTCCTCACATTTTCTATTTGTATTTCTCTTGAGTCTCGCTCTTAGAAATATTAATGTAAGAAATCATTACTGGATATGTTTTTTTGACTCAAGAATAGGATACCAGATTTCAGTTTAAAAAGGGAAGTTGTACGCTTAATTAAACTAAAAACATGAGTTTTGCAAGAAAACCTGACGAGGTGGAATTTTTTTAATATTTTTCCCGGGTTCAGTGAGTAAAAATCCATAAGAAACAGTCAAAAAATCCTATGCAGTTTTTTGGTTGCAGACCTGTGTAATTGTTCTATGGTTTATTTGGTGTATGTTCTATAAAATTTTTGTGAGAATAAATACACTTTGGATTGAATTCATACAGTGCGTCTGGAAAGTATTCACAGCACATCACTTTTTACACATTTTGTTATATGACAGTCATAAAATGGAGTAAATTTATTTTTTTCCTCAAAATTCTACACACAACACCCCATAATGACAACGTGAAAAAAGTTTACTTGAGATTTTTGCCAATTTATTAAAAATAAAAAAAAATCACATGTACATGAGTATTCACAGCCTTTGCTCAATAATTTGTTGATGTACCTTTGGCAGCAATTACGGCCTCAAGTCTATGAATATGATGGCACAAGCTTGGCACACCTATCCTTGGGCAGTTTCACCCATTCCTCTTTGCAGCACCTCTCAGGCTCCATCAGGATGGGAAGCATTCGGTCCACAGCCATTTTAAGATCTCTCCAGAGATGTTCAATAGGATTCAAGTCTGGACTCTGGCTGAGCCACTCAAGGACATTCACAGAGTTGAAGCCACTCCTTTGATATCTTGGCTGAGGGCTTAGGGGCCATGTCCTGCTGAAAGATGAACCGTTGCCCCAGTCTGAGGTCAAAAGCGCTCTGGAGCAGGGTTTCATCCAGGATGTCTCTGTACATTGCTGCAGTCATCTTTCCCTTTATCCTGACTAATCTCCCAGTTCCTGCTGCTGAAAAATATCCCCATGACATGATGCTGCCACCACCATGCTTCCCTGTAGGGATGGTACTGGCCTGGTGATGCTGCCACCACCATGCTTCCCTGTAGGGATTGTATTGGCCTGGTGATGAGTGGTGCCTGGTTTCCTCTAAACGTGACACCTGGCATTCACACCTAAGAGTTTAATCTTTGTCTCATCAGCCCAGAGAATTCTGTTTCTCATGGTCTGAGAGTCCTTCAGGTGCCTTTTGGCAAACTTCATGCAGGCTGCCATGCGCCTTTTACTAAGAAGAGGCTTCCATCTGGCGCCTCTACCATACAGGCCTGATTGGTGGATTGCTGCAGAGATGGTTGTCCTTCTGAAAAGGTTCTCCGCTCTCCAGAGAGGACCTCTGGAGCTCTGACAGAGTGACCATTGGGTTCACCTCCCTGACTAAGGCCCTTCTCGTTCGATCACTCAGTTTAGATGGCCGGCCAGCTCTAGGAAGAGTCCTGGTGGTTTCGAACTTCTTCCACTTACGGATGATGGAGGCCACTGTGCTCATTGGGACCTTC
>JAODKN010000001.1:31855353-31865524 GCA_026774425.1 Petrocephalus zakoni
CAGGAAGAATGGGACAAAATTACACCTGAAACATTTCATCACTTGGTGTCTTCAGTCCCTAAACGTCTTTTAAGTGTTGTGAAAAGGAATGGCATCATTACAAAGTGGTAAATGCTTTACTGTCCCAACTTTTTTTGAAATCTGTTGCAAGAACCAAAATTGGAATACGTGTTTATTTTACTAAAAAATGATAAAAATTCATGAGGGACACATTAAATAATGTGCTGTTGTATTGTTTTCAATGTAATACAATTCAAAGTAAATTTAGAAAGCACTACTTTCTTTTTTTATTTGCTATTTTCCATACTGTCCCAACTTTTTCTGATTTGGGGCTGTAAAATTCAAGCAAAAATGGTAGATTGCCTGGAGGGACAGCCAACATGGATTTAAGAGTGGTAGATCCTGGTTAACAAATCTACTTGCAGGGACGTATCAAGGTTTTTAAAAGTGGGGGGTTCTAGAATGGGGAAGTAAAACTGCCCTTGAAATTATCACAGGCAAATTATAATATAATTATAATCACAGCCAATTATATATAACTTCCTGCATTTCTACATTTTCTTTGCATCTACACTATGCAAATAAAAGGAATTTATCTTGCCCTACCTTTTTGTTTTGTGCATCCTAATATTGCATGACAAAAAGAGAATGATTGCTTCAAGACACAGCTCTATGATAGGAACATATGATGCTGCATGAGACAGTCTGTAGAAAAAGAGAAAAACACGGCGGTACTTGCCTAAAGTATGCGGTAAAGTTACCCCCTAGCTAGTTGCTATAACGTTAAATATAATGCCACTGGCTAGCAAGGGCTCACAGGGATAATTAACCTAGCATACTTTATGTAGGACATGCTGACGTTACAACGTTGTGAATTTTGCTTTACTAATTTAGCGTGATTAGTATCAGATATCACTTTCTCAGGCAGAGCCTCACCTGTCATCATGAGAAGTAAAGAACAAATAAATTAAAAATAAATTTATAAAAGATAAAATAAATATTAATGTGTCTACTGTTCTGTGCTATAAATGTAATTTTTGTATGATTCCAATCATTTACATAATTTTTTAAATCAAAATCATTGGATTTGCGTATTTCCCGCTCAGCTATAGAGGCACCTCACTTCCCAGTGCGCGCTCCTTCACTGACCGTGCTGAGCGCGCGCCTTATGCTCTCTCACTGTATGTCACCAATGTCATGTTTACACAGCCCTATATTATATGTCCGCACTTTCCGTATAATAGCTCGCACATTTCGCGTTTCTGTATAACTAAGTTAGTCTTGCTGATCTGATACAAAACCGCAGTGGAAAAAGCAGGAGGTGAGGCAGCCAGTACCTCTGCCTCACTGAAGGGGGCACGCGTGAACTCATGGGATTTATATTGCCGGTACGCTGGCTAAAAATCGAAAATTAAGTTCACTATAGTACTCTGTATTATTAGTATTATTTATTTTTGTTCTGAAAGAGCCAGTGCCTCACCTGCCACAAATTTCACCACACTTTCTTCCCAAATCCAACAGGACAGCACGTTGCCAACTTACTCACTTTGAAGAGGAGTGTCTTTCATTCCCTGGTTACTGACGTTACCTAAGACCTTTGCTGTAATTGGCCAAATAGTCCTTCAATCAAACTAACGGAGTTTGCGTGTGTGTTTTTTTCCGTCCCAGATCAGGGCTACAGTTCAATTCACTCTTGTACGCATAGAAGCACATGTTGTAATATCGTTTTAATCTGACAAAAGTGTGTGTGGGGGAACAGAAATATAAAGTACAGATATTTTGTGGGTTCCACTGAAATATAGGGAGCTGATTGTGAGAAAGACCTCGGTGTGTATGCTGATGCTTTCATGTCCCATTCTCACCAGTGTGGGGAAGCAATTAAAAAGGCCAATACGATGTTAAGTTACATCTCTAGGTGTATGGAGTTTAAGTCAAGGGAGGTGATGCTAAGACTACACAATTCTCCGGTAAGACCAAAATTAGAATATGGTGTGCAGGTTTGGTTACCTAACCTAACCTAAGAAAGGGTTCAACGTAGAGCTACTAGAATTATTCCAGGTCTTTGAGGTTTGTCTTATGAAGAGAGGTTAGCAGAGTGGAATCTGTTCAGCCTTGAGCAGAGGAGACTAAGGGGGCACATGATCCAGGTATGTAAGATTCAAGCAGGTCTGGATGCTGTTCAACCAAATAGTTACTTCAAAATTAGTTCAAATACAAGAACTCGTGATCATAGATGGAAAATAGCCAGGGAATATTTTAAACTGGATTTGAGAGAGCACTACTTGGTGTGTCGTTAGAGTATGGAATAGTCTTCCTGCTAGTGCAATACAAGAAACTAGATTGATGAGCTGAATGGCCTCCTCTCGTTTGTAAACTTCTTATGTTCTTCTGTTTAATTTGAAACTCTTCCCACAAACACAATTGTACAAATTATTGTAAAAAAATAAAGTACCTTAACTGGTTAGGCCATTATGGAAGTTCAATGCAAGGATGAATTATTTCACCTTGAAAGTGTTTTTGCCTTATTATGTCATTTCTGTAGTTATGAATTATTAAATATTATTGAAATAAAAGAAAAAGCAATAAACACAAAAATGTCCAAATATCCACTTCTAGTTCCACAAGTTAAGCCAACAATCCACACATTTCTGTAATCACTTATCCAATCCAGGGTCACAGCAAACCCGGAGTACATCTCAGGAAGTACAGGACATGAAGTAAGAGAAACCCTGGAGGAACACAAGTCCACCTCAAGGAACATGCTCACACACAATGGTCAGTTTAGAGGCACCAAGTCAGCTATCTCAAGAGCAAGGTTCAAGTTTTATAATCGTATGTGTTCAGAGGAAGACAGTGAAGTTCCTATATCACAGTGGCAGTGTTGGGGACAAGGTCTTGGGGGGGTGGGGGGGGTGCAAATGGCAGTGCAATACATGAAAAACAGCAGGGCAATAAGAGACACTGCAAGAAAATGTGACAATAAATCTGCAATAAACAGGTAGTGCAATGGGAACGGGTCTGCACATAGCCACAGATGTACTCGGACTAAACCAGGCCAGGGAACCCAGAGAAAACTCACTTTGGGAAACTATGCAAATTCCACATACACAAGGTCAGGGGCAGGAACCAAACCCCAAACTGTTGAAGCATAAGGCTACAGTGCCATATATACTGCCGCTTTGTAATCTGCAAAAAGCATGTGCCAGTCTGAGTGTGTAAATACGCTGTGCTGGTCTATCATTCCATCAGCACCTTCTTTAGGTAAACAGGTGTCACATCAAATAATCTGATTAAACTAATAACACTGGAAAGATTATACTTTGTAATATCAATTTCAAGCTCCTTGTTTCCAAATTCAAGGTATGTGAACCTCTAGGATAATGAATTCTACATAAGGGATTAATTGGAGCCTGAGGCATAATATTCAGGTCATGCCCCAAACATCTTACTAAGTCAGCTCTTTACAGCAGAAAGACACTGAAATGAAATAAAGATTTCAGAGGATATCAGAAGAAGAGTTGGTTCAGGATCTTATGGCAAGAAAAGGCCAAAGCAGCATTGAAAAGGCAGAAAAATGAAAGATTTCAGTACCATTGTTACTTTTACGCTACAAAAATACCATCACCTACCTAGTTTTTGTTTCACAGTGATACTAGGGAACTGCTTGAAAAATAGATGATAAAATGTTAAACATTTTGGCAAAAATAAAAATCTTCAACTGGAAAAAAGTAGAAGGGCATGAAAATTATATTTTTTAATTAGACTGTTGACTTATTTTGGCTTGAAGATCAGATCACAGATTAAAGTGAGGAATGCAGAAAATCTGAGTATACCAACGAGTTCACAAACTTTTAACCATAAACAGCTTCAAAGCAATACTATTTAAGATATACTTAAGTATCCAGTCACTGAAGATGGATGAAAAGTATCCCTCAACTTCCAGTCTTTTATTTTTCTTTTTCATGCAACAGTTCAACTTGTGATAAGCGTTAGTGTTAATTGTCAACAAGGTTTAGAAATTTTGTCATAAGGTTTATCTTTAATGTATTCACTATTGTGATGTGTTTTGAAGTGCTTAAAAATAACTGTCACAGTAGCACCTATTGAAACAGCAAACCAGCCACGCCCAGCCTCCCATGAATACCAGACACACCTGTAACGTATCAAACTAATCAATTAGCACTTTATGATACTGGGCATTTCTTTCATCATTGGATTTCTTGTTTGCTTTCCTGATTTTCTTGCTCTTTCTCTAGTACCGTTTAACTGATTATTTGCTCTGTGTTGCCTTATGTTGATGTTTTCCTGTGCTTGGATGATTATGTGGATTATGATTCGGATTACAATTTGGATTTGTCTGCCTTCGCTCACTTCTATCTGGTTTTTGACCATCTGTCTGCCCTTAGGCAACAAGCCTGGAAATAAAGCTGAAGTTCTGACACTTGAATCCTCTCCTTGTCTAATCAGTACAGTTTTATAATGACCCATCCACCCCAATGACTACAGGTTCTAGTCCTGAATCAGAACACAGGGAGTCCTCGTGTTACAAGGTTCTTGACATACGACATTTCGAGTTTACGATGTGGGCGAACTTGTGCACGGCAACTTTTTTATACTCATTCGTGGTGAAACGATTTCAGCAGGTACTTTCCGAAAATGAAAACGAGGCAATGCAGTAGAGCAAAGGTGGTGTGATGTTGTGATAGTTGTGATAAGATATCCCACAATGCAATATTCCCTTAGAATATGCATGCTCCCCCAGCAGGTTTGGGGAGATTGTATGTCGGGCTACATTACGTTACGTTAAGCTGGGGATGGGATTCATGAGAGACGGAGTGTTGTCCTGTGTAAAGAAGAAGTATGCTCATTAAAATAAATATAAACCCCGCTTGCAGTCGACCCTGGTCTTCAGTAAGTCCATCTCATGATAGGTGGTCATTACATTTCATTGTGATGTGGCACAATTTCTTCATTTAATTGTGTATAACGCAAATCCTTCTAATAGTTTTCTGGATGGTAGTTACATAAGATATTCCGTTCTCGTCGCGACACTCACCGAAAAGCAATGCCTGTTGTACACTTCATTTCCACATGGCATGGTTTCTGCGTGCTGCGCACTGTAATACGTCGCGTCGATTGATTTTCCGTATATGCCGAAGTCGTTTTTGCATTTCAAGGTGGCACGAATTGCACTCCATAGTTTTTATGTTCTAAATTATGATTTTGCAACTGTGTTAGGATAGGTAAGTGACTTTGGCTAGGGTGTGTTTCGACTTACACAGAAATTCGGGTTACATTACTCTCGCAGGAACGGAACTGTGTCATAAAACGAGGACTCCCTGTATCTTGACTTTTGTTGTTATTTAAGCCATTTCCCATGTTATTATTATTAATCCAGTTAAAATAAAAGAGAAAGAGTAACAGTAATATTTATTTGTTATTTGATTTTTGTCTGTAGTAAATTCAAGTAGGACTATTGGCTACCTCTTGGGGTAGGGGTGACTATGCACATTAATATTAATAACGTTTGAGATGTCTACATGGCCATCTTCAAAATAAATGCAAATATTCTTGTTCCAAACATACATAAATCACTCCTAAACTTTTCAATTAAATACTACTCATCCACATTATAATGACCTCTTTAGCCCTCACTTCACTGTAAATCAAAAGTCCAAGGCAGCCAGCAGGGGGCAATATGCATGAGAAATCTAAATGGTCCTTTGCTTTTCCGGTTTTCGTGAGCAACCACAAACACTCTTAGAGCTCTGTCAATCACAGGCAGATTAGCACTGGTTTTGCTACCAATCCTGTGGGATTAATTTTTATAGCAACCTACTCCCTTTTTCAAGTTTTCATTGTCTTGCACCTGAACGGGTTTTAGAATACAGAAATATATATGTTTCAAACATTTATCAAAAATTAATAACCTTCTAACATATGGTGAGATAGGCCATTAAGTCTTATTCTTCATGATTCTCTGCACCTTATATACGACCCTGTTGACAAATAAAAACAGAATGCAATGATTTGCAAATCATATAGACCCATATTCAGTTGAAAATAGAACAAAGACAACATATCCAATGTGGAAACTCAATTTAAACTTTTTTTTAAACGTGTTGCTGGCATCAAATTCAAATTGAGCATTTATTTGTCATAAAACAACAGCATTTCTCAGTTTCAACATTTGATATGTTGTCTTTGTTCTATGTTCAGTTAAATATGGATTTATATGATTTGCGAATGATTGTATTCTGTTTTTATTCACAGTTTACACAGCACCCAAACTTTGGTTGTATTTTTAATATCTTACACTCAGTACAAAGATTTTATTGTGCATGTGGGTGTGCACATGTGTATACATACATTTAACGTTAGATTTGGCATTTATTGCTTTGGAGCACAGAAATAAACCACAAACCAAGATTTAAATATAGTATGCAAAAATTAAAATAACATAGCCGTCAATGTACCGTAGTGGATGGCTTGAGATGCTCAGCTGATTTGTTTTTCTTAAACCTCTAAGCTGGCTGCACCACTTGTTGGTTTTATTTTGTTTTGCTTACCAAATACCTGTGCACTTGTTGAAATTTACAACGTTTTTTTGGGAGGTTGCCTGGTAGCTTTAGCAACACACCACAATGCTTTGTTGCTGCACTGACATTTTCATGGCACTCTGCAATGAACTGATAGGCCTGCTCTAATGTTTAACTTGTGTAACAGGTCCTTAACAAGCTGGGTTGTCTGCCAGCAAAACACTTAGACTGGAGCCAGAGAATTATACAGATCCTAGGTCAGTGTTTCAGTAGAGCTAATAGTAATTAGATTAAATTGCCATCCTCTGACTAGGAAACACTGCTGGACATATCCAAACATTACAAATGACAATGAAATGAGACTGATCCATTACCATGGTTCTGATATTATGGCGCATGGCAATGTTTATTGTGTTTGGTGTGTGTGCGCACGCTATTATAAGTTATGAAGGGCAGGCAAAACTGGAGCTGCATAACAAGACTGACAAGAACATGAAAATTCTATGGCTCATTTTGATGAAATAATGTTTCAGTATCACAATAACCAACGATGCACAACAGACATAAACAGTACATGTGGTGCAGAATGGGGTCACTAGGTACTCCAGCGTTGGGAGTCACAGTCTTGCCTCCACTCAATATAAGTTTGCATGATCTCTCTGTGTCATGTGGGTGGTTACGAGGGTGCGCATGCATGTATAATGCAATGGACTGGCAGTTCAGCCTGGATGTGCCCCAGCTTTGTGCCCTGTACTGCCTGAGTTAGGCTCCAGGACCCCCCACAATCATGACCGGGATAAATTGTTGGAAGATGGATAGATAAAAGTTAATGTGTGACAGCTGTACTGTACTGTAAGTGCCACCTGATCAACTCCTCTGCATTACAAGTTGCCAGAGTTGATACAAAGTTTGTAATGGAAAAGTACATTTAGACTGATTACTGTGTAAAACTATCTTTAAATATGGATAGCATTTTGTCACTGCTGGGATTTGATTCTCTTTATTCAAGCCTTAGTGACCTGTGGACCCAGAGGTTTCCATAAGCCTGCAGCATAAAGCGAAATGTAAAGACTGAGATTATCAGCAAGCTGTGTTTGTGTGCGGTCCTGTGTACACAGGCTTATCTCTCTGCCAGAGGTAGGTATGAGGGCAGGTGTGTGCAGGAGTTGACCTGCAGGTCAGGTAAGCCCTTTTAGCAGGAATTAAGTGAACCAACAAGGCCAACTGTTGAACTGTGAGTACTGTCTTATAATACTGCAGAGCCAAAGTGTCATTTAAGAACCTAAGCAGTATGCAGCAAGAAATACCTGGCTATATTTGAATAGCTGCAATTATTATCTTGGGAGCCACCTAAGAAATTAATGAACAGAAACTGCAGTGAAGCTTGCCTGAGATGAAAAACATGTCAATCATTTGCAATCGTTTCTGTCCAGGACCTTTGATTTATTTGTGGATTACTGTCACAAACTGTTATCTGGGGGTGAAACTAAACATGGCGCCCTGACTTCCGTCTCAGTGCTTCGGGAGTTACATGTACCTTGCATGCAAAGCAAACAAACCCCCTGCAATGCCTGTGCAAACATACTCAGGTATCCCCTGAAAACTACAGTGATTGCTCCATGGCTCACCAAGCCAGGAAGAGGGCATCCTATTGGCTATAGAACTCTGCAGCCCTTTGGAGCCTGCAGGGGAGTCCTTTAAGACAGGAAGCCATTGTCTTGCATGCAGAAATGTATTTTAATTCATCACTGGCAGCTAAACCGCTGGTATGGGCTATGCTTTACTTATCAGTTCATCAGACGTGTTCGTCGGACAGTGCCAGCTGAGGTGAAGGAGAATGTTAATGGGTACATTACCTGGAAAAGAAAAAAGAGTGAGTAAGCCTTTAGTTAATCTAGGATAGGTTATATGATGTTATGGTCATAATTCCTACAAAAAAAAGTTAGTAACAAATACAGTTCCCTGGCTTGCTAATGGTTTACACTGGTTGGGGTCAATGTTAACTTTTTAGGAGACTAAATAATGATGGTTCCAACAATGCAAAAGCTTGAAAATGGCATTGGGGTGTCTATGGTCTGAAGGGGTTAAAGTCCTGAGTACAGCTGAATAGAAGCCAGTGCACCAGGGGGGGGGGGCTTTTATTTTAACTTTCTTTACTAGGTAGACAAGTCACATATTTAAGTTGGCAATGAAGATTAATTACAATATTACTATTACAGCTATGTAGGCTTGGCTGGAGATTTTAACTCCTCGATGGGAGGCAAGTAAAATGAGTAAAAAGGCAATAAATTATCCAAACTTCCAAACAACTTGAGAACACACTATCAAGGCGACTGAAGCATACGCAGATAGAAGTGCTCAGTGCAAACTGCAGCCGGACCAATGTAATGGGTGGCCAATATAATTGAACAGTAATAGCAAATTTATGATGCGAAAACAAACTCTCACACCGGTGGAAACACTTCTCGTAACAGAATGTTTGTGTAGCTATATATGGTAAGGCCTAAGGGGAATTCCGTGCACCGGGAGGTTTATTTACAGCAGTCAGACACATGCAGCACAAGAGACAGGTAAATAGCGCTGGGCGTGGATTTCACTAATACAATAAACAAAGACACCTAACTAACGTACAAACCGTCTACCATTCTTACTAAACAAGACAATGCATTACAAGTAACTCCCTAACTCAAAAACAGGTCCCAGAAAAGTGAAAAACAGAAAAGGCACTAAATTCTGCTGTTTGTTTGAGTTTGACAGATTGTCAGGCTAACCAGTGCTGAGCTAATTAAATGGGATAATGTTGAAAGTCTTTTTGTTTTTACCTGTTTTATAAATATGCTTTAGTGGCAAAAATGATGACCTTGTCAGACAAACTGCATATTAGATAATTGTTTCCAATTATTTAGAGATTACATATAGTTTATATTATGGGTATAGCCTAACAATTTAAAAATGGCTGCAGCACAAACCATTACAACATGCCAATAGGGACATTAAAAATCTACCTTGAGCAGCTATGTACAGGGTTTTTTTTAAGAAACAAAGTGTGCATAGAAATAATGGGAGGCTTCCACATCAGGAAATTTTGCCATGGTAGCTTTTTGACACTGCCACACACCATGACCACAGAAACAGTTATCCGAAGACCATGGCAGTCTGATGCCTGTCTCCTGGATACTGAACCCTGGACCTTAAAACACTGCATGCCATGTGACTTTTCCCCAACTTTTTAATTGCTTGATTTGGTACAGTAAGTTGACATAATCCATATATAGCATAACATGTTCCAGAACTGCAGTCAATTAGAATAAGGTTATAATCTGCATAAACTAACAACGGAGAATCAATTGAGTTTGAATCCTTGGTTGATTACAGGACAAAAAGCGATGATGTTAGGTGCATTACACCCCAAAAGCACTCTCTTAACAGCACAAATCTGCAAGTGTTTTTTTTTGTCTCTGTATTTGTTGACAGATAGAAAGCAAAAACTTGAACAGACTATGAACAAGTTATTTTTTTTTATTTTGGGGGGGGGGGGGGGGGGTGGGAGGGGTTTATGTTGAGCAATTTTTTAAGAACGGTTTGGGAGTAGTACAAACCGACTGTTGTTGTGGTAGAAGTGGGGGGGCCCA
>JAODKN010000001.1:31865624-31879115 GCA_026774425.1 Petrocephalus zakoni
CCCCCCATCCAGCATTCTCACCCACAAACCCCCGCCCCCACCCCCCCACCCCCCCCTCCCCCACCCCCCCCCCTCCCCCACCCCTCCGGCCGCCGCCCCCCCCCCCCCCCCCCCCCCCCCCGCGAGCTGTTTAGATTTAGCAATTTTTTCCTCCATGTTTGACATGATTCCAACACTACTGTTTGTTGTGTAGAATGGCGGTGGCCAAGACGGCTTTCAGTCCATCTGGATGTTCTAAGCAGCACATTTAACAGAACAGTATATTTTTGCATCACAGCAGGAGCATCGACGTAACAGAAGGTAGCAGCTTAGAAGTAAGAGTTATAGGCTCAAACACCCTGTGGATCTTGGGAATTACTGCCCGGAATGTGATGCTTTCCTTCAATTGCTGTTAACAAACACATAGTATGTGTACTGCAGCACAACAGATGCAACAGGCATACACAGTGTATGTAGAGTGCTCTTGAAAAAAAAGAAAAAATATATTTTTAAAAATAAATATTTCTTAATATATTAAAAATGTTTACCCCATGTCTCTCATTTTTTCAGGTTTTTTTTGTTGTCGTATGTACTCTTTTGTTTTAACCTGATGTGAGTGATCAATTTTTAATGCCAGTTTGAACATTCGAAGAACAAATGAAAAGTCTGAACACCCAAGGCACAAACGTTTATCATAGAAAGTCCTTAACTGCAAGCTTATTCCAGAATACTGTTGACGGCATACATTTACCACTTAAGGAATGCTGTCAATGCCATTCTTGAAAAACTGGTATAATTCACGTGACTGCGTGATTGACATTAATAGAGTTCACCTATTCACCATGCCTACTGGTCAGGTTCTGATGCCCTTCCACATGAGGATATCCAGAGGTCCACAGAGGAGAAACAGACTGTGCTGAATGTGCAGTAGAAACAACCCCAGTGACCCTCTGGTGACATAAAGTTAATTCTGTTAGAGGAATTTATGAGGGCAGCATAAACCCTGGGGCGGCATGTGGCACTGTAGGTTAGGTCTCTGTGCCTGTGATCAGGTCACTGGTTCAAATCTTGCAGTCAGCCGAGTCATTGCATCACCAGTGGGCCCTCGACCAAACCCTTAACCCCAAGGAAATGCTCCAGGGGTTCTGGATGAATGACTGTTTTTGTGTTCTAACTGCAAGCTTTGCTCTCACTTGTGCATCTCTCAATGGAGAGCGAGAAGGGATTTGCATAAATGTTAGAAGTCTTATGTTCCCCGTACAAACAGCAAGTGATGTGTCATTTTATTTCAGAATAACAGGAAAAAAGTGAGGGAGGAGGTCAAAGGAAGGTGAAGCTGCCATGTAAATGTTTAAGAATACTCACTGGTTCATCCCACACTGCTCAAAGGTTTGACTTCCAGGTCAGTCCTACCAAAGCAATAACAGCAGCTGTGCTGCCCTCTATCACATGCCCAACACAGCCATCAACATATTAACAAGGATTCACAAAAACAGAAGTATACATGACTCATAACGTGAATCTTTCATGATAGTTCCAAGGTATTTTTTGTAGTCAGGCACAGGGGTAATCAATCATGAATAGAACATGGGTGCCCGTGTCATAGAGCTAATTGTGTGTGGAAGCATGTGTGATTCTCTGTATACTTTCCCTGGAGATCTGAATTGTTACTGATCCATTACACTGGGTGTGCTGTGCAAAAAAATACTAAACTCCTGTGTGGAGTTTGTTTGGAGGTGCCCCAGCACGGTGTTGGGCCAGCAAAATTACAAACGCACATGGGTCAGACCCATCACCAAAAACACAAAAAATAGAGGGTCTCTGTTCTCACCCCCAAAAACACTGCGGCCATAAAAATTCATTTAAACAACTAAACGTTTAGAGCCGAAAGATACTGCCTAGTAGGCAAGGTCGTCGCAGCGTACTTTACTGGCCTTGCATGTCGTGCCCATTCTCTTCAAGGCGGTTTTTGAAGTCCTGCCATATAAGTAAAGAGGAAAAAACCACAGACTAACCAGCTTTGTCTGGTAATTGATTTGGGATTATGCCGGGGGTGCAGTGCTTTCCCTGCCTCATCCTTGTGTGACTGTCACTTGAAAAGACAAAAAAAGGATAAATGTGATGAAGACGCCTGCTGGCCTTATTCTTCACCATAACAATACACGAATGAGGGGTGTGAGGATAACCCCCCAGCCCCAACACCCAATACTGTGGATTTACAATGGCCAACATTCCTCCTGGGGGTGCTGAATTACTTGTGGACTTAATCAAAGCACAAGAAGTCTTGGCACTGACATATAACAGACTCACAGCTGAAAATATTTTGTTTCTTAGAGTAATCTGTAACAGACTCATAAATAAGCTTTTAAAAGTGTCAGCAACATGTAAATCTAGTAGCAACTTACATTAACACATTGAAATTGTATCTGCTTAAATGTCTCAGTTGCTCTGTGTATTATAAGCAAAGTCAGCTAGACAGTGAGTTTAGTTAGCTATCGTTATGAAAGATCAATACAAACTGTAGCAAGTGTAAGAGGCCCTGTGTTCTGGCCCCACTGAACATGCTGTGATCCAGTGCTTGCAGGAATTAGTAGTGAAAATACACTCCATTTATGCTCTAATATGTTTTATATTCTCTTTTGTTTGTTAGTGATGCAGTGTGTCTTATTGGGTGGACAGAGGAAAGCTGCAGACATGTGGCTGCCGGCACATCCTTTCCTGTTTTTTCACCTTGTTACATTTATCTCTCACTATTTAATGGCACCACGTGCCATCATTCAGTTACTATTTACTTTGGGGTCATCAGCATGAAAAGTTCACTGCAGAAAGTTAGAAAGTGAAAGAAATATTGTTTCCCTAATTGTGCGATTAAAGGCATCTGTACTGTTTGAAGGCTAGTTGGTAAGTGTTTGCCTGGTAGCTGTTTTTCCATTGTGTCTGATGATCTATAGTAAGTTAGTGGAAAAATTCAGAAGTTTCGGTTTCAGGAAGAGCAGTTAGCACCTGTATTCAGGTGTAATTACTCTGTAGTTTCTGGTATAGTGAGGTCACGCCCTCCGCCTTTGTCTTGCTAATTGAGCTGCAGCCCTAAGTGTGAGCACTTAGCAAGGCACGTTATCAGAACCGCAGCCACGCTATAGTGCCAGCACAAGTACACCGAGTGAGGACGCAAGAGAACGGATAAGTAGCACTGTTCCCCTCCCTCATTACTTTTCAATATGTTTCTAGTATATACATGTTGTCTGCTCACAGAGTTTTTCTTGCAATCGTACATGGACGACATGCAATCCCCATAACCTAGGCAGTGTTCCTACAATCTCTGGCAACATCTCCCTCAACACTGGACGGTGGAACTGCCAGTCTGCTATGAAGGCTGACTTCATCCATGCTCTTGCTATGCATTGAGCATTTCACATCCTGGCTCTCACTGAAGCCGAGATTTGCCCAGTTGACTCCTGCCAACTTCTCTTCCTCCCATCCTCCTCATCTCATTGGATGGGGAGAGGGAGCAGGTTTGTTGCTCCATACTTAGAAATCCCCCCCCCTTTCTCCTCCTTCTAGTTCCTGTACATTTGAATACAATACTCTTACCAGCATCAATGCTACCAGACTGCATATCATTGTTATTTACCTCCCGCTGGGTCCACTAAACAACTTCCGTGAAGAATTGGATTTGCTTCTGTCAGTCATTACAGGTGACGGTTCACAACTTGTCATGCTGGGGTACTAGAATATCCACAGTGGTAAACCCCAGGCTACTGACCTTCTCACCCTCCTGTACTCATTTAGGCTGGCACAGTTCTGCATCCCCCTTACTCATAAGGATGGACAAAAACCGGATGTCATCCTTACATGGAACTGTATCCCTGACAACCTGCTTGTTACCCCTTAACACGTTTCTGCCCACTGCTTTGTTCAGTTCGACTTTTCTGCCACCACTGACACTCACAAATCATTCTCCACATGCAGTACTCTCCCTAACTGTCCCTCTTCCCCTGCACCCACCACCCGGCCTGCTGATGACTTTGCCACTTTCTTCCGTGAGAAGGTGGCAGCCATTGACAGCCAGTTCTCCCTACCCACCAGCTGCTTGAAACCCCCATACATGGCCCTTCTTTTTCCTTATTATCCCCCCTCTCCAGCCAGGTTATTTCCCACTTACACACCCATCAGTCCCCCATGTGTGCCCTGGATCCTATCCCCATTGTATTCTCTCATAAACCCTGGCACTTACCAACTTGTTTAACTTATTATCTGTTAATTCCCAGCCACATAGAAGCAGGCATGAGTAACACTGCTTTCCAAATAGAACCATCACTTGACCCTTTATGGATTGAGGACTACCGGCTAGTCTCCCATTCTTGTCCAAAACTCTTAAACATGCCACCCTCAGTCAAACCTCTGATTTTCTCACTAAGAACAACCTCCAGGGCCCTCTTCAGCCTGGTTTCAGACATGGAAACCCACCTGAGACTGCCCTCCTTGCCTTTGTGGGCATTCAGAGAGCTGCAAGAGCAGCATTCGAGTCCTGATGTCACTAGACCTCTCTGCAGCTTTTGAAACTGTTAATCACCAAATCCTCCTGGCCTCCTTTTCTCAACTTGGCATTACAGGGACTGCTCTGCACTGCTTTGACTCATACCTGTCAGAGAGATCTTTCCAAGTGGCTTGGGATGCAGAGGTGTCAGATCACATCAGATAACAACCGGTGTCCCCCAAAGCTCTGTCCTTGGTCCTCTCCTCTCTCTCTACATCTACCTCTCTAAGTCAGATCATCAAGTCTCATGACTTCTCTTACCACTACTATGCTGACAACATCCAGATCTACTTGACCTTCTCTCCTGATGACACCAACGTCTCTGCTCAGAGCTCTGTATGCCTGGCTAAAAAGTGGAGGAAATCTGTGTGACATGAGGAGAGCCTCCAAACTACTCACACTGAGCACAGATGGGATTCAATCCCACAAACTCCTGCAATCCAAAGACATGAAGTTTAATACATTGGTGTCTTTAAATTTCTTATATAGTTTGTGCATCTTTGCAGGACTCCTGCAGTGAACTGGAATCCCATTTATTTTTTTCCTTTGCCATGTGCCCTGTGGTTCAGGGAATGGCCTTTGGGCCCCCTGCAAAGTTTTGGATAAGAAGTTAGAAGATAGTTGCAGATAGAAGATGCCATTGTCTGGAACATAGGTATCAGTACTAAGACTGAACATGCACACTTATTAAAAATGATTAGCATGTAACATTCCATAGGTCCCAACCCATATTTCTCCTTCGTTGAAATGTACTTGAAAATCTGCACTCCCACAACTTCCCCCAAAAGAAGTGTTTCAGTTTTCCGTAATTAGTCAATGAATAAATTAATAAATTAGATCACTCAGTAGACATTTAACCAAGTAATTACATGGGGAGATGCTTGGCTTCCTTCCTGCTGGATGACACTAGGAAGGTTAAAGTTGAAATGGAAGGAGGTGCTGTGGCGTTCGCAAACTGAACAGCATACCTCTGAGGTGGCATGCTACCCCAAACCCCACGGCTCTCAGCTGCTGCAGCGCACCATTAACCTCGGCAGGGGCAGCCATACGTTTCCCCGGTATCAGGGCCTGCACCACAGCCAGAATAATGGGAGTGGCCAGAGAATGAAGCAGCTGTGCGCGTGACTGTCTCACAGAAAACTTCCCTTAAGTCACGCACCTATCATCTACTGCTACCAGTACTGTACTGAAGGTGACAAACAAGACTTTCACATATAATATACTCTGTACTGATAAGGTTCAAAATTGTAAAATCAAATCAAATAAATGACGGCAACTATTTGTCATAGCAGATGTTTTTGGACAAAGCAACAAATATTTTTGAAAGCGCAGGGTTAAACAATGCCTGGAGCAGCTGGGGTTAAGGGCCTTGGTCAAGAGCCCAACGGTGGCCATAGGATTTGAACCAGCAACCTTCCGATCACAAGCACAGCAGCTTAATCCACTGAGTATACAACACCATACAAAGAAGACAGATTTCCTTCATTGTCATCTTATCATGGAGTCTCCTGCCTACCGTTCCTCCTAGACCAACTGTGTAAATTAATTGTGAAATAAACCTAGAGCAGCATTAAGAAGAAGCAACATACACAACACACACAATACACAACAAACCCGTATCCATGGTGACCCATGGTGCACTTAGAGGGATTGGAACCACGAAGAAATCTTTTAGCAGCATATGTAGTGTGTTTTTTCAAAGGTGTAGCAGCATGCATTGTTAAACAAATAACATTCGTCAATATTCATAAATAATAAATAACAGATTGTCTTTTTATCTGTACAAAGGTGCAAAGGCAAAAGAAAAGTACAAAGAAAGACAACCCTAGTGAAGTGTCTGGTATGGGGGGGGGTCATTGTTAGGAACCAACTTGACTAATGTGAAGGTGAGTTTTTCATACTCCACAGTTTTACTTTGGTGAAGTTTCTACTTGTGCGATAATGAGCCTTATTAAGAAACCCCTGACCGAAGCTGAAGAACAAGTTCTGTCTTCTTGCCCTGTGTTTTATCTTTCAGCAAGGCTGCTTTCACCCGCCCATTGCCCTCTCTTGCCACGGCCCCACACACCCACTGCCTTTTCAGGACAGACCTGTTTGGGAACACCAACGGTTATGCAACCTGCGCATGGTGGGGAGGTGGCACGCTCATCTTCTGCATCAACAATTCGAATCCTTTTGAAAGGTGAGTATAGTAGCCAGGATCCTCAGGGTGCCAAGGGTTAGGGGGTAAAGCCTCTGTAGAACATGCTCCTAAATGCCTGTGAATACTATATCCTTCTGTATTGTGGCCTAGGAGTACAAGGGGAAGCACAGGGGGAAAGTCAACCTGATTGTAAGGGCCCCTGAGTGACTGCGGCCCTAAAAAAATTTGAACATAATCCGATTGGGAGCCCAATATAATATGCTTTTATGGGTCCCAAAATCTTTATCGACACATCGGAAGTCAGCAAGTTATCAACATCTAAATAGTTATTCATTGATGGAAAGATGGGGGGTGGTCAGTCTGAAACAAATCAAAATGGCACATGTTTCTTGAAAGAAGCGAGATCACTATGCAGATACATCAAAAAATAGCAGTGCAGTTTATCCTTATACGATGATTTGTCAATGACAGAATTCATGGGGGGTTTTACTGAAGTAACAGCAAAAGTAAGCATGCAAGAAAGACCAGTAAGAAGAGTAAGACCACACAGTGCTTTATGAAAGAGAGCCATGTCACTTGATTATTGATGTGCTCCCAAGACTATAGTTATGCAATCTGTTTGCACTGTACTGCCACTCAAGGTGCTTCAATTAAATCTGCAGCCCTTAACAAATGTACCATCAGAGTGCAGAATAAGGAAAATAATTATCTTCTCATTCTAATGACTGTACTACAGCACTCTTCAATTCAATTTATTTTTATGCAACATGTAACAATTTAATATTATATAGTCTCCCCAAGGCACTTGACAAGAGTGTGCGGCAATCCATTTCTACATCAGGGATACAAAATGATGTATGAAACAATAGAGGAGAGGAACTAAAAACGTCAGAGTGGTGGAAAAAAAATCTCAGGGGTCCAAGGTTGACTGGCCTGCTATAATAAAAGCAAGGGGTGCCTTCCAACATGATCAGAAACCATTAGTGAGCCAACTCTGCAAGCAGGTCTGTGTCAGCCAGCAGATCATAGGCCACACCCGCGACCAGCACTAAACACAGCATAATTATTGAGTATTTATTTCAATCAATCAATCAATCAATCAATCAGTCTTTATTTATATAGCACTGTTTTAACCAGAGGGTTTCCAAAGTGCTTTACAGTTTTAATAGAAGTGTGTATGCTGAATTTAGTTCTAATAATAATGTGAGTGAATGACGTGTGAGTGTGCCCTGCGATGGTTTGGCACCCCATCTTGGGTCATTGCAGGACTGGCTGCGGACCACCCGCGACCTTGAATAGGACAAGCAGTTTCAGAAAATGAATGTATAATAATAATACAAAACCACCAAAACTCAGGACTTTAACCACCCACATTCTCGGTAGGGGACTTTAGACTCTGGTCTCTTTAGGGGACCACCATCTCTGGTCCTCGTGCAAGGGGACATGAACCCCTACTACACTGGGACCCAAACCCAGAGTCCTCTGGGGGACTCAAGCCTCAGAATAATCAGGGGAGCCATCTTCAGTTGATGTCAACAAAGAAGGGACCAGAGCCCTCCTTCTACTCATGGTACACAACACTAACCCCTCCCAAACCGGGGACTTTATCCCCTGCCTTCTCCTAAGTAAAAGAATAAAAAACTGACTATAATACATGCATAAAATAATAAAATAACTGTTTTCAATAAGTGTTTTCAGCCTCATTTTGAAAGTATGACGACATTCTATTCTGTATTTTGTACATATTTTTAAATGATACATGTCTTGTCCTGTCCTGTCTTTTGTTTACACGACTTGGGGAGTTGCTATCCCAGTATTGTTCAGCTGTCACGTACAATGACAACGAAGAACTCAATCTTGAATAATTGACTACAATAAATACAAACATTATGAGTGACAATTAACATTTTTGCTAAATTTTTAAAATGTCCTTCTCCGTTTCTGTCCACAGGAAGCATGGTATTCAGTGTGCCTTTTCCTAAGCACCTTCACCTGCTGTCATGTAACATGCGGTACTTCACAGCTAGGAATATCTAGAAGTTACGACGGATTTTGTTTAACATGACAGACAGTCTTATGAGCAAAACCGCTTCCTCAGACGCCCCATCAATAGAGGTATTCAGGCGATCCTTCCCAACGGGGATTCAGGGCATCTACATGACAATAACACCCACGACATACATCTGACTCAACTGTCTTTATAAACCTGATGCACAAAAAGATGAGGGGAGGAGAATTAAGCCCACATACCACAGACCATCCCCCCCTCCTTCAGTATTTTGACTATGACACAAAATCAGGCTTCAATTGCCATTTGCACGTATGAGTATGAGTTCGGTATATAGGGATGTGTTTTTTCATATGCCACCTTGCACTCCTTTTTACAACGTACACATATAGGTGAGAGCAAAGACTGGGCTCTAAGCACAGGGTCAGCCATTCATCCAGTGCCAGGGGAATTTTTCAGGAAACATACTGAAGGGCCCAACAGAGATGTGGCTACTCCACTGAGCTCAGGATTTGAACTGACACCCTTCTAATCACAGGCACTGAGCCCCACACGAGACCCCCTATCGGTACAATTACGGGGCTTACGGTTACAGCTCAAGGTTACAAAAGTAGTTCTCCACCTATGATTTAAGCTGCAGATTATAGTCCAATTTCCATAACTATGCAAGCTAATGCCTTACGTAATGCACAACTGTCTTAAGTGATGCACTAGCCTCTCATAAATACAGATAAAAACAGAGAATTATACATAAAACCTTAAAAGCAGGTGGCACATACAATGTTATTGTCCAATATGCATTGTAATACATTTTTCAAAACTGCAAAGTGCTACATTTTTAAGTCTCCCCTCTTTCAAAAGTGTATCTCTTGTGTAACTGTCAGTAAAACTGAATGCAGTACATCCAGGCATTGTCACCAATATAGATTCTTTCCCACCCCCTCTGTTCCCTCTGTCACCCTGTCAAGACTGCACGTAATCATACTTTGTATCTTGCTCCCAATCCATCCAGTGCTGATTCATAACTCTGGCAGAACCATCACCAGTTCACTGGTAAGACTCTCTCTCACTCGCTCACATCTACAAGTGGAATATATGCAAGACACATCTACGACACACACAAATATAGACATTTCCAACAGTCATATAAAGGCTAGTCACACAGACAAGTGTATACGCAATAAACGTAGTCTCCAGCAAGTACATGAGAGCATCCTTTGCATCAAAATGTGCCTGATTAGTATTCCATATGGATAATACTCAATAAACAATCACAGGATATCTGCTAATTGGGACAGGCAGGTGGCGTAGTGGTTAGGGATGTGACTGTGTAACCGAAAGATCGCCTGTTTGAGTCCCCGACGGACAAGAACCACCAAAGTACCCTGAGCAAGGTACCGTCCCCAATAGGGGTGGGAAATTTGCGTTTTTATGGCGCATGCGCAGTAATCACCAGGGCTTCACATGACGAGCGAAACATTTGGCCGGACGCCATGCAGCTTTTCGGTACAATACGGACTTTTACTTACGCCCATAATTTGGTAAACAGATTTACAGTACACCTAAAATATTAATGAGATGCGTGTTGTGAAGCCCAGAAGTTAGTAATCTGCATAAATTCGGCGTATCCTTGTGTTTACACGGTAAAATAATAATTTCTGGTAAAATAATAATTTATTTATTAAAATAAGGATATGCCGAATTTATTCAGACTAACAGGGGAGCTTCTAGCTATAGAAAAGATATTTTTAGGAAGATTGGCTAAAATATTCGGAGCTAAAATACTCGGGACTACGTACAGCCCCGAATGATCGGACCTGTTGACGCCCATGTAGATTAGTAATATTTTAGACATACTAATACACTGTTTAACCAGCTTGCGGGCGTAAATAAAAGTCTGTATTGTACCGAAAAGCTGGCGTCTGGCCAAATATTTCGCCCATCATCTGAAGCCCTGGTGATTACTGTGCATGCGCCATAAAATCTGACTCCAACAATGGAATATCACTAACTGCAGCATAGGTTGAGCAGCTCATAATCAGTGATGTTTGTTTTTTTATTTAAACTATTTTATTTTGCTCTAATTTATTCCCAGGTCACAGACATTACTTGAAGATGTTCAGTCTGGGCTTTGATTGAAACTTCCTTACTACTTCAGATTACTCTTGGATTTAGGCTTGCTGGTCTAGATATCCACTAATATTCTACAGTATGTGTCAGGTGAACTGAAGATTATTTTCAAGATTTATTATTATTATTATGTGTTCAGCAGAGTAATTCTGAAAATAATTGCATTATAAATGCAGTGGTGATTTGATTATTTAACCAAATAAGGTGAACTAAACAAATTCAAAACAGAGGTAAACAAACTTCCTTATATACACAAAAGGAATATGACATTAGTCACCTGTAGGCATCATACTACTGAGAATAAAACCCTTTTTGATGTGCCTCTGGCAGAAACGTCATAAGGTTTATCAGCTGATTGGAAAGAAGTACTAATGTGTCTGTCAGAAAAAAGAAATGCAGAATTTGCAATGCAGAAGTAGAGATATAGGGCGACAAGAACCAGAGTTAATAAGGGCGGAAAAGTATTTTGAGCACGCAGAAGATAAGGCACTTTTGTAGTCCGTCAGGTGTTCAGTGAAAGCCAGAGCATGGACGGTCAGACCAGTCTTCCTCCATAGTCTCTCCAAGCGACGACCAGCTTGTTTCATGGAACGCAGCTCAGATGTAAACCATGGGGAGGTCCGGGTAGTAGGGACTGACAGGGACCTGATAGGTGCATGATGGTCTAAAACTTGTGAAATTGTGGAGTTATACAGAGACAGAATCTGGATTGGGCAAGACAACTGAGAAACATCATGAAGACAGGAAGCATCATGAATATATAGTATATAGTGAATATATGTTCCGTGGAACTTGCAGGCTCTTTGTACCATGGGATATCATAGATGCTATTTTCTGTGACTTTCTCACCTGGAAACATCAACTGGGGAGTGCAGAGCAAATCATGCAAACCAATGGGCTATGAAAGGGCAGGGCTCCAAGGCGGTGTGTTTGAGAGTTATCCTGTGGCATCTTTTTTTGTATCTTAATGAATGAAGAGAACACATGCATTACTGAATGTGCTGACAGTATATCCATAGCAATATATCTTGTGTGTTTAGTTCAAAAAGTAAATGGCACAGTGTTTCATGACTATTTAACTTTTTACTTATTTCCTTATTAGTGTGCAACAGCCACCCTGCCAAGAAAAAATTATGATAATTTTAATTCCTCCACAATACAGGTAATTCAAAGGCCAAAGGCAACTGCATGTTCTGCCTATGGCTAGAACCACATTACCTCCGCACAAAGTGAGGGGTTTGGGACCAAACCAGTTGATTGGGGGGGGAGGCAGTATCTCTAACGTTGGAGCTGGACGAAACGTTGGAGGCAAAAGACATCAGGTGGGTTTGAGGACACTTAGAAGTCCACGACTGAGCAGCTGGAGGTTTTCCCAGTGGACAAGAGGCCTACGTCTATGGAACTGTGAGTAAAGAGCAGTTTGGAGTATCCAAGCTTGGCAGAGATGCTGAAAAGATTTTCCCAAGTGGTTCTAGTGAGAGGTTTCAAGGTACACATGGGGAACAATGGAAATGCATGACAAGGATGCTCTTAAGTGTGCATAGCACCACAGCAACCTAGGAAAATGTCAGTTGTTGTCTAATCTGTTAGCAAGCAATAATAATTAGTAGTGTGTTAGATCCAGTGCATGGGGAGGAGGTCAGACAACCCATGCCAGCTTTGCTTAGAACTACAAATTTAACTTACTACTCCTGAAATACTTTTCCTATTTGCCGTGTAACGCCTGGAACATTGAGTCTGAATAAACCATGTTCAAGGCCTCAATCATTGGTACAGCTGCAAAGAGCTGTGGCCAGAGGACAGGTGATATCTGTCATAGCAGTGACCCTCAGGCCTGCTGGTGGACACCAGTGGTCAGAGAAGCTGTCAAGCTAAAGAAGGAGGACTTCAGGGAAATGCTCGCTGAAGGGTCTCCTATGACAGGTGCACAGTACAGATAGAGCAGCTACAGTGAGCTATAGAGAAGGCAATCGCGGAGGGGAAAGCTCAGGCCTGGGAAGAGGGGGAGATGGGACTGTGCCCAGGCTGTATCCAGCTGGAATGTAGATGTCCTGACTTACTCCATGGACATTGCCGAGCAGCAGAAAGATCACTTTGAAGAACTCATCAACCCAGTAGATGCCCTCTCACTGGAGGCATTGTTAGAAACTACTGGTGTGGCATATCACCACAGCTGGATCTGCTATGATTGTCAATGGCCTCCATGATAGAAAGACCAGTAGGTGAATTCCGATGTTGAAAGCAGTGGATGTTGTTAGGGCGACTTGTTGATGCACCTCTTTAGTGTTGCATGGAAAGCAGGAACCTCTGGACTGGTAAATGGGGGTGGTAGCCCCTATTTTTAAAAGGCGGGAAGTCTGGCTTCACCAGAAAAAGCAGTGAAGACTAAGTAAGTAAAGTTGAAACATTCCATTAATGTTTACCTTTTCATTTGTGTTCAAAGGCAAGATGTAGAAATACATATATACTATAAGAAAGGAACATATATCGTGCATTCCATTATCCTCGGGAGTTCGGAATCCGAGTCGGATTCCGAGTTTCGAGGCCGGAAGTGACGACATGCGTGCTCCCGTCTCTTGAAAATCCGAGACAAAAGCTCGGGGCAGCCCAGAGTGCTCCGAGTTTCGGATTCAAGATGGCTGCCCAGTGCAAAGACTGTAGGTGGTGCTGTGATATTTTACATTTTTAAGCACT
>JAODKN010000001.1:31920280-31931740 GCA_026774425.1 Petrocephalus zakoni
ATCTCAGGCTTGTGAACATATGCTTATTTATAAGGTCCCCTGATTTATCAAGTGGAAATTGTGTACATATGTGTGTACGCTAGGTTTGATAAATCCAATTATGTATGTACACAATTATTCGTTTTCAAGCACATGCATTTATTCACGATGAAATTTACAGGGAATACAATAAGATCCATTCAGGGCACAATGCAACGGGATGCACTGAACAGGAGGCTAAGCTGTCGCAGGGCTCACAATGACACAGACTGGAATGTGGACACCAGCTCACAGAGGACATCCAAAAACTCCACACGTACAGAGCCAGGGATGGAATTTAAACCCCAAAGCAAAGACATGCGAAGCACCCGCGCTATACACTGCCGCCTTGCGGCCCTAAAAATAATATCCATTTATATCTGGTCTTTAATTCTTACCTTCCTCTGCGGCCGAGATGTTTCTGTCGATGCTCTGCACATGACAGCGTTCCTTGTGCTCCTCCAGTGACGAACGCTGCTTATAGCTCTTCCCACAGAAGCTGCATTTATATGGTTTTCCTGCTAAAAATTACAAGAATGGGAATGGGGTAAAAACAAATTAACCGTAACCTTCATTCATTCAATCATTCTTTCATTCACTCATTCATTTATGCATTGTATTACAGCAGGGTTTCCCAGCCTCTCCAGCCACACAGCCTGGCTATTCATCACACAGCCTGGGGGTTCATAGGACTTTTTATTTATTTTTTTCAAATCAGTTGCCATCTCTCATTATTACAATATGGTCTAATTCATATCATTATTTGTTTACTTCAAGGCTCAAAATTTCCTTAGAATAGCCCTTAAACAAATTCAGCACTTGGCAATCAGCCATTTTCGTGACAATCGAACCTCGCGCAGTAAATTTTGAACTTTTAGCCAGGATCCTGCATTGCTAAGCCTTGTGAATGTGATGGGGACACTGTGTATTGTCTATATAACACAACTCTATCCCCTCAGACTGTGCTTTGTACCTCCATGTCCACCTTGACCCCTTCCTTAATAAGTGGGTGAGGAAGAATAGGTACTTGGTCTTACCAGAGCCTAGCTGTGTGAAAATGGAGGGAACGCATTTTGTTGTTATAGTCATTAGGTACAACCACCTGCACTACATGTTAATAGCAGCTGCTTGGCAATATTTCATTACTGACTATCACTATGTTCAGAAGGTGAGAGTACAGCTAGGAGAGAGTGTTACACGTGCACATGAATGTGCTGCTAGCTTTCTGTAAGGGGGCGGAGGGCCCACCCCATGAGCGAGTGCCTCACATGACTTACTGACACTACCATGAGTGTTTCTAGCTGCCACTCTCACTATTACTTACTTATTACTGTCATGGATCTTCAGGCTGATGGTCTGATTGACTTCAGAACTTCAGGTACTTTCCAGCTTTAGGCTGAAATTTGTGTTAAACTGTTGTATAACCTTTATTATTTTATCTGAATTAGGTATATATATACATATATATTACAATATATTATTTATTTTATGTTTTATGTGATTTAAATACATACAAGTTGGTTCCAGTGCACAACTCCTTTTCATGACTGAAACCCGAAAAATAGTTTCATTATTTGTGAGAAGTGGGTGGCTTGCAATCTGAGTGTTAATGATGAGGCAATCTTTGATGAATAAAATAGTGATATAAATAGTGAGATTCATAATAAACCCTGTCATTGCCTAGCACCCACTGTGTTATATCTACCACAGAAATACAACAAACAAGAACATCTTGTCCAATGACTGCAGTGAATACTAGTAGTGAGAATTGGCAAAGAAATCCTAACTCAATATTATATCAACATTTGTTTGCCGATTTGATTTTTTGAGTTTGAGTTTTTGCTGCAGCAGTTCGGGTCTACATTTAAAGTAAAAACAAGGGCCGTAATGGTACACATATTTATTGTGTGCCATTCGGTTGCATAATTTTCAGTTCTGAAGGCACAAAGAAATTAATGAAAATAGTTCTTGACACGAATGAAACCAAAATTCACAAGTAGGTGTTCAACATGGAAGACGAGATGCTATAATTGTGAGTGTGAGTCGGTTATTGTCAGTACTACAGAGCTCAAAGGCCATGTCAATTTGTTGTTTGGGAACGTTTTAGTTCCTCCAAAATTACAGCAACGTGGGGAATAGAGTAATTATTAATACCATGGCTGTCTGCTGGCGCAGTGACATCCCAATTACATATGTTGCTGGAAACACAGCCAACATGCTCTCATTTGAGACAACATCATGTGTATGACTGTAGCAAGGCAGAATCAGCCTCTGTGAGTTAGTCTCCCAGTGGAATCTAAAAACGGGGGTGTTTGTGGCTACTGATATGCACCCAAACTTGATATAAGAGAACACAGGATTCAGTTCATTGTGATTGTTATGATGCAGTCTTATTTTCAAAGTTTTATTTATTTTACATCTTTATTTTTAGTGTGGAAATGTGCATCTCTTCAGTCTTGCTATTTAGACATATTGACAAACATATTGCCTTATTTTTGGTCAACAACTCTACAACTACAATTGTAGCTATAATAGATTCACACACAGATGTGTAGAAACTACCCTAACAGATGCAAATGTTGGATGAATGTATTTTCAAAATGTCCCTTTTGTCTGCTTGATTTTAATATGAATATCATATGGGCAAATTCAAACAAAAATTCATGTCATCCAGACTCTATGTTACCACGTGTTTAGGATATTGCAAGTATTATTGCCATATATAATGACATGTCCAATAACTAAAACCCCAACCTGTTTTTAATCTTTGTCTGTTTTGCTCATTTCGTAAGTTATGCAGTATTCATATGGAATAAAAGATTCTGCTCTAATGTGAGGTACATACAGTGGGGGTAAAAAGTCTACACACCCTTGTTGAAATTGCATGTTTCTATAGTGTAAAGCTAGAAACCAAGTTAAATCATGTCAGACATTTTTCCATCTATAATGAGACCTTGCAACCAATTAAAAACTTCAACACCCTAGTTGCATAAGTGAGCATATCCTAGCCATAACTACAATTTTGTGGGTGCACATATTGCATTTGCCTCAGTAGTAGTGATAATAAGTTGTGCACATGTGGACTATGGAATTTTATTGTACTCTGCAAAAAAGCTCAAGTGTCTACAACGTCCCATGGGATATTCTGTGCATAGTCTTCTTTACGTCATCCCACAGATGACGTAAAGAATGGGATTGTCAGTCTTTCTCCATTTCACTCCAACTAAATCTCTAATGACAAATAATGAAATATTTTATTTTATTTATTACAGTTTATTTTCCTAAAACATAAAAACTTAGTGTGCCGCTCCAAAAACACATTGAAAAACACGTTTGGTGAAATAATTTTAAAAGATTAACAATTATGAAAACATAACACCCTGATAAATGACCTAAATGCTGTATATATGATTTCAACCATTAAAGCAAACAAACATTTCTTAACCAAGATGACAACATGGAAATATATATGAATATATAGCATGAGGTCTGCTGTAACAGGAAACCGAGGATAGAAAAAGGTCAACAGAAAGAGAGAGAACAGTGGCCTGCGTGCCTTTATAGGCTTATCAGAGTGCATTGAAATTTGGTTTCAAGTAGTGCAATTCCCCGAATAGGCCAAGGCGACAGATAAAGTGGGCCAAGCAGATACCTGCCAAAGGAATCAAGCCCTAAGCGTGACTGCGAAGGGGTCCTTACTCTATGAGCACACAATATGAAAATTAGTAAGAGGAATACATTGATAAAAAGCTATGCTACCTTTTGTGGAGCTACACTGATGTGGAAAATGCTGATAATCAGTGTTGAGATCCAGCATTCCTTTGAAGTACTTGGCCAGCAGTACCCTCTATAGTTTCTTCACTGCTGTATTGCTTGCTAAGGAACTACTCGACTGCGCAAGCTGCGCAACTCACCGGAGTGTGTACGGAGGTGGCCTGCCAGCGCATCGCGGCGGCGGCAGGCGTAGCTGCAGTAGGGGCACTTGAAGGGCTTCTCCCCGCTGTGCAGTTTGACGTGCCGCAGAAGGTTGCCTTTCTGTGTGAAGCCCACTCCGCACTGGCTACACTGGAAGGGCCTCTCATCTGCAGGTACACAGTTCCAGCCGCACATCACACCACACAGTAATATTCCGTAATATTCAGTGAGTGTGCACCAAAACACACTCCACTGCGCCTGCAGTTTCAGAACATAAATCTGTGCATTTCACACTTTACCTATCAAATTCTCTGTGTGTTCCTTCATTGTGGCTCTAGGGGATATGTAAGGGAGGACTTAACGTGAAGTATGAAACATCCAACAAGAGGGAACGTAATGTTCTGTCAGACAAGGCTAAGCACAACGTATTGTATGCCTCAGATGGTAAGATATGCTGCAGATGGTAATCGGCGTCTTTGCAGCTTGGTGAGGAGAAGTTTCAGATCCACCCTAAAGATGCACTTTACCCTCGTCTTTTAATCTGCTGGCAGCTGTTTGCAGGGTCTAACTTACCACAAAGCATACAGGCCCAGGTTTCCAATACAATGTGGAACGTGAGGCGGAGCTGTGGGTAAAGGGTGTCTAAAAACCCAGCAACACTTAGTGTTGGAGTTTCCATTAAATGACAGATAAGCATGTAAGCAAAATAAGCTGATACAATCACCAGGACTTTTAGTAATGCCGCATTTCATTTTTAAATATATTTCTCGCCTGGATTTTTACAATTTCCAAACCAGTAGACAAAAATACGACCAATACCGGTTCAGCATCGCAAACCCAGTTTCGGTTAGCCAGTCACACTAGATGATAAATGTAAAGTGGTTGCACCAGCTTTAAATTCACCTGGTTTAAACGGACAGTTGACATTAGGTCATGTATTTGTCAATGCAAGCAATCTGGTAGTTTGGTAGTTAAGAGTAAAGGAATTGTCATGCATGGTTTTGCTTCATAACAGGAAAAGACATGCAAATGACCTGCAAAGAGTAAAATGTTAGTTTATGATGAGGAACCGATTCCTGTGAAATATTTCCTAACTGAAGCATTGTTTTCCACAATAATAAGCAACTCACTATACTCTCAATCTCTAATATATAAGACATTCCACATTAGATACAAAAACAAGACACACATTAAGCAGCAAAATATTATACATTGGCATTAGTAGTTGTAGTTCAAATTTAAAATTTCTCATAGCTGATTTAGAGATATAGTAAATGTCTGAAATAAATGTCTACCATAAATCTCAAGCAGGGTAAAGTTGAGAATCAGCTGTGTGTTACTCATAATGGACTCACTTACTATTGGGTAAATTAAATGTTGTGACTGTTGGCCTTAATCCTCCTTCCTGTTGGTTACTGGGGCTGCCAGTCACCTTCTTGTGGGCTGTTTCTTCCTCACCAAAATCCATTCCCAGGCACTCTTCACCCAGCTCTTCCTCTAATTTAATCAAATCAGCTGCAAAATGAAACAAATTCTTTAGCTGATTTTGAACATGCTGTATTATTAGTAGAAAACTAGTCATGCCTGACAATCACACAGATGGGATAATAACATATTGTCAGTAAATGAAATTCAGCAATGCAATCAATGTAAATGTAAAAATGTAAAAACGTCTCCCATCAAGAGTACCGCTAGAGGTTTTGGGCCCCATGAAAGCATATCATATTGGGCCCCCAACCCAGACCAAGCCAATTATGTTCCAAATTTTAGGGCCCCTGTGAGGTACTTGATACTCTGTGGAAATGAATGAATCTGATTTAGTTATATACACTGAAACAAATGAACACTTGTTAGAACCACAGTGGCAACCTAACAGTACTTCAGCATTAGATCTCCATTGCAGATTTTTGAATGTGAGCATTTGCTACTATCACACCTCTTCCTGCAAAGAACATTCTGAGCATTGTGCCTTAAAATGATGGCCTGTGCCAGAGAGATTCATCAGTGCACTAGTTACAGTAAGAAGAAATGAGGGCCCCCATGCTGTTATTAGGAGCCATACAGCAGTGTCTGGGATTTGCTACCCCTGGAGCTCTTGACATCTCCCTTTGGAACTCGGCTACTGCTGAGGCACTTGGTGCGTAAACGTCGCCAACACTCTGATGACTCAGTAACTGCAGAGTTCCAAACTTCATCCAGCATCAACACCAGGACAAAACCTATGCACCGAGATCTTCATGGAATCGGCTTCCATGGCCAAACAGGCATGCAAGCCTCAAACGCTATGCCAAGTGTCGCATGGAGTGGGGTAAAGCACACCGCCACTGGACTCTAGAGCAGTGGGAAGGTGGAGTGATGAATCACGCTTCTCTGTTTGCCAGTCTGATGGAGGAGTCTGGCTTTGGTGGATGTCAGGACAATGTTTCGCATTGTCTGACTGCATTGTGCTAAATGTAAAGTTTGGTGGAGGAGGGATAATGCCCTTTAATCCCAGTGACGGGGACTCTTAATGCTTCAGCATATGAAATATTGGCCATACAAGTTATATTGGGCAATTCCATACTTCCAGCTTTGTGGGAACATTTTGGGGAAGGCCCTGAAAGTAAAAAAAAAAAACAGAACAGCACTGTTTCTTTAATAAGCTTCATGGAAATTATGTAATATATTTTAAGGAAATTTTATTTTTCTATGCATTGCCAAGCAAAACAAAGAAGTTATTTGGTTCAAGTGGCTTCATCTCATTTTCAAAATGTTTCTGAAATGTTCCATAGTCCATACCTTTTTACTCATACTTTATTATACAATGACACCAACAAATTTATGTCAGGGGAAGGCCGAATGACCCGCATCTGTGATCTTTTCCTGTTTGGGACCACAAGCATGATGAATCATGTGAGGGTTAATGTACCAATTAAAAATTCAATCCCATACCGGGATATAACTAGGGGTCAACCGATTACCGGCCTGGCGATTATTGGGGGCCGATATTAGACATTTTGCCGATTATCGGCATCTGCATTTTATTTTAACACTCACCAATAATAAGTAATTACAAGGTGTGCTACTGTGGCACGTCTCTTCCTCTGTGCTCATCACTCTCATCCAGCTGCTTCATTTAATGTCCCACCCACAATCATCTCTGATTGGCTATGTGTCACACGAGTAATAGTGAATCAATGCTGAAGCCTTGCTGTCACTCACACCACACTCACACAGCCCCAAGGAGGAGAAGAGGAGAGAGGACTTTCAGCTGAGCGTGGACTGTTGCTGATATTTGAAGGTAAAGCAGCTGATGTTTCCCCAAATTAAAGCACTACAGTCCTACACACTGAAGTTACAAAACACCACGGAGCTCCTGTGAGCTATTTCCATAATGAAAAGCCTGCCCGCTTTCCCAGTTACATCTCGGAAAATGTCCGAATAATGACCCTTGTTGTGGTAGCATGAGCCTACGGAAATTCACTACAGAAAAAAAACAACATCCAAGCGTGTGTTTATGTAAAATGTATCTCATTAATTCAGGAAAACAGACCGGATTTGATTTCTTTAGTGAATGTAGTACACTGCCATATGAGCCAGCAATGTTACCTGTAATGGCAAAGTGTTAATAGCGTTATGTAGTGGGAGCTTATTTGAGCTGCCACGTTTCTTATCTTACTTTACATTGCAGTACTTACATTACTCATCCCTGTGAGATTGTCACATGTTACGTGTAAGTTAGCTAACAACGTGGAGTCCCTTACTGCTATTTTAAATACCAAAGTTACCAAAGTTATTAAGTAAATGTTATTAAGTAAAAGGTATTAATCGTATTAAAGATTCTATTAATTTGATTTGCCCAGCTCAGGCATATGAGTTTTCTTAGATGCTTTATTTTTTATGTCATTATACATTAACTATATATACATATATATATATATATATTTTTTTTTGCTGCCACTGTTATGCATACTTAAAAATAATTACAATAATTTGCCATTAATTTAAGAAGTAATGTCCATTTTAAATTGAGCAGCCTTACTCTAATAGTGAACTTTATATCTCCAAATTCTCATTGCAGATGGATGCAAAGCAAGCACATAAAAGCAAATGCATATCGGTTCCAAATATCGGTCAACCTCTAGTCAGAACGTCCATTTTACCAGATGACCTCTTTATGGATCCCTAATTTTTTGTATCATTCACAAAATAATAATAATCATCACCATCAAAACCTCTAATGGATATATAGAACTTATAAAATTAATGAATAAGGTATACTATGGATCCAGTTTGCGCTTGGTGTAGTCTTTTCACTGTTTAAGCAAATCACATCCACCAGAAAACTAAACAGTGCGGGGAGTAGGATTATTTAGCAACAGATAACAAATGACATAAATCATAAAGTGTGAGGGAGGCCCAGAGTGGAAATATCCATATTCACAGGGAGATTTAAGCAGCAACAGTAATGTACATTGATTTGTTCTGCCAACTGATTGTACAGCTCTGGAAAAAAAAGACCGCTGTGTTTTTAAATCCTGGTGTGATCCTGGTTCTGCTGGCAGAAGGATACTGCACTGCACACTGCACGGCAGGCTGCTTCCAGGCCCAAAGTTTCTAAGACAGCAGTACACAAGGACAAGGAGAAGCAGGAGACACTGGGAATGACCAGAAACCAGCCAGGCAGAGGGCGGAAGCAACTTTCTAATGTCAGAAATGTCCATCGACTTATCTGGCAGTGCCTTGTGAATCGGAGGATGACCTCAAGTGACCTTCAAGAAGAATTGGAAGCATGAAGTGGTGTGAAGTTCACTGCTAGGACAGTTCATAAGAGGCTCCTAAAAGAAGGACTGAAGTCCCATAAGGCCAGGAAGCAGCCCTTCATCATTGCGGAGGCAGGGAAGAGCCAGGCTGCAGTCTGCAGAGAATCGCTTTACACAGGCGCCCATAAACCGAGAAGTGAGTGAAACTGAAAATTTTGCTGTGGTCTCTTAATTTCTCCAGAGCTGTATATTGCTTTGCTCTCTCATTTTTTCCCTCCAGTGGCTCCCGACTCCAGCCTCTTCCATGTAAAGCCCACGTACCAATGCAGACAGGTCCATGCTTGTATGTCCATCCCTGCATGTATTTTAATCTCACTGAAATATTAGTTTAAAGGTTACTGTTATGATCCTGTTCCTCACCTATTGTTGTCCATACTGCCTAGGCAAACCATGAATAAAGCCCTCTCTAGCTATTTTAGAACCATCTGTTGTGGTTCTGTTTGGCAATATCCCCAGGCTTTCCTAGACTAGCTTACTACTGCATTATACTCTAGCTAATAAATCAGTCCAGATGAAATGGGGGAAGGGAGAATAATGCTACTCACTGCTTGGGGAACTGCAATGCTGCAGACTTTGCCCATTGTGTATTCTCACTGATAAATCTAGCAGCATCCTTGAGTCCTCCTTCACGGGTGAGCAGTCACCATTACCTAAGGAAGAAGTCAGAACAATAGAGTTTCAAAAGGGGGTCAGTGCAATATTTTTATTTATTTATTTATTTTATCCAAAGAAGGGTCAGTCATTCATTGGAGCAATTAGGGATAAAGGTCGAGGGCCTAATTGTGACATCATTCTGCCGACCACAGAATTTCAACCAGGGACCTTTTGAACACAAGCACAGTGGCCAAACCCGCTGGGTCACACACCACCCCAGAAAAGGCCGCACAATAGGAAGAATGTCTACGTAGTGTTTCTGCATTGGTTATGCTATAGGAACAACTAGCAGCTGTCAAATCCATATTCTATCTATCCATTTTCAAGAGCTGATTGCTGGGGACACCATCGCACCCTGTACTACATGTGGTTTTAATCTTGTGTAGCTCGATGTGTAGCGTCTTGGGACCTGGAGCCTATCCCAGGAAGCAGCGGGCACAAAGCAGGGGCATATCCTGGACAGGATGCAGTCCATCACATGGCACACAAAGCTAGTTAGTCTAAAGTTAGCCTAAAAGCATGGTCTTTGGACATACGGAGAACACACTAACACAAACAAAACACAGTCAGGGTTTTAACTCCTAATTCTAAAGATATGAGACATCATACTGAGACACCATGCTGCTGTATAATTTTGTTTTAATAAAAAACACTATATTCCTCTAAAAACAGAGTTCTGCATACAGAAAAATTAATACCTCTTTCATCTGAAATACTATCTTTATCACATACTGTACAGTGTCTGTTACTTACTGAGCACACAGACTAAGCATTTCTGTGTCATAGAATTGCTGTGGAACTCAGGATTGTAGATACATTATGATTAAAACTACTTTTTGGCAGAAGTACCAGGCCACTCCGGAATCAATTCTAGCAGGCAAAGAGATAATGAGATAATTTGCCTGTCTGACACTTCTGACACATGCCTTGTGCAATTCAGCATTTCTGCATAGTTAACAAGAGAATAATTTTTGAAGTATATTATAAAAGACAGACAAGTGCCATGTTTGTTTACAGCTCTGGAAAAATATACTAAAAAACACCCCACCTCAAATTCACTCATTTCTCAATTTATGGGTATGGGTGTTTTTGCAAACTCCAGCCTGGCTCTTTCCTGCTTCTCATTGATGAAGGGCTTCTTATTTGTTTTATAGGAGTCCGTTATGAATTGTGCTAGCAATGAACTTCACACCACTTAATGTATCCCATTCTTTATGAGGTTCACTTGATTTCATCCTCCAATTTATGAGGTACTGCAGTTGACAGTCATCTCTGGAATTAGAAAATTTCTTGGTAACACTTTACTTCACGGGGCACAAATACTTAGTAATAACTCAGTCATTATTGAAGTACAAATTATGAATAAATCATGAACAAATACTGTTGCTACTTGCGGTAATATATCACAATTCATTATTGATGATCAAACATGAGATCAGTATTTCCCTTATGGTATTCATGACTTTTTTTTGCTTGGGATGTGGGAACAGTGTCTGGAGTTCCAACCCTGCCACCAACCCTCAAAATTGCCCTGAAGTTGGAAGACCTAGTCACAGGATAAAGGCCTCACTCAAGGGCCCAACAGAGTAGAATCACACCTGGCATTTACAGGATTCAAAGCAGCAAGCATACAATTGCTGGCACAAATCCCGAGCCACAGAGACACTGCTCTAACCACCCGCCATTAAGACTTACTTTGTGGTTAATTAATAAATTAATAACAGTATAATGCCATAGTATTTGTGCCAGTGGCTCCTGCTTCACCTTGTTCTTGTGTACTGCTGTCTCGGAAACTTTGAACCTGCAAGCAGCCTGCTGCTCAGTGTAGCCTTCTGGCAGCAGAACCAGGATTTAAAAATGGAGATTTAAAAAAAAAAAATGTAGTGGTCTCTTTATTTTTTTAAGAACATAAGAACATAAGAACTATACAAATGAAAGGAGGCCATTCGGCCCATCAAGCTCGCTTGGGGAGAACTTAACTAATAGCTCAGAGATGTTAAAATCTTATCTAGCTCTGATTTAAAGGAACCTAAGGATTTAGCTTGCACTATGTTATCAGGAAGACTATTCC